>JAABKJ010075445.1:180271746-180460928 GCA_011634705.1 Andricus grossulariae
GTTCAAAAATCGCAAAAAAATCAAACAATTTCTAAATCATGAAGAACCTTCTTTTCCGAAAAAGAAAATCCATAGAATGTTTCTTTGTTTTAAACTGAAGAAATTTCAAGTTCGATATATACAACTTTTTCAAAAATGAGCGCATCTGACTCAATAAAAAAAAAATGGTCGCACAATTTCTAAGAATTCTGAATATAGATTTTTTTTGAATTTCTAATTTGTTATTGCTGTTTAATACTAAAAACTGTACGTATGAAAAATTCGTCATAATTAAAAAAAATTTCCTGCAACCGAAACGATTCAATTAATTTTAGTATTTTCACTCCATCCTGTTTCAGAAAGATTTAAAAGATTTCACAAAGATTTAGAAGATTTTACCAAGGTTTTAAAGATTCAAAATGATTTCTAAAGTTTTAAACATTTTTTAAGTTTTTAGAAATATTTCAAGGATTTGAAAAAGGCTTGTATATCAGATTTCAAGAGTGACCAACCTCTCGATCATGTATGAACTTTTTTGTTGAAAATTCTTTTTTTTTAAATTTTTTTATTGAAAATTTGTTTTTTTATTGATAATTAATGTTTTTAACTGGAAATTTACCTAATCTATTTTTGATTTGAAATTGATCTTTTTTAGTTCAAAATTTTTCTTTTATAGTTGAAAATACAACTATTTCGTTCAAAATTCATCATTTTAGTTAAAAAATGAACTATTTTGTTGAAAATTCGTTTTTTAAATTGAAAATTCGTTTTTTTTAATTGACATTTTTTTTTTATTGAAAATTCGTTTTTTCTATTGAAAATTAATGTTTTTAACTGCTAATTTAACTATTCCATTTTTTGTTTAAAGTTGACATTTTTCAGTTCAAAATTTCTATTTTTGTAGTTGAAAATTTATCATTTTCGTTGAAAAATGAAGTATTTTGTTGAAAATTCGTTTTTTTTTAAATAAATTTTTTCTAACTGAAAATTTAACTATTCTATTTTTTATTTAAAAATAAACTATTTTTAGTTCAAAATTTTTCTTTTTTAGTTGAAAATCCAACTATTTCGTTAAAAATTCATCATTTTAATCGAAAACTGAACTTTTTTGTTGAAAATTCTTTTTTTTTAATTTGTTTTTTTTTTATTGAAAATTCGTTTTTTTATTTTTTGTTAAAAACTGAGCTTTTTATTGAAAATTAAATTATTCGTTTAAAAATTCATTCAAGGTTGTGCCTACTTGAATATTTAAGAAATGGCCGAGAACTATTTTTAGCAATGTTCATATTTTATAAACACTTTTTTTCAGCATATTTGCAGTATTGATGACGTAAGTGACATTTTAACTTGTCATAAAAAGATTAACAGCTCTGGTGAGGTAAGTTATAAATTTCAGCCAAGGACTAATTTTATTTGAGAGTGACATAATCTTACATCAAATAAAATACATGAATTTTCAAAAAAAAAAAAAATTCTACCGAAAATTGAATAGTTAAATTTTCAGTTAAAAAATAAATTTTTAACAATAAACACGAATGTTCAACAAAATAGTTCAACTTTCAACCAAAGTGATGAATTTTTAATTAAAATTATGAATATTCAACTGGAATAGTTGAATTTTCAATTAAAAAAGATAACATTTTAACGAAAAATTGAGTAATTAAATTTTTAGATAAAAAAATTAATTTTCAATTAAAAAACGAATTTTCAACAAATAAGTTAATTTTTCAACCAAAGTGATGAATTTTCAACTAAAAAATAGAAATTTTGAACTGAAAAATGTCAATTTTAATCAAGAAATGAAAAAGTTGAATTTTCAGTTAAAAAATAATTTTCAATAAAAAAACGAATTTTCAATAAAAAACAAATTTTGTTTTTAAAAAACTAATTTTCAACAAAATAGGCAAGTTTTCAACTTAAATGATTAATTTTGAACCAAATAGATGGATGGACAACACGTTAAATGAAAAACGGGCAGTATTATACCTCGATTTCGGGCAATATTACAAATTTTTACTGAGTGAATAAACAATAAAATATTTAATAAATAAAGAAATATAATATATGCATATTTAGATGTATCGAAAAGATAAAGTTCTTCATTCGTAGGTCTAATATGGATGAAAACTTTATTTTGGGAGGTTTTTGTACGATATAATCTACCAGACAAAATAGTTCAAAGCAAGTTAATTTATGGCTGTATAGCAATAAATCCATTAAAAACATTTTTACCTTACCTAAACGACCTTAAAATTTTGTAAATATTTAAAAAAATGGACTTTTTTCTATTTTCTTAGAGCTATATTTTTTTGACTATTTGAACATGAAATGTGTGATACATGTTATCGCCAATGTATTTCAATATATTGGTTTTGTTTTGTTATTAAAATATTAATTTTGATTAAAATCAAGGGAGCATTTTTAAGAGGCAAGCAACATTCAATGAATATAATTCGATGAATCACAATTGCGTCCTTAAGATGTTACGGTGTTGACCTGTATAATTGATAAGTGAAGATGTTAGTTTGAAATTATTCTATGTTGTTTATTACTGGTCCGTATTTTTATTAAAAAATTACCAACTTCGAGGTCTCACAGTTTAGTTTGACGTTTCGACCGTTCTTCGACAGTCTTCATCAAAAAAACTATATAGAGACTATACATTTGACCTTTCGTTTGTAAAAAGTGTAGTTGTGTCTATTGTTAAAAAATGTTTAGCAAGTGAAAAAAAAAACGGAATTTATATTAAGTGTAATTTGAGACGATATACACATTTTTTTAAAAGTTAAATGAATCATTTTGGCTCTGTCTGCAGGACGGACATATTTAAAATTTATTAAAAAACACAAGAGATGTTAAAATTGTGTATGTATCCATGTCATCCTGTAGGAACATTTTAAACAATAGACACAACAACACTTTTTACAAAAAAATGACAAATGTATAGTCTCTATATTGTTTTTCTGATGAGCATCGTCGAAGAATGGTCGAAACGTCAAACTAAACTTTGAGACCTCGCAGTTAGCTATTTTTAAATGAAAATATGGACCAGTAATCAATAACATTGAATTATTTCAATGATAATTCATTTTATTGTGTTAGTTTTCTGTACAATAATATTTGCGCTCCATTCAATTCAGCCTAAAAAATAATATTATTTCCCATTTTCACTTATTTTATAAATTGATATTAAATCCCGCATGTTTTTATTACACATATAATGTACTTAGATACATTTTACTTGCGTAAGTAGTAAAATTATTATTGGCTTTAATTATAAATAAGAGACTCATTATAAGTAGACTTATTTTCGTAGCCCTTCAAACATGAACTTTTAATTTATTCATGTTGAAAGAGTGAAAGAAAATTTATCCTTCGTTTTTATTTTAAAGCTCTCCCCTTCCCTGTGAAGGCCCCCTTCCCTCCCCATCCTCGCATTAGGCCCCCCCCCTCAGTCCCACCATATCCACCTTTCTTTCGCCTAGCAAGTCTTCCACCCTTTCTTTAATTCTTTCCATCCCATCCTTATTGTACACTGTCACAAAGTTACATCTTACCCCTCCTATGTTTACTTCTCTCATTTGCACTCCCTCCCCGTCTTCCTCTCCATGAACTACTTCCTCTAATCCTTCTCTAACGCCCGTTATAATTCCTTCACTAGCTCTTTCTTTTTTCTTCCTTCTGATCGCTTCCTGGAGTCTCCACCTATACCAACTTGGCAGCTTTGGCTCTATTCTATCCCATTCCTTTCTTTCTACCCACGTCTCTGCCATTCCCACAACATCAAACTCTTGGATATACCTCCAGAACCCCTCATTCTTCTTCTTCATTCCTACTACGTTCCAGTACAGCACCTTCACTACTCCTCTACCCTGCATTGTCCCCGTCCCCCTACTTCCTAAGAAACAGATTCCCCTGCACTTCCTTCAACACCGCTTTCTCCTCGTCCCACACCCAAATTTCAACATTCATGCAACTGGATCAAATAGCATGTAAATTGTTCAAGAAAAATTTGATAGTCATAGTTTTGGGGTCTAGTAAAATATAAATTTTAAAGTTGAATTTGTGTCTTCTTTTCTCTCAGTGGATTTTTTCGAGTTTTCAGATGAGGAAAAGTGTGGTATTTTTGTTGGACGCCAGGTGTTACGAGAGTAATACCAAGGAGGTAGGTTAGGATCTGGAACGCCGAGAGTTAGGGAAAAGTGCAAAAAGTGTTCATTGCTGCCCATAATTATTGAACGACCTTGTGTCTTACGATTCGAAAATGATCGAAAAGCTAAGTGTACTAATTTGCTAACCACGGTGTCCCCACTCCCATAGGTATAGTGGCGAAAGGAAAATAGTAATTGTCACGTCCCCTAGGCGGCACTGGTGTGCCATCAAAATGAACGAGATCAGACGTCAGAATGCTATTATCATTGATTCCATTGATTTGATCGATTTCATTTTGTTTGATTTTGTTCAATTTTTTTGACCCGTTAGAGACGTAGGAGTCCTGGAAGACTCACTTCATTCAAATAGCTTTAAAATATCAAATTTTAATCATTCTGCAGTTCTACCAATTTGATTCAATTTTATTCAGAAAAAAGATCTGCTCCTTTCACTCCGCTGGGATTTGAACACCAGGTCAACTGATTTTCGGTCAGGTGCTCTATCCACTAAGCTACTGGAAAGATCAGAGAAGGAATTCTTTCTTCTGAAGTACGCTTTATTTAGCAAGATGTTATATATCAATTTTCATTACAAATCTGTATTATCATCGGAGAAGGTAACGGATCGAGAAGAGAAATCCATTTTCGTCTCATGTGTCGTTTTTCCAAAAGTTTAATATTTTTATTTTTAATCTTGTTTCTCACGATTGAAAGAAAATTTACTCGTTTTATGAAAAAATTATCTATAACAAATTTGTATATCTCTTTTGGTTGAAGAACTTTTGTTAATTATTTTTTCTTGGGCCTTGTACCGTTTTCCGAAAAATTTTAAGTTTTTTTATTTTCAATGTTATTTTTTACGATCAAATCAAACACTACGCGTTCTACCAAAAAATTATTGATGACAAACTTTGCAGCTCTGTGTTGGGTGAATAACGTTCGTTTTATTATTTTTTTCTTAGCTTGTGTCTTTTGTCCAAAAATTTAATTTTTGTATTTTCAGTTATGTTTTTTTATGAATTTCAACAAAAACTACGCGTCCTATCAAAAAGTGATTATCAACAGATTTGTAGATCTATTTGAATGCACACGTTTAGTGAATTCGTTTTTTTTGTATCTTGTATAGTTTGACCGCAAAATGGATTTTTTTTATTTTTTATTGTTTTTTTGTGCGATCAAAATGTGAATTTTCGATTTTTCAAAAACATTCTAACAGTTCTCATGACAATCTAATAGGATGTTCAAAAAGCAATGCTTCCTTCCTTTTCACTTTCTTTTTATATCCTGCGTTGTTTGGTTCAAAATCTTCATTTTTTTTTTTATGAATTTCGTAAGTGCTATAACTCTGGTATTTTGTTTTTCATCGAAATGAGTAATCACGAAAAATTGTCCGCCTTTTTGAATACTGTGAATAGCCGTATATAGAATTTATACATTTTTTTCAGATTAGGGCAATAAAAGAATTAACCAAAGGCCAAATCATTCTGTCAAATCTTTCGGAAGTTATCGTGCTGACAAACTCAAAATCTAGACACACGCACACAATGACACACTAACTTACAGGCAGACAGACGGACACATTCGCGAAAACATGTTTTTTCGGTTTAGAGGGTCTAAAAACGTAGACGTTTGACAAAAAAGGGGGGCAGTCACATTTTACACTAATCTAATACCTTCTCTGACGAGAATGTAAAAACACAAATATAAAAGAAACTCATTTCGGAAATTGCTCATCATATCAACAAAATCCAACTAAACGAAAGATCATCTCGCTTGTTTAAAAAACGCCATTTTCGATCGTAAAATAACCTCACTTCTAAAACTGTTTGCGGAGGTCTTCGTACGTTTCATGAGTGCTCTTTAAAAGACACTTCCTTGCGTACAGAAGAATATAGATGAGTGAATGCGATTTTCAATATAATTAGCAAGTATTTCACCAATGAAAACCACCATCGAAAATACGCATCCAAGAGTCAAAAAGAAAATCAGTGGATTTAGAACACTGACTGAAAGTAGCTTTTCATCATTGTTCAATTGTTTTAACTTTCTCACAGGTCGCGAACCTCATCACTTTACTTCTCATTTCACTTCCCCTTATGCACACTTATCACATGTCTTTTCACTTTTTGGCACTTTTCTCATGTCCACTGCACTTTACACTTTCATAGAATATTTTCCGCGCCGTGTCATCAGCGTCTTAAGTTTTTTTTTTCTTATCGTGAAAACGTCTTTTCACTGCTGTTTTAACCTCATCCCGGACGAGCCCGCAAGATTGTGGGAATGAAGGTTAATGACAAACAGTAATTTTTAAACTATCAACTACATTTATTAAAACAACACAAAAACAATTACGTCGGCGTAACAATAGTCTTCGTCGTACTCGATCGGGCGTACATGATCGAACTGACCCTTCCGTTCAAAGGACTGGTTATTTTACTGATAAATTAGTATAAGTTTTACTAATATCGATTAGTAAACGTGGTTCATTATTATTTAGTAACTTCGCTTTACTAATTAATTAGTGGCCTAGCGCGATCACTAACGAATTAGTAAACTTTAAGAATTTCGACCAATCAGAAATCATTTGCTTATATGACATCCCGCGCCGCTCGACGCCATGCTATTTGAGGTTATGCGTCCTGTTATATGGAAGTCACGAAGACTTTAATTGTAGTTGAGAAGTTTATTAATGAAACGATCTATACTCCTGGTATTGAGTAAGTACAATGATCAAATATATTTTATAGTAGTCTGATGATTAGAGTTAATGATATTATAATATGATATTATACTTACTATGATAATTGTAATACATAATTTAATTTTCAGCTTACGTTACTCAAAACAAAATTTTGAATTCCAATTATACTAGAAACCATTTGGAATACACAGGATGTATTATATTAATAATGTCTTTTGTCTCAGTTATTGTTAGATGGATCATTGTATTTTTCCAGCGAAAATGATCAAATGCTTCGACTTATCTCTAATTAAATTAGTGAAATTTCACTAATTCAAATTTAGAGAGTAACGCATGCCTCACTATTTTCAAAATTAACTATTCCTATCCTACGCAAAATTCTAGATTCCTTCATATATGTACATATCATTTTGAAAATTGAATTCAGATAGTCATTTCAAAATATCACAAGCATTTGAAAAGATTATATAAGTGCAATAGAAGTATTTTAGAGAAAAAAAACTCTTATTATAAAAATAATAGTCCATATTCAATTTCATAACATTCAAGTAAATAATCAATTTATGTTACTCAATTGAAAAAAAAATTAATTTTAATCTGTATTTAATTTAAAGTTCTCAACAAAATTAATCGACCAATAATTAATTCAAAAATTTACAACATAAAAAGCATTTAACTATTATTTTCATTGGAACATTCAAATAATTTTTACATTATATATATATAATTAAAAACTAAAGGTTAACAACCACCGCAGGGTCCCACTGGGAGCAACTGTCATCTAAGGGATACTTGATACTGTTTTCCGTGGATTTTGGACAACACTCCCGATGCAGAAAATCTCAATAAAATGTCATTCACGCGCGATAAAAACGGCGATGTTGCTTCAAAAGGAAAACCACTAACGAAAGTCCTAAAAGATTCGCTTACAATTTTTAGCAAAGGTTGTCCATTATTGTCCCTTGCATATTCGACCACCATCTCTGCCAAGTTATCATGTGCTAAACATGATATGTTCTTGTTCAAAATTAGATAATCTAGACATTCTTTAGACGTAATATCTGTTAAAATGGCTTTCTCCAGTAACAAACGGGAGCTTCCGTCCGTAACATTGTACATAAAAGAATACACTTTGGGATTTATCATGGGTTGAAATCTGGATGCCGTCACATCTTGGATTCTCTCCAAATTTTGATTTGGTTCTTTCTCTAGGATCACTTCAGTGAATGCTGTGTATATGAAAGTCGAATTCAAAAGACAAGTCAGTAGCATCGATCCTAACACGATTCTCTCGACTAACCTTTGTGGTTCAAGTGGAGCTGCTAATCCGAGCATTATTTGAATCAAGTGTAGGAAATACCAATTATGTTGATGGAAATTCATTATGCATATAAGAATCCAAAACAACAGCACGAAACTTATGACCATGAGGATGTCTGGAAACCTCCATTTGGGAGAGCCTTTAGTGGATTCATTAACAATATTCGGTACTACAATGACGAATGAAATTATCTTGGTACATGTACTCCATTCATACAGACGTTCATCGCATGTTGCACCTCGTTCAGTTTCTACACCAAAAATCTGTACTTCATTATTCATCAGGCGAAACAAAGCCCCAGTGTTTTTGTCCTTAGTACATTCAGTCGAACCCCAAAATGTGTCGTTGGATGCAATCCACAATATCCTGAAGTTCATAGCTTTAGACAAAAGTTTTATTATTGTCACGTCTGAACCAAACACCTTGGCAACGTGACCTGTAATGTTTCTGTTGACATAAGCAACAGGAGGCTGATGAAACAAATCTACCTTCATGTGATGACCATGCAAGTTTTGAGTTTTCTTAGGAAAAAGATTTGCTTTCCTGCTATAGTATTTAGTGTAAACGACGTCAGTGAATGGGTTGAACCAGTACATTTTTTCTGACGATCGATCGCCTGCTTCTTCCTGAGTGATTTCGAGTACAGTTGCATCCAGGAATCTTCTAGACCACATTTGTCGTAACAATTCATTATAGGTAAATTTTTCCTTTTCTTTCAAGAAAATGAACAAACTTTTTGGACGGATACGTGGTTCCGATAATTTTGCTAAAAAGCTGATGAGATCTCTGAATTCGGTTAGTAAATCTTTGCTATCTAAAGCATCAATTATCACGATTAATGTTGTTGCTCGAGGGTCGGAGAATGATGGCACCTGACTAAGTTCGTTCGAGTACTCACTCCTGAAGGCCCGGATTAAGAAATCACAGGAGAAAAACTTCCGCGAACAGCTCCTCGACAAGAAGCTGCACGGCATCATCCACAGAAATGTGGAGGATCTGTCAATGTCGTATGAGCTAACAATTGCTTTCCTTAAATCACCCGGATTGAAGTCAGGCACAAATGGTTTTATTTTAGCATGTCAAGACGGTGTTATTCCCCCTCTAGCATACCATTGCCACATTTTGAGTCATGATGATTCCCGATGATAGCTTCAGAGCATGTCATGCACATCTCGATCATCTAGGACACATACTATCTAGATATCCAAGTCATGCGGAAACGACCTACATACAAAGACGAGATGCGGCACTAGGAGTGCTTTATTAAAATCTCTGTCACTCTAACGACATTAGACCAAACAGCGCTCCGCTAAACTCTCCTCGAGAAAAAGAGTCATTGATCGAAATTGAGAAGTGCTGCATATACTGGAACTTCATTATCTCGACAATTATTTCTGTTGCGTACTCGAGGCCAGACATAGTTCTCCTTGACATTGAGAAACAAACCATGCTCATTATAGAATTTTCGGCACCAGCTGACAAAAACATCACAGCCAAGGAGAATGAAAAGAAAGAAAGGTATAAAGACCTTATAAGAGAGTTGCGACGGTTATACCCGGAATATTCTGTTAAGCTAATCGGCCTCATCTTCGGCACTCTTGGAGGTGCCAAGGTTTCACTGGTTACTAGGCTGAAAAGCATCCCAGCGTGTGAAAAAAATGCTGAGATATTTGCAGGGAATATGCAGAAGGCGGTCGACCTTGGGTAGTTCCGTGTCCTCAGGGTACACGAAACTTTTGCCGGATCATAGTATTGGATCCATCGCTGACTGTAACCACCTATCTCACGGTTGTGAGACGTGGTTACAGCTGAATTTCACCGCGATTTCGCTGGGAGCGGGTGCAGTTTTTCAGATTAGCAGCCGCTCCCGGCGAAATCCTGCGGTTGTCCTTATGACAAACTTTCAAATATATATTTAAAAACTAAAGGTTACCAACCACCGCAGGGTCCCACTGGGAGCAACTGTCATCTAAACAATGACATCGGCTCACAGTAGGACCGCGGTAAATTCCGTTCATGGCCACGTCTCACAACCGCGAGGTGGGTGGTCACAGGACACGGCGAAATCACAACGACAGGCCGGCGAAACTCTCGTGCCTTTTAAGGTCTTGGTACCTTTTCTCCTTTTCTTTCTCCTTGGCAGTGATGTTGTATTAGGAAGGAGCCGGGAATTCGATCACGAATATAGTTCGTTTCTCGAAGTCTTGGACAACAATGTCAGGCCTCGAGTTTGCAACGGAGACTGCTGTCCGAAAATCGTAGTTCCAGAAAATTTGGCACTTCTCGTTTCGGACAATTGACTCTATCTTACAACATCACTGCCAAGGAGAAAGAAAAGGAAGAAAGGTATCAAGATCTTAAAAGGGAGCTGCAACGACTGTACCCGAAATATTCGGTACAATTAATTGTCCTTGTGATAGGTGCTTTCGGAGCTGCGAAACTATCACTGGTTCGTAACCTTAAAGCCATACCCGCGTGCCAAAAATAAGCCACGGCACTTGCGAACTGGATGCAGAAAGCTGTCATCCTTGGGTCTCTTCGTGTCCTCAAAACACACGAGGGTTTCGTGGGCCTGTCGTTGTGATTTCGTCGTTTTCTGTGACCACCCATCTCACGGTTGTGAGACGTGGCCATGAATGGGATTTACCGCGGTCCTACTGGAAGTCGATGTCATTTTTTAGATGACAGTTGCTCCCAGTAGGACCTTGCGGTGGTTGCTAAACTTTAGTTTTTAATTATATATATCTTGTTGCGTTGTAACGTGCAAAACACATATGGAAATGGTGCATTATGTAGAATCGTATAAATAATGTAAGTTTTGTACAACCTATTCTCGCTTTGCAGAACACTAATATTATTCGTATTCCCAGATTCTGAAACCCCTTCAGAAAGGCTCACTCAGAAACCTCACAAAAATTTGCTGTTACTAGAGATAAAATTATTATTTGAATATCCCTAGTAGAAACGTCTGACTTATATGATAGAGGCCAGAGTCTGGCTCAGCATCTGCTCCCTCTATCCGACCAGACTGGCGGGAGAAATGATCAGACCAGACGAAAAACAGAATCTGGTGTATAAGGGAACCAGGTTCTGGTATTTAGTTTAAACACTAGTATTTCATGTATAAATTAATTAATGAAATTGAAAATCTGGCTATCGGAAAATTGAGAGATTCACAAGTATGCCCAAATATGCAAGCATGCAAGATTATACGACAAGAGGTTATGTGTTTAATATTTCAGCACAGAAAAAATGAAAGATAAAGTTTACATCGATTCCAAGTGAAAGATTTGCTGCAACAAAAAATAACCTTGCCGGTTAAACTTTACACGCATCGAAGATAATTTTCCTTTCTCAACCTTGCCTGGATTATCTTTCGCCTCATTATCGCTCCATTTTTATTCGAAAAGTAACGAGAATGACGACGCCAGCGCTATCGACCAACTTTTAACTTCATTAAACTGGTGCAGAATAGCGATTCCTGGCTGTCAGTTGCTGTTTGCTTGGCGGTATAAAATAAGTTCTAGTTCTTTTACAATAGTCTAATCTATTTCAGAGGAGATTGATAAGTAAAAACAATCTTTTAATTTTCTTTTCTGTTGCCATTTCTATGTTCTATACCCAAAGTTGCTCACTGCAGTGTGGCGAAGTATATTGAATCAGAATTATTCTCCTAACCTCGCTGAAACTTTCACCGAAATACATTCAATTTTTAACCGTTCCAAAATTTTAAGAGAGTATTTGCCGGCGAGGCGCGCAATAGCGAGTACACGAAGTGCGAAAACCTAGAGGAACCGAGCTTAAAGCGTCAGGCAAATGTGTCCGATCGCGTAGCGCGAGATGAATCGAGATGATCGAGCGCGAAGCGCAAGATCCAACAGGTGCGCGTCCCAGGCGCGCTCATAGTAATATTAGTTTTGAAATATTTTTTGTGATCATTTAAAAAATTTTCATTTGTTCAAGCCATTTTCCTCTCTGACTCGTAAAAATTATTTTTGTAAAATGAATGACACAATTGACGAATGCTGAGATCAATATTTTTTTTAACAATATTTGGCAATTATTTAAAAGAATTTCCTCCTGTAAATCTTGAAATGGTACTATATTCTGGAATGAATAACGCAGCTAATGAATGTTGAGAGTTATATTTTTTGTCGGAGACAGTTTGCAAATTATTTGAACTATTAATAATCATCCACTTGCGCCTTTTCATAGAAAAGGTGGGGAAGATCATACAGTCGATCAATTTCAAAAGTAATATTTCTTTTGATATATGTTTTATGGAACACAGTTTGCAAGTTAAGAGTTATTTTGTTAGTTGTTTACTTTTGACGCTTTAGATGGAACGTTCTATATATTTATCACACTTTATCGTCGATTTGCAACGAAGAATTACGATTAACGACCCGTGGAGGCGGGAAGTCACCCCTGTGACTGGTCACAGAAATAATGGTTACAGAGCTAGGGCTGGTCAAACTCGTACCCCTTTCCAACGTCTCATGCGGTGCGGGAAGGGCCCCCCGCAGTGGGGCGAAATGAAATAAAGATGTTCAAAATAACCTGTAGGTCACAATTCTCCGTCGATTTTCAATTTTTTTTCTCAGAAAATTTAGCATTGAATTCTCAAGAAATCTGTCGAGGCCGATTTTTGAATTTTTATTTGTTTAAATTTTTATAGAGCTGCAAATAGCGAAAAAAATTTTGATTTCTTGAGTTTTTCTTCTTAATTCTCTATGCAAATTTTTGTCAATGGCAACACAGGCCTCAGGTTTGGTGCACAAGGATCAGTGGAAGAAAAAAAAAAGTTGACATGTCAAGTTATTTGTTATAAACAAATATTTTTAACAAATAGCTAGTATTACGAATTAGGTTTTTGTGAAGTATATTTATGTAGGGTTGCCAAACATCTTTCCTTGGAAGGATTTGTCCTTCTTTTTAGTCGTGTCCTTCTAAGTCCTTCGCACAACCCAAATGTCCTTCCTTTGAGGGAAAATGGAAATTTTCTTTTAATTTTCTTTATTTTTGGCGTTTTTGTGCGTATCAGTCCATTTTTGTCGTCTTCCGCACTTGCCTGTAGAAAATCAACAAGAGTGAAAGAGATAGAAATCAGAATAGTCTGTCTCTTTTCCTCTTAAGAAACTGCCACGAACGATACTGGGAGCCGATGTCATTTTTTAGATGGCAGTTGCTCCCAGTGGGACCCTGCGGTGGTTGTTAACCTTTAGTTTTAACCTTTATTTTAGCAGATTTGAGACATTATAGAACTAAACTTTCTATCACTTTATGCATAGGATTTCCTTAAATTTCTGAAACTCCTAAATTATTAATTAAATGCTAAATAATTTCTAAGCATAATATGTAGAATAAGAATATGCGTATATTGTGTAATCTAACAGTAAGAAATTTGATGAAATTATTTATATTTCCTTCAGAAATGGACTGCAACTTTTCGACTCAGCATACTTAGAATTCTGTTCAGTACCCAGAGGGATCGTCAAGTACCGTGTATATAGAAGGCGACCAGTTTTGATTGTTTTAAATTTTCAAAAATCCAAAAATAAATGTAAAAGTATCTGACCTTTGCATTATATTTTCTGCTTCACTCTGAAGATATCTACAGCAGTATAGTCACGTTTTAATAAAGAATGGCAGCCATCTCTCCTATACAGTATATATAGATGATATTTGATATTAAATGCCAACTACTATGCAATTTTTTTATCTCCACAGTAAATTTTTCTTCAAAAATAGCAGAGTCGACTTTGAAATTCGACAGCCAAGAAACGATCAAATTCTTATCCTGGATTGAAAGTCGAAATTTATCGCGATTCTTGTAGCAATTTTCAGATAAAAATTAAAAAAAGAAAAATACTCTTTGTCATCACATTATACAAGTTGCACTTATCAGCAAAATGAATTTTTTCATATGATTTTTTTATGCCACAGTTTACAACAATATAATACAGCCATACAAAAAATACCAGTGAATTGTCGATAAACATTTAATTTATTTGAAAAAGAAACCCTATCCAGAATCTGGATCAACTCTATTCTTGCCCATCAATGGTTTAAAATCACGTTCCATTCTATAATAAGATAATTATTAATTTTCACTCGCCATATGCTGATTCGTGAGAAACTCTGGATCTCCTTCCTCCCTTCTCACATAAATTTATAATATATTCTTCAATCTCCATGTGTATCTAGACCTCCAGTTACGGCTTACGCCACTGTATGTGTTTTCAAGTTACTACCTCATATGAGACAACGACGACGAAAGAACTCCCAGGTTATATGTATAATATGTACATATGTAAAAGTCAGAGTCGTGAATGTGTGGTGCGTTGGGAGGCTGCATCAGTCGTGGGAGACAGGTAGCTCACTTCCGGCCACCGAGGGCCATTGTGCGAGGTACATGGTATGTAGTACCGGCGTGTTATACCATCACGGGATGGGATATGGATACGGTGTGTCATATATTCATGGATATGTGCATTTATATGCATATGTATATGTATATGTATATGTATATGTATATGTATATGTATATGTATATGTATATGTATATGTATATCCACCAGGCCTGTCATCCACTCCTCCGGCCACCCTTCTCCTTTCCAGACCTTGTTGCAGATCTTCCACATTCCTTCCCTAACCCCTACTCCTCCATACTTTATCGCTTCGTTCTCCATACCATCCTCTCCTGTAGCCTTGTTTCTTTATAGTCTATCCATTGCCTCATCCACTTCTTCTCTTGTTATTTCATTCCCTTTCTCCATTTCTTCCTGGACTATCCTTCTATTTTCCCCTTTGATCCTATTTTGTTCTTCCCCTAACAGACCCTTAAATAGTCCGTCCACTCACCCATTTTTATTTCTTCATTCACGTTCTCCCTTCCTCCTCTTTCCCTATTTATCACATCCCAAACCCTACCTTCTTTGATTGCTTTTTCTACTTCCTCTTTATATTTCTCCTTTCCCTTTTGCTTTTTCCTTCCCAGCATCCTCTCATGTTCTCTTTTTCTCCTGTTGTAATCCATCTTCCACGTATACGGACGCCACTCTTCAGTGTAGATATTACCGGGAAGTGCTTGGACCCTATCTCATTCCCCACATTCATACTGCCTATCATGTTCCTCATTCTTTCTTCCGCCAGGATGTAGTCTATTACCGTTTCTCCCTTACCTAAAAATGTGATTTCTCCTTTCTCATCTCCTTTCATATTACCATTACATATAAACCATCATGTTTCTCCTATTACTTCTAGTAACCTCCTCCACTCTCGGTCTGTCTCCCTATGTTTGGAGCTTCTTATATAGGCCTCCTTTTCTTCATCCCAAGTCCCTTCCCCTTGCTCGCCAGTCCAGGCATTCAAATCACCTCCTATCAGAACCAACTCTTCCTTCTTTTCCTCCATCCACCTTCTTATTACTCTCCAGCTTTCCTCTTTCCCTCTTCTTCTATATACACACACCACTGCTATTTTGACTTTTCCAATTACAATCCTTCTTGCCATTATTCCATCCTTTTTTTCCCTGTCCTCCTCTGTTCTCCCTCTTACTGCCAATTCTTTCCTCACCCCTGAGACAATGCCGCCCATCCCTATACCTTTAACTTGTTCCTTTCTTGCTTCTTGCATTTTCCATACATAACCTTTAGGTAACATCCTTTTCACCCCCTTCCAGTCCATTCCATCCGCCCAGGTTTCACTCATCATAATCACATCCCTCTTCTCTAATTCCCGCCAAAATCCTTCATTCTTGTTCTTCAAGCCTGACACATTCCAAAAATCTATTTGAACGTTTTTATCTTCCCGTCCCTCACCTGTCCTCCTTAATTTTCTTCCACCTTGCTGTTTGGAAACCCCTCTGTTTGATCTCTAAACTCTTTTGCATCTTCGTTTTTTCTACCTTTCTCTATTCTTTTTCCCTTTTCCCTTATTTCTTCTACTTCTTCGTCCCAGAACCATTCCTCCCCATTTATCCATAATCTGTCTCATCATAAGGTGAGGTAGTAAACTCCTTAATCGTTTCTTTTTCTTTAATGAACCTCCAGTTGTTGATAATCGTTTATGCGGAAAAAGTTTCACTATAATATTTTTATATTTTCCAGTATTGTTTGAGCGAATAGGTGAAGTAGAGCTATAATTCTTCTTATGTGCATTTGTAGCTATAAGAATTTCTTCATAGTTCTTTAGATCATCAGGGCTTATATAAACTTCATCAGGTTTTTGCCTAGACAAAAGTTAAAAAAAAACCAGTGGTTTTCGTGCAAAGTTTTCACCAACCTTGATAAATTTTCTTCAAGCAAGTTTTATCATGGTCTTTATCACCATCATCACTATCACCATCAGCAGTCATGAAAGATAGATTATCATTTTCTTTTTCAGTTTCTTCTTCACTTTCATCTTCCTTTTCATCTGTTTCAATTTTATTTTTAATAAATTTATTTTCTTTGATTGATATATCTGATAAATCTACTAGTTGCTGTAGTGGTGTGACTACAGGCATAAAAGTCTCTCTCAAAATATTTCGGGAGCTTCTTTACCCAACTTGAACGTATGATCTCTTCGTCGAATTTCATCACTAGCTTTTTTGCTATTTCACTCAGCATATCTCGTTCCTTTCGAAACGTGTTGATGCGTTGGTGTCTGAGACTATACTGACTTAGTCATAAACAAGGACTCTTATTTATAGGAGAATGAGGAGGAGGAGGAGAAGCAGCTATCCTATCTTGGACGTTATATATTGTTTCATACGGATCTAAACGATCTTGTATATGAGCTGCTATTTTGTATCAATAGTAACCATTTACTAGAAAGGCCTGAGTGTCAATTCAGATGAAACGAATGAAACTATGTGTAGTTAATAATAATTACTTATCCTGTTAAAATAAGTCAATAAATTAATAAGCTTATTATTCAAGTTATTAATTATTTATACCTAAATTAGTTTTTTCTTAGTCTAATGATTTCTTTACTTAATTTAATTACATTTAACTTGGTTTAATTATTTTTAACTTAGTTACATTAGTTATAAGTTATTCTTTTTAGTTGAAAGTTATTTTTAATGACTTTTAAATAACCTTTACTAGTAACTTACGATTATGGCAGAAACTTTATGCTTCGCATGGGCAAATGACCATACACTGAGCCATAAGACCAAAATGGTTTGCCAGATATGCATAGTTCTCGAGATTTTGATATATAATACGTTGAAAACCGAGTTAGGTACTTTCCAAGATGGTGGACATGCTCGGTGAGCTGCTAGGCGAACCCCGCTTGCAGATACAGGGGAGGCTCACATCTTTACAGTTGTAGGATATTCTTTTTACCAATGGTTGAACAGTTTATACATTTAATGTATTATCATTAAAATGTGTATTCAGAATCTTATCTTTATATATATATATATATATATTTACCTAGTACCCTTTCTGTATCTGTGTCTTGATGTTGGACGCCGACCCATTCGTTCATATCTCCTAACAAAATTATTCTTTCACCTTGATCGCAAGTACTAATTGTATGATTCAAACTGTCCCAGAAGGCGTCTTTGACTTCCCTCGGGTCGCTATCAACTGGGGCGTAGCACGCTATGGTAAATAATTGTTTGATTCCTATCTTCATTCTAGCCCACAACAATCTGGGTGATACAAAATCATGATCTTTGAGATGCGTTCTTGCTTTCTCATTCATAATTAAACCGACCTCTTGACTACCACGTGATTCACTACCTACTCCTGACCAGATTTCAAAACCGTTCTTCAACACCCCATTTTCTATGTTCCTACATTCGCGACTCTTTTTCTTCGTCTCAGGGACACATAAAATGTCTAGTTTCCTTACGTGCATAGTTTCTCGTAGTGTATGCATTTCGTCAATCATAGTTTCAGTCCATTCCGAAGCTATTCTATTGTTTGTATTATTCATGGTTTAAATTGTACACCCAACTACCACCTTTATGCATCTATTTTGTTTTGCGGGTCGAAAATCATGTCCGAGTTAAGAAGTGATTCGTCGTACGGTTGAGAGTCATGCTGAGAAGGTCACCAGTCTTCAGCAGCGTTGTAATAGATAGGAGTTCAAATGTTTCCATCTGCCAATTTCTGGCCTACCTCTAGGCAGGGAACCAAAAACTCTTTTTCTTCTTTTTTTTTTAAATTATTATGATGAAATTCAGTAAAAAACGTTAAATTAATCCCTTTCTTAATTAATTAATTCCACTCAAAGTACTAAAACCAATTGACAATTTCCTCGAATATTTCAAAACAATTTCAAATCACTATAAATGAGTATTTTGAAATAAGGAATGAAAAATAAATAAGAAAACAGTAATGGGTTTTAGTAAAAAATATCAAGCCGCCCCCCACCACCACTCCCCGCTTTATCATCATATGAGACGTGTAAACGTCTAAATTTTTATTAGGAGAAGAAATTCAGCGTTATTTGAAGCTTTAGCTTTAAAATTTTTCGTTGATCGCAAGATTAATATAAATTGATATAATCTACTGATCTGGCAAAGTAGACTCCAAAACTTTGTATTTTCTTTCCGATTTTCAGGTTATACTGTTACAAATAATCAAACTTTAGCATTTTATATTTGTTTCTCTCCCAAATTCTGGGAGACCCGACCTTCCTCTTCTCAAGCACGCCCGCGATTGATTTTGAGAATAAAGGGTAACCATGTGTCAAGGGTCAGTTTACAAGAACGTCTTTTTTTCAAGATAACTGTTGGAAATATTGAGTGCTTTAAGTCGACCTCCCTGAGATATTCTCGAAAATGTAAAAAGAGAAGGAATTCCTGAAATACTGTGGAGGTCTTGATTTATTCTGAGTAAATCTATCACAAGGACAATTACTCGTACCGAATATTTTGGGTACAGTCGTTGCAGCTCTCTTTTAAGGTCTTGATACCTTATATATATATACACAAATTTAAATAAATACTGATTTACGAGTTTAAGTGTACAGTGTACACTGAATTTCAGCATTTTAAAGACTTTAAAGAATTCAAACTATAAAGAACAAATTGCGAACAGCCTCATTTATATTATCGTCAGTATAGACAATAATGTCTTTTAGGTTTTCCATTTCGTAAATGAACAAACTGAAAGTAATAAAATATCAAAACACTTTGAAGATTCATTTTAGTACAATAGGGTGGCCGCAAAACTTCCTTTTCGAAATTTCCTGACTTTTCCCTGATAAATTTCTATTCTCCCTGACCAATAATATTCAAAGTCCAGCATTTTCATCAGATATATATATTTTCTCCTTTCTCATAGATTATATGTAAACGTTGTCTTTGCGAAATACGGAGAAACCATTACTGCGAATTCTGAAATTAATTTAAAATCACTAAGGCAAAGTTTCATGTGCATAAAATCAACTTCTCTTCATACCTTTGTCCTTGAAATTTTGTTGAAAAAATCTGCAATATTTCCAGTTCCATCGCGTTTTGATTTTTTCGACTTATTATTCATGACTTATAATCGCACAAAAACACCGTGAAGTGAAAAAGAGAACTGTCAAATAAGTATAGAATCTCGTAAATTCGCGAGAAAATTTATTCGATTGAACTCATCGAATCCTTGATCTATAATGACTAATTCGCAGCACCTAGTTATTTGAAAACTTCAGCAAAGTGTAGATTCATAAATGAACTGGTCCGTGAAATACACTCATTACATTGGTCAACTTAGTTCATCTCCTTTTCCAGCTCCAGCAATATTTCGGGTCGACTAGACGCCACCTATAAATTACTATAAGTCTCTAAGTTGGGATTTTCCGGCACTTTAGGATCTTCTAATTAATTTAAAGATTTTGTTCCCAGGCAGCTGTCCTTAAATAAAGATCAATAGACCATGTAATAAATATGTAATTTAATCCTTGGTATTCTAGAATCAATGACGATTCCCTTGACGCGCTATTGCAAGATTCTTAAAAGCATTTTAAATACATGGATTTTTCTCTGAAGAACCCATAATTTTTCCAGACAATTACACCGGCACACAAAAAAAAAACACTTTTATATTCTACAGATGCGACACATATATTTCCATGTATTTTGACCCGCTGAGCACGAATCCGTGGTCCGTTTGACCCCAGCACATCTGCGTCAAGGGCATTTGAAGGTCAAATGGACAGAAAAGTCATTTATGTGAAGATAACTACTATAATTTATATTTTTTGGGTCGCTGAATCCGAATCCGGGATCCATTGGAACTTATCGAGTCAAGGTCAGTTCAAGGTCAATTTCGTTAAAAAGAATTACATTTTTGTACAGGAAGAAATGAATTTTCAAACCAGAAGGGGAGAGTTTAATGTTGAAGCCGAACGGATGATTTTTTAATAAGAAAGTTACTTTTCAACCAAATATTTCTTGACTTTCCAGGAAAATTGTTGAATTTTTAATATAATTTATTTATTTTCTAGCATATGGCTGAATTTTTTGACGGAAATATTACTTTTAAACAGGAAAGTTCATTTTCAACCAAATACTTCAATTCTGACAATTTTCAAACCAAATAGACAAATTCTACAAAATAGTGTGAAATCTTATGAAAAAAATATATGTATATAATTTTCAACGAAACACTTTACTTTTCTAGCAACATAATTGCATTCGCAGTCCCAAAAAGAAACCAATTTGAAACAAAATAGTTTCATTTTCAACAAAAGATATGAATCTTAAACCAAACTTATGAACCCTTGAAGGAACGTAACTAAAGTTGTAACAAAGTAGTTAACTGTGAAGGAAGCAGTTCAATTTTCAAGCAGAAAAGATGAATTTTGAAAAAAAGCTGAATTCTCAGTTAAATTCGATCAATTTTCTAACACAATGGTTGAAATCTGAAGCACAGCAAATGCGATTTTTTTACCAAACGAGATAAATTTTTAAAAGAACAAGCGGAATATGTAACCAAAAATCTAAAAACATTTGTACTACATTGTGGAATTTGTAAGGAACCAAGACAAAACAAGTGTCCCCAAAATTGTTGTAGTTTCAAAGAAAAAATGTGATAATTGCATTAAAAATGCACCACGAAGAAATCGTAATGAAACTTCTGCTACAAGCAGTGTAATTGTCTACGCCTACGCCAGTGTCCGTCGAAAAATCCGAGACGACCCCATGCTGCGTCCGGGAAATTGACCCTCTTCACGGTAACAAAGAGGAGATACATTCCAAATGAAAAAGTATAAACTTTAATAACAATAAATAATGTGAATGTTACAGTGAAGAGATTTTGTTATTGAATTTTTTAGAATAATATTCAGCTTTATTACAACCTTCTATGATAATTAGAAGCTGAGAACGTGACTCTGATTGTTATTGTTTACAGCAGAATAAGTTATTATTTTACCTCAAAGAAGCTGACGCCAATTTGTTACACAAGACTTACACTATTGATGTACTAATTTTGAGAACCCCTTCTTTTAAATTGCAAAAGATAGAACAGGTGAACGGAAAAATGGAAAAAATAATGAAAAATGAGCATAACTTGGTAAATAAAAACATTTGAATTAAATATTCCTGAGTAATGTTGGAGTACACCTGCTGGGGAGTATTTTTTCTCTCTTGACAATTTTCGAAAAAATGACTTGCAATACAGAAAAACAGCTTTTGATTGTTCTGGCATTTCTTTAATCGATGTTTTCTCTAAATGTATCAATTTTATCGAAAATCCCGACCGGAAAAAGCCACTTGTGGAAAAAACCCTCAGGAGGAGCCAAATCTCTTACAAACTATTCAACTCATCAGAGCCTTGGTCCGAACCAGATATTTATGTCTAAAGCACACTATATTATGTGTATTAATTATTGTAAAAATCATGCCGGAGCCATCTCTGCTTCCAAATCTCATCGAGTCTGTCAGCCTCTATCTGCTCTGTAAGAAGAGGTATAAAAGTTTATTATTTCGAGCATTTACAGGTTTTTATATTTAATAACCTAGGATGAAAACTACACTTTAGCGCCTCAAAATAATCCTTATTCAAATAATGTGGGCACTTTAGGCAGGTATATCTAATACCTTAGTTTTAGAATGTATTTTAGTTTTTACATTACCTGCACGATTTTGCGGAAGCAGATCCCGCACGAGCCATATATCTCTCCAACGTTTTGCAAAAAGCACATGTGTCCCTCTTGCACTAGGGTGGTATGGCCTCTCAAGACGCTCCAATACATTACCATCTTGAGGAATAACTTTGATGTATATCCCTGATTGTGTTTGTAAATTATAGTCATTAATTGAGTTGAAGGATGTAAAAAATTATTATTTTAGAACGACTAGGCACATTACTATGTGTGAAATAGTCATTTGTGATACAAGTGCATAAAACACTTCATACTTAGCATAAAATCATGCTTTCTAGGCAGAATTCTCTAATTTCAAAAAAAATTTATTTTTATTTTTAAATTACCTCTCATGTATAATCTTATTTCCCACATATTCCCGTCGTCTCCTACTCCAATCTGTTTTTCGCCTTGCATCAACCTATCCCCAGAAATATATGTGACTGGCGGTATTTTATATGCATCTGTAAAAAATGTAGTAACTGGTTATTCTGACGAGACCAAAAATTTTCCCTCAGAACTACTAAATTCTACTAACAAGTCTTCCAATAATTGACGAAGAGATTAAATTTTGATACTTATTCTAAATCCCAAAAATTACTTGTTAGTTCAAACAAATTTTCTACAGTAAGAATGATATCATAGAATCTATACAGGTTGTCTTACGTTACAGTATTTGTACCCCCTTGTCCCATTTAAATTAATAAAAATCATACATATTCACAATTGGTATTTCTATAAATACACTATACGGATAACTTCATAATTCTAACATTTTCGCACCAAACAAGAAAATGTATTTTGTTTTCACATCAATTACACACGGAAAAAGCTGAGGGGTCGGTGATGTTCCAGCTCAAGTAAAAATTGGTATCATTTAGAACTGAGACTCCAATATAACACTTTTTGAGTGTTCGCTTTTAGTTCGTTGATATCTAATAGATGGCTATTTTGATTTTCAACTGTGCATGCGCCGAGAAGTGCGGGCCTATTTGAAATCAATAAATACTATGAATTATCATACAGATAAACTACTTTACCACCGAGCAATTCACGCCTACCCCGAAAGGGAAACGGCTTAATGATATAATAATAATAATAACTATAAGCGTCAAAAGAAATTCTAAAATACACAGACGGATAATCAATTTTGTAAAGATTTAAACTGCCATAATAAGTAAAACATTGAAAGTAGTAGATACGAGTAATTTACATTTAAAGAAATTAACAACGATGTCAAAAAATACAATTACTGGCCATGACGACATAGTGATTAGCATAGGCCAATGATTGTATGATTGGCCACTGAATTTTACTGATTTTGAAAGCACAGTGATTACCCACTAAATTGTATAATACTTGGGCGGAGCCAAAACATATTTTTGACATGATTTCCACTCATTATTCGTAAGACAAAGTGACAACAAATTATATACATTTTTTATAAAAAGTTTGAACAATTTTGAATGAATTTTTGCAAAGATATTAGTAATTTTCTTTTCGGATATTGTGGTCAATCATTATGTTTCCGCTTTATTCACGATGAGAATTATTGGCCACCCATTTGTCGATATACAAATATAATTTTAAGGTTAGAATACTACCGTCGTATATCTTAACTCGCCCAATTCAATTAAAACCCAAAAGTTTTCTATTAAATCTATCGGAACTATTAAAAAATAATATTCAACAAGCGGAACTCCTAACCTCAACAACTTTTAGTTTAGAGTCCTTATACTCATTCAATATAACCGGGTTTACTTACTCTGGAATTCAAATGCATTACATTAAACTAACCTAGCTTCAAAAATACGCTGCGGAATTGTTTGCATTTTATCCTGCACTATTTATTAGCAGTTTTACTTCTTAAAATTCTTTCATACAAACATATTTAAATGAGGTTGCCAATCATTGGGGTGTGGTCAAGCATCATACCGATTACCCTAGCACTAATATAAATCATATATACTGTTCGAGATTCTGGATGATTCTTGAGCCTCTTGACCGCATAATTATTTCTTGACCTATCAGTAACATTTTAATTTCACTTTCGGATCAAGTTTATAGTTTGTATCTCAAACATTATGGTCATTCGAAAGCCAGATCGGAAAAGTGAGGTGCAAAAGTGTAGTTAAAAAGTAGTCAAAGGACCGAAAAGTTCAAGCCATCGCGTCGTCTCGTGAATGGGTTAGACTTTGCACCCATGCTTTGCTCGTTATAATAACAGGTGCTAACTCCCTGGCGGACCGGCTGAACGCAAGCATTACGCTACAGCGTAATGCTAAAGTAATATCAGAGATGAGGTGGGAGATTGCTCATGTAATGGAATAAGAGACTCCGTCAAAATTGGGCTGCTAAAAGCGCCCTCTTGGCTTGTAGACCTAGTCCCGAGAGTTACTTCGCAGTTTTCGGCATTTCTCAGACGTTGCGCGTCGGTAATTGATGAAGTTAGAGTAAGCTGATACCTCTGTAATTATTGCAGTTGTTTTTATCTCCCTTTCTTTTGTATATGGGTACGATAATCGCGTTCCTCCAATCGGCTGGGACTTGTCCCGTCTCGATACATAAATTTATCAATTTGCACAACCTGTGAGGTATGTACTGGCCATCGCATTTAAGCATTTCAGCGCTAATACTGTCGACACCAGCAGCCTTACTATTTTTTGAGTTCTTAATTATATCTCTGACTTCAGTGACACCGACTTTCTCAATTGGGTTTTCTAATTCATTATGTTCTATGTCGCAGTTCTGTTGCCCTATATCTTGACCTCCTAATAATTCTTTGAAAGAGTATTTTAAAGCGTCTACTATCCCGTCTGTATCATATAGCATTTCACCTTTGCTGTTCCTTATGCTCACAAAATCTGTGCTTTTTTAGATTCGTTCATTTCTTTAAACATTAGCTTCATGTTTATTAAAAAATTTTTAGAGGTGTCAGACCCAGAAATTCCTTTTGGGAGGAGTTAAATTTTATTTTAAAGAGGGAAAATGGCAAAAAAATTTCTTTTTGCCCCGGGTGCAATCTTTTGATTTACTCATTTTTTAAATTTTATAAAAAATCCCTGGCGGACCGGCTGAACGCAAGCATTACGCTACAACGTAATCCTAAAGTAATGCTGAAGTAATATGGCATTATAATTAATAAAATAAAAAAAATAAATATACAACCTGTTGCAATCATAATAATACGTTAGAATTTACGTTAAATGACAGTCCGCTAACGGCGGCTTCCAGCGGGTTACCAGCATGCAGGGGCCCGACTTCAATGACAGTCACTTTGTTTTTTTATTTTCCAACGTTGAAAAAGCAACTTGTTGCAATTACTGCATGACCATTTAACGTAAATTTTAACGTATTATTATAATTGCAACCGTTTACATATTTCTTTTGCTTCTTTTAATAATTATAATGCCAGGGATAATTTATTTGATCTCGCAATTAATGCATTCCGGAATAAGTGAGGTTATATTATGCTCGGGTGCAGTTCCGAATAGCTGAATTTTCCGATTTTATTGAAACTTCGTAAACTTATGTATTTTGACGCACTGATTACGAATATGATAGTGAAAATTGGCGACTAAGCGATTTTCATGGTGAAAACCATAAAAAACAACATAAAAATAATGTTTTTTTGCGTTTATCTCAGTAAATACGCAGAATTTCGAAAAATGTTGTGAACAAAAGTTTTAGTTAATATAAAAATACATCTTTTTTTTGTAGAATTCACTTTTTGCCTAAAACCATTATTTTTTTTAAAAAGAGTAAAAAAGAGCGTTGTAATAAGAAAAGGAGGAAGAAAGTTACGGAAATGCGTTTGGTCACGTTTTTTTCTCATTTTGTTGAAACTTCTTATATTTATGTAATTTGACGCGCTCCAAAAGTTGTTGATTTTATCTGGCCCTGGCGCTGAAAAGTTCTTAGTTCTAGCGATAACTTTCTTCACTTCTTCAGTAGTAATTAGTGGAAAAAAAACAGGTTGAATTCAAAATCACAATATCATCCATGGTTGAAAAAAAACATATTATTGTATTTCTGATATAAACTGTTTAAAATATAAAAGGTAAATGAGTAATGAAATATTTAAGATCGAATGTGTACGACCTAATGAAAAGGGCCCAGTTTGACGATTTTATTCTAGAAGTTTTGAGCGTCTTTGTGAGTTAGGGTAGAGATTGCCGATTTTGGGTTTTTATGTGGGGCTGATATGGTAAAATGAGCTTTGCCTAAGTTCCGAGGTTGTCCTGGAGGTTGCCCCATCCGATTTTACAATACAGTGTACAAAATGCAGGGGTTATACTATTAACTTTGCTCTATCCTTAGATTCCAATCCATTTTTTTATTTTCTGTCGCTGCTGGGCCTGCAATTTATATTGAATCCAATTTTGGCGTGATATTTTCGTTTCACAAACAGACTTGTAACCCCCTTGGAACAAAAGATAAAGAATTCGTCTTTTTCGACACGCCCTGTTCATGAGCTTAACATTTTTGAAGCAGAAAAATTATTTTGCTTGAAAATGGTCTGAGACGATTATTTTAAATCTGCTCCGAAAAAATACGTTAAATGGCAAAATACGGCAAGTTAACAATAGTCGAATAAGTCGCGTTCAATGCGATATAATTAGCGAGAAAAATAATTTTAAAAAATTTGAATTTAAATTTCGAAAATAGTTGCCTATACATTCACGGTGGCGCCAGTTGTCACTATAGGTCTTACGAGTTTGATGTTTTTTGGGCATAACCTCTAACTAAACTGCAAAATGCTCTAAAAGGACATGTTTAAATTTTCGCTCAGGGAGCATTATTTACAACGTTTACAACTAACAATTTCATTTGTAAAACATCAAATTCATAAATACTCCACGGCAAAAATTTCAGCAACTTTGCGATATAAAAAAAAAATAGCGACGGGCCTGGTTACTCCGCACGATCTGAATTCTGCCGATCAGCTTTTAGAACGCCTAGGGATATTTCTCTCTTCGCATAAATGACTGGACAGTTGGCCAATTCACAAAACAGTCGCGTTATACGATATCAGAGTCTCCATGTAGAAACCCCTTAAGAACCTCGTTTCCTTGAATCTCGATTCCGCATCCAAAGAAATATTTCTTTAGTTCAATCATTTTGAGGCTTTGAATTAAAAAACATTCTATTTGAAATAAGTAATTCATCGATGCGTGAAACAATTATATATATATATATATATATACATATATATCTATATTCGATTTCGGTTTCTATTCCTTTGGAATAGAACTGAAGGGCCTATGACAAAGCCACCGAACGCGTCCTCGGGTTGGTGGATTCCATGAAATGTCGACGTTTTGAGGCCCCCTGAGTCAGAAAAAATAGTTTTTACGTCGGTGTCTGTCCGTCCGTCGTCCGTCGTCGTCGTCTGTATTTCGGATAACTTGCGAAAGACTAATCGGATTGGATTGTGCTTTGGCACACAGTTTCAAGGACGAGAAAGAAAGATCGAGTTCGTTAACCAGCTATTTTGAATAGAAATACAAAAAGTTAGGGCACTTTCAAAATTGTTGAGACCATTTTATTCAAAATTCATAAATTCCATGGACCGCAGCCCGTAGAACTCGGAAATTAAAACAAGTTAATTCCAAAACTTTTTTCAATACAAAGAAAATTGACAGAGCTACAGCATTTTCAAAATCTCCTAAAAATAGTGAAAATTAACATTTCAAGCCAATTAAAGCATGGTATGAAAAAAAGTCTGGAGAAGAAAATTGTTACTTTTTGATAGTCCTACAAGATTCTCATGATCACTTTTTGAGTTTTCTAAAAAAATCGAAAATTCAAATTTTATTGGCAAAAAACATAATGAATTATTATATTCTCATCATAATAAGAAGGTATTGGTTTTATGTGAGAGATGAATTTTGTGGATTCCATGAAAGGTTGACGTTTTGAGGCCCCCTGAGTCAGAAAAAATAGTTTTCACGTCGGTGTATTTCCGTCTGTCGTCCGTCGTCGTCTGTATATCGGATAACTTGCGAAAGACTAATCGGATTGGATTGTGCTCTGGCACACAGTTTCAGGGACGAGAAAGAAAGATCGAGTTCGTTAACCAGCTATTGTGGATAGAAATTCAAAAAGTTAGGGCACTTTAAAAATTTTTGAGACCATTTTATTCAAAATTCCTAAATTCCATGGACGGCAGCCCATAGTACTCGAAAATTAAAACAAATTATATTCACAACTTTTTTCAATACAAAGAAAATGGACAGAGCTACAGCATTTTCAAAATCTCCCAAAAAAAGTGAAAATTAACATTTTAAGCCAATTGAAGCATGGTATGAAAAAAAGTCACGAGAAGAAAAGTGTTACTTTTTGATAGTCCTACGAGATTCTTTTGATCACTTTTCGAGTTTTCTAAAAAAATCAAAAATTCAAATTTTATTGGCACATAACATAATGAATTACATTCTCAGCATAATGAGAAGGTATTGGTTTTATGTGAAAAATGACTTTGGCGGATTCCATAGAATGTCGACGTTTTGAGGCCCCCTGAGTCAGAAAAAATAGATTTTACGTCGGTGTCTGTCTGCCTGTCGTTGTCGTTGTCGTCGTCGTGTGCATAGGGGATAATTTTTTAAGACTATTAAAACAACCTTTTGAATTTTCTTGATAAATCGAAAAATCCAAATTTGTCATCAATAATTTCTTGATATGACGCGTAATTTTGTTTTAATCGTAAAAGATAACATATTTTTTCAGATTTACAGCCACAAAAAAATCTACCATATTACTGTGATATCGAGAGCTTTAATTTTTAATTTCTCGAAACCGAATAACTTTTTTGTATCGAACCACTTTTATTCTAATTCAGCATCCCCATGTCTCGAAGGAGAAATTTTATTTTTTGCAAAAAATTTAAATTTGTATCGCTATTCAACGTTGCTCTCATCTTAAAATAGTGATTTCGATGTTTGCATTTGATATATTATTACGTTGTTTGATTTATTTTTTATTTATACATCAGTTACGTAAATGAGTGTTGCGTTTTCAATAATATGAGATGATTATAAAATAAAAGTAGAAATTCAAAAAAATTTCCTTCGAAAACAGTTTTTAAACTCTTAATTTTCAATAATACAAAATATGTACTTTTTAAAAATTTTAATTCAAATCATTTCATGATAATACATATAAATTACTAAAATAATATATTTTATGTGTGAGTTAATACTTCGAAGCAAAATATTTTTCCCAAGCTCATTATAAAATATTACATAGATATCTCCAGTAAGAAATTAATTAATTAGATAAATTATATGTAAACATTTTTAAGCCTATCTATTAGTATATAATATGTATAGCAAAAAGTTACTGACAAAACTCAGTACCACACATATTATATTTCTTAGGTGGCTACGTTTTTCTCAGAGAAAACGCTTGACCGAGAGTTTGTCAAAAAATCCAAGCGGTTCCGCGTTAGATTTAGGTTTTAGGACAGGTTAGAGGTAGTTAGGTAGGGTTTGTTTCCCCAACGGGGGCGATTTTTCAAAGCGTTTGAGCGTGCGAGCATATGTGTAAGCCTTTGTGCGTGCAATTGTGTAAGAATAATCGTAAATTCAGTGAAGTAGAATTTAGTGTGTAGAATATGTACAGTGCATATATACATATACATATATGCTTTAAAAAGTCAGTTTAACTTACCTGAACACAAAATACAGTCGAAGCTCTCAATAAGACCACTCTAAATAAGACCGCACCCCCTCATCCTTGCTCGAGCCCCCAATAGTGCCGCCGTAAAAATCGCATTTTTTATGGGTTTTAGGAGAGTTTTTTATATTATATAAATATAATATCGAAAAATATTATAAAATATGAAAATATCACAATAAATATTCGATATATTTGGATAATATAATAAAAACTCTCCTAAAAACCATAAAAATTGCGATTTCTATGGCGGCACTATTGGGAGCGGCTGACTGGAATTTCGAAGTCAGCGTTAGAGTGGGGCGAGCGCCTCGGCGAGCTCGAGCAAGAATGATGGGAAGCGGTCTTATTCGGAGCGGTCTTATTGAGAGCTTCGACTGTAGTAATTTTAACCAAATTCACCGACGAAAAGCTGCTCTTCAATTTAAAATAGTTAGAGCTAATGGTTTAGAGAGTTCTTCTACAGAGCGCATAAGGTTTCTTCGAAAAGTTGTAGAATTACTTCTGTATCTATCGTCGGGTTGAAATAGCAAATTCCTAAAATGATATTAATTTTATTTTTGCTATAAACTCGAACCAAAGTCCAATACTCTGATTTATCTATGACTGGTGGAGATTCCGGGGCCTTGCGCTTCACCTTTCCCTCTATACCGCTTGCTTCCCCCATTTTACTTTTTTCGAATGGTTCCGCCCTATTCAAAGGTAATTTGGCTTTCTGGATTACAGACTCCAACGCTGACAGATCCTTGGACTCGAACTTTTTGCGATCTACATATATTATGTTATAACTTAAGGAAGCTTTCAGGTCACAATTTTTAGCCTCCTCAAGGTATGGAAGCAGAGTCTTCCTTTCAGTTTGGACTTTTTTAGTATAGACCTCAGCAATGCTGATCCCAGTGCCGCGTAATTTTTTCAGCTGCGATAAGATAATTTTCTTATCCTTAATGGGACGTAGCTGAGTTAGGAGGGGACGAGGTTTGTCCCGGATTATTCCCCAAATCCATCTAACAGATTCGACCTGGTCTGAGCGTATTTCAATATTGAAATGCTGCTTGAAGATACCACATATTGACTGCACCAGGTCCACGTCGTCTTCCTCAACAACACCGAAAATAATCAGGTGGTTGCTTCTCAACGCTCTGTCCATAGCCTCGATTCTCCAGTCTTGTTCCGTAATAACCGATCTCAGCTTTTCTTGCTCGACTTTAACATCTTGATTTTCTAGCGTAAGATGGTCAATTTTGCTGTGGAGAGCTAAAAGTGAGGACAGCTTTTTTCTTAAAACTTATTGCAGTAATGGTTGTAACACTCACAAATCTCTAGAATCGAGAACATTAGTGACGATTAGTTACTTTAAAAGCACTTTGTAAGTTACACTGCACGAACTCAGCCCGTAAACAACCAAAATTTTGACGAGCGATTAAACACGCGACTGACTGCCATACTTGCTTAGCAGCGCCCCCATTAACGTTACTTATCAGGGTAAGTCCAAAAAAAAAGACATTTTTTAGTGCTTTGATCAGGATAGGGAAAATCTCATTCTCCATTAGCATATTGCATAGCAAGTAGGAGAGCACTGTCTTTTATTGTTTCAGGCAATGTTTTCAGCCCTCGCCTACTACTTGTTCCGAAAGCATTGCCCGAGCCATGAAAAGACGGCTCTCCTCCGTAGCATGCACTGTATTTTTTTGGTGGAGACGCGGAAAATGTAAAGCATGTGATCTTTCTTTTCGAGTCGGCACAACCAAGCGCATGTAAATGAACTGGAAAAAATTTGTGACTGGGGACCCATCCAAAATGTAGTTACTTCTAGGGTTGTAAGTCCATGAAACGTTTCATTGAAACATTGAAAGTTTCATGAAACAATGAAACGTTTCATGGGACCTGTACTCCCCCCCCCCCCACCCACATTTGTAATAGAACTTTCCAAAGTAAAAGTCAAAACATGTGACAACTGTAATTTTTTAATTGTGAATCCCCTTTTGATAAAGCTCCTTCGCCTTGAACGAATACATTCTTATCACGTGTCCCGCTCTTCCCACTCGATCAAAGGAAAATGAAACAAAATTCTGATTAGAAATTTCCTTGTCAAGTTATCGCGTCGACAGGCTACAGATAGAAAAGCCTTGATAGATTTGCCTCAAATTCATTATAGGACCTTCAAACTCGATGTTATTTCAGTATTACAATTTTTGGTAGCCCCTGCATAGTTATACTTTCCTGAAGATATTAAAATATGCAGCCTCCTAGGACAAAATTTGAAATTTGTCTATGTTTGCCTGAAATTAGTGAAATTATTCAACCACTTGCAAAATAGATACTATCACATATGCAATTTCCATTTTTCTAGCTTCTGTATAGTAATTTTCGTAGAGAATTCAAAATTTGGAGCCTTCTAGGAACAATAGCGAATTTTTCCGAAAATTTTTAAGTTAGGGGTAGGGTTAAAATTGTGATTTTTTTCTATGTTTACCTGAAATGTACGAAAGTGCCTTCAAAATTGATTTTATTATATAATAGGAATTTTTTTAGCTTTCGCAGTCACTTTCATAGAGAATTTTGACATTGTCAGCCTTCTGGGAACACCAGAGAATTCTCTAGAACATTTTAATGTTAGGAGCTGGGCTAAAATAGGAAATTATTATTTTATGTTGGTCTGAAATTCACTACAGCACCTTAAAAATTGATGTTATGACATCATTGCAATTTTGTCTACCTTTGGCAGACTCTTAAGAATAACTCTGTTGAATAAGTCGATGACCGATTCGCACGTGTGCTATCGGACGCTGTATCCGATAATTTTGTTTGTTTGTTTAGTGGAGAATTGGGCAATTCGACCGAAAATCCATGCCTTTTAATTTATATACCTATGAGCCTGCTTACACCGTCCGCTAGTTGCATAGTGCAAGAGTGAAATAGTATATGATTCAGCACAACTGCGGCATAGATAACGATATGTCGGAAAACCAGGTTGGAAGAATTCGTATCTCTGAGAATATAGTCCAAGAGCTGGTGACGTTTTACGTGAAGTGGGAGTATAAGTCCTAGTTTGTTTCGAATATATCTGGGAAATTACCCTTCTTTCGAAAGCCATAAATGCTAGACGTCCTGCCTGGGGCGTTTGGGCACCTGAGCCAGGTGAAAAAAATTGGAAATTTGAAGTTACAGTATAAGAGCCAATTTTCTTCTAGGATCGATTATTGATGCCTCAAGTTTACTATTATTTAAATGCCAGACCGATAGCTTGGGGATAACATACTGCCAGACACGATAATTATCAATAAAAAAAGTTGGATTTTGCAGTGACGCGCTGCAATGTTTCTGTCTAGTCCGCCTTGAGTCGAGAATGGCGCGCCACAGGCTGACTGTCCAGTGGCTAGACTGTGATGTAACGCTCAGATCGACTAGTTTCTAGACAGATCGTCTATTTTGATGAAAATTAATTAATAATTAAATAATATAATGATTTTTATTTCATAAAAGTCTAATACATAAATTTTGTAGTTAATTAAAAATATAAGAAAAGTTCTTGTACAACAACAAAAAATGAAAAAATGAGCTTACGCAAATCTTGTGCATACGCCGGGTATAGAACTTGTGATGTAACTTCATATTATGTTGCTGTAACTTTGTCCCGTCGCCTTAACACACTCAGCCAACTAAAAGTTAAAAATTTGTTCGTTTTTGTCGGATATAAATTTCAATTCATTACAACGTAATATTTATTTCAATAAAACATGAACAATTTTTAAACATTAAAAGTGCTTGATGTATGAATAAATCATGGAAAATAATAAAGTTTGCATGATTATACTTGCGATTAGGCTACGAAATAATTATTGTTTATTGTTTTAAATAATTAATACGTTAGACTTGATTATCATTCACGCAATCAATAAATAATTAAAATAAATTAAATAAATCAATAATATTAAAATTTTATTTTCTGGAATATTATAAATATGATACATAACATTATACATATTATAAGTATTATAAATTCAATATAAATGTATTATAATTTTTCTATATAATTCAATTCAAAGAAAATGTTTTCAAACATTCTTTTTAAAAAATCGTTGTCAAGAACAGCAGAAAGGCTTGAATCAAACTCGTAGCAAAACTAGACAGCGCCAGTGTAGCGCCAGGCTAGTATTGCGTGAATAGACAGGCTTGAAAAAAAACTGTACTGGCTTTAGCATGATTCAAGACTGCCACGAAATTTTTCCACACGGGGCATTCGCTGCCGCTCCCCTATAATTGTATTCGTCCTCGATTTACTTTGAATTATTTACTTCTTTAATTTAGCGTTTCATTTATTTATTATGTTATTATTATTAAATAATTACATTTTTTTTAATTCTCATCAGAGGAGGTGTTAGATTTGTGTAAAATTTGACCCCCCCAGTTTTTGTCAAATGTCCACGTTTTGAGACCTTCTGAACCCAAAAAACAGGTTTTTACGAATGTGTCTGTGTCTGTCTGTATGTATGTATGTCTGTCTGTGAGCACGATGACTTTCAAAAGAATTGAGCTATTGGATTGGGATTTAGATACTCTTTTAGTCTCGTAAACGAAAGTTCAAGTTCGTTAGCCAGCCATTTTGGATGAAAATTCAAAAAGTTAGCGCATTTTTAACATTTTTGATGCCATGTTTTTTCAAAATTTTGAAATTATGTGTACGGTTGTTCATATTACTCGAAAATTTGAACAATTTATTTTCATGACATCATGTTCAGTTAGATTTGTACAGGGTAGGGGGTCTCCATCTAAAGTAAAGACTTCTGAGTATTGAGTCACGATTTCATTGACCCGTTCCCTAATTTTTGGTTCAATGTGTTTCAGGTTCAGGCAATTTTTAAGTTTTTCCAGTCTTTTGAAGTAGTTTAAGGGAAGTTTTTCCAGTCTTTTGAAGTAGTTTAAAGGGTAATCACCCCCTTTTTGGGCAAGATCTACGTCTCGTAATCCTACAGACGAAATTCTGCTGAATTGGATTTCCTCTAGTATTTTGATGGGTTTCTGGGAATAGTTAAATATGGTCTCCCTCGAAATGTAAGGGTAGTTTCCATTTGTCGATTATTAAATCAGTTTTTGTAATAGCATATCTGGGATATTTGTGGAAGAATGGCAATCCTATTATTCCATCTTCTAATAATGGGAAGTTTTCTTCTACTATGTGGAATAGTTGTTTTTTACAAAATACTGCAGATAAGTGGCTTCCGTTGTTTCGTGGTGATCGTCTCCCGTTGCGAATTTTTTATGGAACTTAAAGGTTTCTTGATCGGGCTGTAAAAAGTTTCTCTTAATTACGTTGATTGCTGCTCCGCTATCTACTAATAATTTGTATATTGATCCGTCACTTCTGCTTCTTCCATGTATTGATTGGCCTAACCTGTGACGATATATCTTCTCTTAAATTCATTATGAATCTTTTGATCGCGCTGTTCTCTTCTATCTCTAGGGCCATTTTCCTTTTCGTTCCGGAAAGGCATTTTGCTTGTACCACGTACACAAGGTCCTTATAGGCGTCTCTGAAAAGAAGGCTAAAAGTTTGAACCGTGTTTCCTCCCTGTCGAATTGCGTCCAATTTAGCTCTGCACAATTCGATTGAGCTTTGTATTCCGAGGTTAGTTTCTAAAGCTGAGTATAATTCTTCATAACTGCCTATTGAGATGTGTCGTATAGCTTGTTCGGCGTTGTCTCTAATTTTTCAGCTATTACAAAATCGAGAAGTAAGTCTTGATTGTCACAGCGTAAACGAGCTCTTTTTACGCTTTTTATCAAATCGTGGATACCGGCATCGATAATTCCATTAAGGATTTTAATCGTTCTAATCATATCCTCTGCTAGTGCTAGGAGAGTGATTATAGGGGCTGTTTTAGTGGGCAGCTCATTGGGTCGTTCCGTTGACATAGGGGAAACCACCCTACAGTAGATAGAAAAAAATTCAACAGCGTTTTAACTGCATCAGTTTGCAAAAATAAAGTAAGTTTATCGGTTTTAAATAAAGCTCACATGTTCAATTAAGTATTCTTATAGAAAAAAATATTACGAAATTAATCAATTAGCTGTAATAAACATTTTTATTAGACTTGGTCAAGGGTACGATTTTGATACCTCTGTCCATCAATAGATAATCGTTTCTGGTATTAGCTCAAAAAAGGGGAAATAGGGTGATTTTCTCACGAAAAAGGGGAAAATAGGCGAAAGATTAAACATTTATTTTTATATGTCGAAAAGAAGAAACAATCTTTTTGTAAGAAATGTTATATTTTTAAATACTTTAAAAGTATTTTTCAATGATTTCTGCCATTAAAGAGTTTATTTTTCAAATTTGTATATACTTAGGTCGTTGGAAATCCATTCACAGTGATATAAAAAAGTCTGAGAAAGAAATAAAATTAGTTAAATATAATATATTTATGTTTAACATCGTTCTCATAAATATTTATTCCCAAGATTCGTCATTTCTTTCTCGCTATAATTAATACTTTCAATGTAAATATAGAACTACACTCTTCAGCCGAGCGAAGTAAAAATGCTAAAATTAATCGAATCGCTTGAGCTAAGGGATAACAATTTGTAGTCAGACATCCAAAACAAGTTGCGAAAAAAATTTGAAATCTGTTAATATCTTCTGTTCTCATTTTTAAATTTGCAATACTTAAGATTTGGAAAATTGAAACAAAAAATTTGCCTTCTTTAAAATTTTTTGAAAATGTACCTGAAATTTCTTCAGCTTGAACCAAAAAAACATGTTATTATTTTTTATTCGTGGGAAACATTTGTTTTCGTGGTGTATATAACGTCCCAAAATCGCAAAAAAATATTAAATCCCAAAAATCCTAAATCTTGACCAAATTTTTTTTCCGAAAAAGAACAATGTTAAAATTTGTATTTGGTTCAAGCTGAATAAATTTCAGGTTCAACATATTCAACTTTTTTTTAAATGTGTGCATATGACTCAATCCAAGAAAACATGTTTTGGAAAAATTTCAAAACAATTATTACTGCGCAAAAAGTTTATTTTTAATTTACGTAATTTATTATTATTTTTTACGAGTGAAAGCTGTAAATATAACAAATTCGTCATAATTTTAAAACCAATAGTAAATATTTTTAATTTGAAAGCGTTAAATTTTACTGATTTAAATTTTTTTTTCACTTTTGTCGCATGCCAACCCACAAGTTTTTTTTGCCCTCAGCTCCAACGATTTGATTTGTTTTAGCTTTTTCACTCCGCCCTACTCTTCAGTGCTCTTAAACTCAAATTAAAAATTGTTCAAGTTAGAACATTGAACAATGCATTTTATGAATTTGGAATATTCCATTTTTTAATTAGGTAGGTATATACAGTGTTCAACTCCTAATACTTACTTATGAAGTACTACATATTTTGTAATGCTATTGGTACCTTATTTATTCGTAAATAATTTATTTAGGTGCTATAATTACTTTAATTATTATTCAATAATGGGTACAAGTACTAATTTCAGAGAATTTTTCGCGTAATTCAAATATTGTATTTTCAAATATCGTATATTTAAAGAGAAAAGGGGAAAAAGGGGAAGTTAGAAGAATACGTCTTTGAATTAACCAAATTTACACGGACAAAATACCGACGAGCATAGTTGGGATTGATCCATCTGTACACGCACACGGATGATACCCTCCTAAATGTACACATATCCATATGGTATACTTTAAACTGTGTGTTTTGAAATTTAGATGCGCACAGATGGTACCCTCCCATATGTGAACACCAGTCTAAATTTGAATCGAGAAAATTTTGAGAACTGGTTTCGGATTAATTAATTTTATTTCCCGAAATTCTGCCGCATGTGTGTATAAAAGCGCATTATTATCTGTATAAATTGATTGTCAATAAAACAATATTTCCTTAAGGGATTCATAACATCCCAATATACAAGTGTGTTCTTTAAAAAAAATTAATCCTCTATTTCTTCTTGCAGAATTAAGTTCTCAGTCCGACCATAACTCCACTGGCAAGAGGCTTTATCGACCCCGCCCTCATCGTCTTCTGCCAACTGCTTCCGAGCACAAGCCTCTCCTACGTGTCAGGTCCAGGTCGCCTCCTTCCGAGCACGAACCTCCCCTAGCTTTCAGGTCCAGGTCGCCTCCTGCCAGGCCTACTCTTGCCGAGACTTCTGACTATCAGGTATTTGGATATGGACTTGAGAAACTTGGGCTTATTCGACTTATTCCCAACAGCAATCTGAACCGGCGATTCGAATTTCGAAGATACACTTTTCAACCCGATTCGCCACTTGAACTGAGATTTGCAAATCATGTCTTTGGGCCCATGCCAATCCTAGAACAAATTGTATTGACAACATCTAATGGTGATGTTTTTGCAATATTGGAGCCTGATGGTACTCTAAGTGGAATTTATCATTCCAGAGGAAAGTACCGGGTGAAAATAAACGTACGAAGCGGCGAAGGTTCAGACTTGACCCAAGAAGAAATGAAGGAAGTTCCAGTAGGCCGCCGTCGCCGAATCTATCAATCCTTTAACGTAGAAGTTGTAAACCACGATTCTCTACAGCTAAACTGCTAAACAAATAATTCGATAGACCTTTTCATCTTGACCACATGCCAACTTCACACATTGTGAATTTAACGTAGACAATCCTGAATATTCCAGTAAGTTTACCATGCAAGTGTCGAAAATTCCACGGCTTCTTAAGACAAAATTGGTCAAGATGAAAAAGTCTATGAGACAGTTTATCGCTCAGTAGGAGACGTTCGCGAGCTTACATAAGCGCCCGCAAAATCAAATGTTATAATTAAACAAAGTATAGTTTTTAAACTTACCTCCCTGATAAATCTTTTATTTTCTCTTTGATAATGCCTTCCGATGTTTTATAGTTTATTGCACTCATTTTTTATAATTTTCTATAAAAAAACTTTACTTTGTCTAATTATAAGTTTGAATTTCGCGGGCACTTAGGTAAACTCGCGAGCACCTTCTAAAAATGGGATTTACCGCGGTCCTACTTGGAGCCGATGTCATTTTTTAGATGACAGTTTCTCCCAGTGGGACCCTGCGGTAGTTGTTGACCTTCAGTTTTTAATATATGTATATAATAAGGCTTAATAAGTCAATATGAATTGAGAATTAAATTCTCTGTTATATTAGTTTAAAAATGTATAATTTAAATTAAATTGAAATTGTTACAAAAATTGGTTTTCTGATGGCTATAATTAAATATGTATTTAGCTATTAATTAGTCAAATATATTAAATAATTGTAAGAGAGACGTAAAGGCCTCAAATTGTACACGCTCTATAAGCGATGCAGAAAGAAACTTGGAAAAAGAATAATAAGCATTGCGAAACTAAACATATTAAGGAATTTCATATTGACAAAGAAAATAAAAAAATGTTTGGTGTAAGGCTTTCGAAAAGAGGTTCAACTTTTTTTTTTAATTCAAAAAGTTTGAATTTGGGACAACTAAAATGTGACAGATTGAAAATGATGTTTTAAAAATTCGAAGTGCCTATAATCTTCTACATGTACCGAAAATATCCAGCTATTCATTCCGAAATTTCGGTGCAAAGAGCCCGTTCGGCCTGAAATTCGTACGGAAAAATCCAGCTATTCGTACCGAAATTGCTGTACTCATTAAAAATTGTACACTTTAAAAATTGAAACGTTTAAAGTGAAAAATGTCTAACTACGTATTACAAAAAATTAAAAGTTGTAATTAACATCAACGAAACTGAGAAGTGTGGTCTTTCAGATAAGAATAATATAAATAAATAAAATATAAGAACTAAACATTACCTGATACATGTTCATTTCATATTTTTCAAAGTCTAACTATTTTACTATTTCAGGATGTACACTAGTTATTTCAAGTTCAAAAATGGGCATTTTGAAAAATGATTTTTAAACTCAAGGAAAATATTTCCATTTCAACCCGTTTCAAAATGAAAGCATTCTTAGTTTTGAAATAGTATAATTTTAGGGCCTCAAAAATTAGTAAGTAAGTAAAATTAGTAACAGTGTCGAAAATTGAACAATTTACAGTTCTGAAATTGTTTCATTGTAAATATAAATACTCAATAGTTGAAATTTTTTGTAATGTAAACTTTTCCAATCAAATCATATCAACTCCAAGTGCTGAGAATTGAAGGACAGTTTCTTTGTCAATGAATGGAAAATTTCAGATATGTAAATCGTTCGAAGTTGAACAATTTTGAATTAGGTCGAAGTGAATCAAAACATTTTCGTTATCCTTTCTTGTTTCTATTATGTGATTTTCTGTTATAAACGTAACAATATATTCACTCGGTTGTGGTTTACGTTGCGTTACTCAAAATAGCGAAATTCACACCGAAATTATAATTTGTTAATTACACTGCAATTTTGAACAATATATTATGCAAATCAACGTCTGTTGTTCTATTTTATAGCATCTCCAAATACAGTTTAAAATTTTTTTAATTTTTGTGGACAAAAACCCGGGGAACTGAACCCGATTTACCACACGCGGAAGTATCACATCCCCTTAAATGAACAGTTAAATTAAATGGGTTAAAAACGAAATACTTTAGACTGAAACAATATTTTCAATTTATTACAAGCCTGTAATTATGAAGTTATTTTTAATTTGAAAATAGTTCATAAAGTTTCAATCGGACGTTTACATTTTTTATTTTTTTAACGACTGAGGCTTTCGAATTGAAACAGTTTAATTTTTAACGTTGAAATATGGATATCCTGAATCTTTGAACGGATTTAAAATCGCCTCGTCAAATTATTTATTGTTCACTTTTCAAACCCTAACGTACCGTTCAATTAAAAAAAAATTTATTTATTTATATTTATAGGTATTCAAATTAAATTTTTTTAAATCAAAAATTGGATTTTGAAATATAGCTCGTTTTTGCAAAGCAGGTTATGAGAGCAACGTACGAAACTTTGCGACATTAATAATTTTAACAACAAATCATTTTTTTACTTTAAAAAATAATAAAATCAATAATATTAGCAAAAAAAATCATAGAAATATAAAATTCAAACTGCTTTCAAAATGCATCTGAAAGTTAAATTTTATTCATATTAAACTACATATTTTCATGACTTTTTCTTTTTTAGAATTATTAGTCATAGTTACCCTTACTTTTTCATATATATTTCTGTTTATTTGTAAACTGCATTAGGTTTTTATTTATTCTTGCTTTTCCATGCAAAAGCCAGACCACCTGATCGTGGCGCCATCTGTTGGATTAGTTTGAACGACATTTCCCCTCCGGGTCGGAAGAGAACTACTACATACACGATCGATGCAGGGGGCTGGCTGATACGAACAAATGATGGTTCAATTTTGTTTCAGTACATTTTAACGCCATTTCTCTGTTCAAAATAAAACTTTTTCTGTGCAACTGATTCCCGGATAAGCAGAAGAGAGCGTGACGTTGCTAGAAAACGATTACAGGAATTCGGTAATCATTGCCAAGCCACGTTACAATCTCTTCTCTTTGTCCGGGAATCAGTTGGAAGGAACGAATAGTGCATTAATTTTACAATGCTTTTTAAGGAATCACTCCTGTTCTTGTCTCCATTTTGCTATAAGCAGTTACGCCACCGCCCAAACTGTCGAAATGAATTTTTAGAAATTAGACGTCTTTATACAAATGGTCAAAGAAATATGTGGCAGGCATAGCATGTTTAAATCCCCAATTGGTAAATATAGAGGCAACAACGGGGTCACTTTACCTCTAATACATGTGAAGCGAAGGGTTTTTAATTTATTTTGAAATTATTTCGAAGAACTGGGAGTCAGTATCTGCAAAAATGGTTAGAGTAGACCTTGTAGGAGCCATCCATGTACTCCGTACTCTTTAAGGACTTCCCAAAGTTTACTTCTATTTACCTTGTCAAATGCTGGCACATATTGTTATCTGGGTTATGTTCAACGGAATTATATATATGGGGTGCCGGGATGTATGTGAGCTATAACCTCGCAAAATCAAATCGTCTATTTACGCAACAAGTATTATAAAATAAAGTATTTATAAAAGTAATTATGAATCTTAAAATTATAAATTTTAAACCAATTTTATAGAAGTATTTATAAAAGTATTTAAAAAAGCATCTATAAGAAAGTTGAGGTTAGGTTTTCTAGATGCAATATATTGTCCATATTGCATATATGTTACGAATCGCCTAAAGCAATTATCATTCCAAGTTAATAAATTGAATAAATAAAAATAAATGTTTCAAAGGGTTAACGTCATTCATCCCATTAGCTTTTTTTATCGCGTTTACTCCTTGAGTCTCAGTAACGCTGAAATTGGAGCACTTCGAAAAAACATCACGTATTATATGTGTAATCACTTTTGGAAAATTATCCCAACTGGCTTTAACATATCCAGAAATACTGTTTCTCTATAAAAATGAACCCTTTCAGACAAAAAACGTTGATGATTAATAATTTCGATTGTTTTTGTCGCAAACTGACCATGGACGGCGCGTGACGTCACACCATGTGCCACTGTTTTAATGAATTATAAAATAAAAAAAATCAAGTTTTAATTAGGCATTTGAATTCTTTGGGAGTCAAAGTTCATAAAAAACTTAACTATAAGGCAAAAATAAAATTTTTTGGATGACCCTATTAATAAATAATTATTTATATTAATTTATATCAAGACTTATATTTTATATTTCCTGAAGGTAGAGCTATTTTTGGCAAAAATATCTGACACGCTTTTTATTTCTGATCTGTTATTTAAAATTGCTATGAGTAATCGGAAAGAATTTTCTAACCTCTTCAAAAGGTAACAAGCAAATCATTTGCTATAACGACAAAGTATTATTACTATTACTATTAATTATTGCTATTCATATTATTATCATGAAGTATTATTACTAACAGTGATGCTACATTTTGTATTTTCTTACTTCTGTGTGGGTATTTAATAAAATAAGTTATTCCACCTAATCCCAATTTTTCGTTGTGTTTTTTAGCCACACACACACACACACATTATATTTCGGTCTCGATTCCTTTGGAATAGAACTGAAGGGCCTATGACAAAGCCACCGAACGCGTCCTCAGGTTGCGGATAGAGGGACCCTGTGCCAAGGGCTTCTGCTGAATATGGTTACAATGATTAATAAGCAGTCGCGGACAATTGTCCAGGTATGGTCTCGAAGGAATAACCCCTAAGCGGAGGCGTAGCAACCGTGCCGAAAGCTGAATGGCACTTGGGTGAGGTGTCTTAAACGAGTTGAAATTTGAGGTTATGTTGACTTTGGATCGTTCTCGTAAATTCTCAAAGAATTTATCAGCCGGTTATATTCTCGGTAATATTCTCATTCTCGTTACCGTTCTCAAAGTGATATAACCGACTTAGAACTCTAATTGTGCGTTATTCAGTGGCCATTTGTGGAACTATTTACGTGTCAATGTGGCGCTTTTCGAACTAATTACATGTCACCAGTTGCCACCATTCGGTAAACGGCTATGTAACGCTCACTTTTCAGGCAGTGCTGCAGGCTCATAGCATGGTGGTTTCGAATAAATTGGTAAACGTGAAAATAGTTTATGTTTACTACAATCACTGTCAGCCATATCAATTCCGACTGACGTTTACTTCCAACACTGGCCCAATCAGAATTCCTCATATTCCCGAAAAAAATTTGAAAACTAAACTTTTTAAACATTACAAAAAAATTCAAAATTATTTTTAAAAACTTTCCTCAAAAAATTATATTCAATTCTGAGTACTCTTTTAATTTAACTAGGAAAAAAAGAAAATTTGAAAATATGTAACAACCCCATTACCTTAATTGAAAATAAATGTTAAATTACTGTAATGAAATGATCAACACTCTAGTTGATATTTAAATTTTACATTGAAACGTTAGTCGCTCCACAAGCACTCCTACAGATATTTCGTATCTTCTGGACTAGGCTACGTCACTTAGAACGAAAGATCATCAACCTACCACAGGACTTTACCATTACTCTAGCTCTTCAGAAGAAATGGAAGTGGAAGCGCTCCATGTGTGTCGACCGGGAATTTCTTCTCGCTGGGCAGGTCTGCCTTAGATTATTGCAATTTTTAATATCAAAATTACTCTTTTTTGTAGAAAAGGGGAGCCAAACGTCAATTCGAATCTTCACAATTCAACTCATTCGAATATGACTGCATAACTCTACTTCGACTTTTTCTTTTATGCTAATTGCAGGATTAAATTTTACTTTATCATAATGTACTATTAGGGTAAGTCGGGGAGAGATAGAACACTTTTTTTTGCTCAGCTCCCATATTATCTCCCTACTAAAAAAAAAGTCAGGAATCGTCACAAATGGTCAGAAGTTCTGACGATTCCTGAACATTTGGCCATCCCTGATGAGTCTGACTATTTCTGAAGATATGCTAATGCACATCATATCCGGTAGCTCATCGGCTAGGACCACAGATAGGCCAACCCAAAAGGATTAAACATTGAAAATATTTTTTTTTTCAATGTTGCATATACAGATTCAAGAGTTAGAAATTCAGAATATACGGGTTTCAACGATTTCAGATACCTACAAATTTTCCTAAAGAATTGAAAATTAGCATAAATATAATGTATCTTGTAAAGAGAAAGAGATACGTCAAAACGGACAAAATTTTCAGATTCACCTTCAGAGTCATTCGCACGGAATGAAATAGATTCAATCGCTCGGAATCAGGTGGACTCAGACGAAATCATTCTGATTCCGAATGAGTCCAAAACTTCCACCAGGGTTTATTTACAAGAATTGGAGAATTTCAATTACATTTTCATATTGTTTTAATTTTCTCTACATGCAGGAGGGGTGGGCTAAAAATGATAAAAAAGATCGTTACGTAATTTATGGATGGCCACTCACTAGTTAGATTCGGTCCTCGGACTGCCATAAGCTTTCCTGCTTGCGTTACGTATACAACCGTCAAATAGCCACCTATTGAATCAAGACGGACTATAAAATTATGTGTTTTATAAAAGCCAGCGTCAGAAGGAAGATCATTCTCGTCGAAGTCAGCATGCACGACTCTTCTTCCATCTAGCCACAAATAGATGTCATGCTCCATATATTCAAAGGTCTTATCGGGGACGCGTGTCATAACTGGGAGGTGACTTAGACGAAAACCTGGTCGAAACGGCGCTCGCTTGTACCTCTCCCCAGGCTTGCGTCCGGCCCCGAGGCGGCGTCCCCCGCGCTTACCCCTAGATCCTGAACTTGATTCTTCGCCTTCCATAGCATATAATTCTATAAAAAAGAAAAGAAAGATTTGCAATCATAAAAAACTTAATAATTGATCTAAAAATTAAACACTTAACGTATCTAAACTGATCCACTCAAAATTAAACAATTTGATACCTCCATGTTAAAAAAAGCTCACTCGGGGTGGAAGTCTGAGACAACCGCACTACTTTTCGAGTTGAACCCACGTTTTTATCACACATATGCAACAAACAACAGACAAGTCTAAATTCCTTCCATTACTCGTATTTTGAAATCCATGAAATTCCCTAAAGTTTTTCCCAAGTTTTTAGCTTTTGGCTATGCACTGTTTAAATTAAATTTCAGCATAATGATCAGTGTTCGATTTTCACTGTGGTAGTGTATTTCATGGTAATGGGAGAACTAAAGCATCTTAGCATAGGTATAATATCTGACAATTTGAAGGACGGTACATTCGCAGTTTATGAGAATCAGAAAATGGTCGTCAAATATTTGAAAACTGAGTTCGATCCCAAAGAAATTAAATAAATTATTTACGTTTCGGAAGGTGCAAGCCAACACTTTAAAAATAGGTACAATTGATCAAATCTGCTTTATCAGGAAGTGACTTTGGCGTTCCTGCAAAATCATATTTGCATGCTTCTGCTTATAGAAAAGAAACATGCGATGGAGTTGGTGGAAACCTAAAGCGTTAATCAGCACAAGCTAGTTTTCAAAGATTATCGAAAGATCAGATCCAAGCAGCGGAAGCTTCGTATCAATGAGCAAAAAAATCGTTGACAGAAACTGTTGGTTTTTTTGAAAATAAGGACCAGGAAGCAAGCTGCAATCTCCTCGTGGTGAAATCTTGTAACGATCTTAGACCAGAGTTGTGCCGACGGTCGGGCCAAACGAGAAGAAAATATTTTATTTTATAACTTTTTTTAAAGGGTATAGCCGGGTAAGCATGCAAAAAATAGCCCTAAAGGGAATCAAATGTTGAGTCAGGCATTTGAAAGCATACAATCAAAACAGATTTTTCTCTTAATTTGAAACCGTTAGCCGCCATATTGGATGAGATAGGGGGCTATCGTCCATTTTATTTATTATTTTTCCCTGTTTCTGTCGTTAAAAAAAATCTGAAAAAAATCACAGGACTTCTTTCAATCATTATCAACGTGCATGATTATCCAAAAATAATTTGGCGGGAAATTCAAACTCGAACAAATATTGAAAGTTTTTTGTGAATTTGTTTGTGTGATACAACTCAAGTACTATCTTAGTTTTTTACAGTCTCATCATAATGAGAAGGTATTGGTTTTATGTAAAAAATGACTTTCGTGGATTCCCTGAAATGTCGACGTTCTGAGGCCCACTGAGTCAGAAAAATAGTTTTCACGTCAGTGTCTGTTCGTCTGTCGTCGTCGTCGTCGTCGTCGTCGTCGTCCTCTTTATATCGGATAACTTTTGAAAGACTAATCGGATTGGATTGTGCTTTGGCACACTGTTTCAGGGATAAAAAAGAAAGATCGAGTTCGTTAACCAGCTACTTTGAATAGAAATTCAAAAAGTGAGGGCACTTTCAAAATTTTTCAAACAATTTTTTTTAATTCTTGAATTCCATGGACGGCTGCCCGTAGCACTCAAAAATTAAAACAAATTATTTTCTCGACTTTTTTCGATACAAAGAAAATTGACAGAGCTACAGCATTTTCAACACCTCTCAAAAAAAAGTGAAAATTAATATTTTAAGCCAATTAAAGCATGATATGAAAAGAGTCAAGAAAACAAAAATGTTACTTTTTGATAGTCCTACAAGATTCTGATGATCACTTTTTGAGTTTCTTTTTCCAATCAAAAATTCAAATTTTATTGGCACAAAACATAATGAATTATTCATCATAATAAGAAGGTATTGGTTTTATGTGAAAAATGACTTTTGTGGATTCCATCAAATTTCGACGTTTTGAGGCTCCCTGAGTCAGCAAAAATAGTTTTTACGTCGGTGTCTGTCCGTCTGTCGTTGTCGTCGTCGTTATCGTCGTCGCCTGTATACCGGATAATTTTTTAAGACTATTAAAACAACCAAGGACATAAGCTACAATAACATTTTACTTAACAAAATTTTTCGACTAAATTATATCTACAAATTTGCTTAGAACCACCTTACGCTATGATGCGTATTTAGTAACCATTTTTTTAAATAGGATACGCTTTTTCAAATTATAGGAGCAAGACAATGAAAATACTTTTGTTTCAATGCCAATGCATGTTATGAATTGTAATAAGATAAGGCGGTCATCCTTGGGTCGCTCCGTGTCCTCAGGGTACACGAGACTTTTGCTGGATCATCGTATTGAATCCGTCGAAGACTGGCCACCCATCTCACGGTTGTGAGACGTGATTACAGCTGAAATTTTACCGCGATTTCGCTAGGAGCGAGTGCAATTTTCAAGATTAGCACCTGCTCCCGGCGAAAAAAAAAATTTTCAAATACGTTTAAAAGTAAGGAAACCCCAGAACATTTAGGGAATTTTCCCTTTTTTTAGTGATTTCACTTATATGAATTGGCATATTGATAATTGTTATTCAAATTTGAACTAAACCATCTTTAATGTGGACAGATAGACATTGCTCACGGCAGCATATTTCAGTTTTATATAGAATAATTTTATACATGTAAAACGAACAATAAATTGTATTTTATTATATCGTATATAAAGGGAACATTTTTTCGAGAATACGGGAATTTGGAAAAAGGGAAACTTAGGAGAATAGAGGAATAACTGTGCAGCCTGCGCATCGTGTAGAACAAAATTAAAGATGTCAGTGAAAATGTACTTTTGCTATTTAACAAACTTACATTACGCTACAAGTAAGACTAATTTTTGGTTAATTATGATTTTATTGAAAATGTTACACCCCAAAAATATTACATAATTCACATATATTTTCATTGTTTATCCTGAGTGGGTCTGGTTGCACGCACAAAAAATTAACTCGTGCATGTGTTGAAGTGCATTGGGATTATTATTTGAAAAAAGAGTGATTTTTTTATTATTAAACCTTAATTTATCTTTAAAAAATATATTTAAATTAGATACAGATATGTGAGTATTTTCCGCAAACAACTTTTATCTGTTCATTTTTTTCGTACCGAGTGTCGTTTAATTTATTTTTATTTTCAATGTTATTTCTTCCGATTAAAACAAAGACTAAGCATTCTATCAAAAAATGATTCATAATAAATTTCTAGCTCTTTTTTGGGTGAACAACTTTTGTCTATTCATTTTTCACGAATTTTGTCTCGTTTTTCCAAAAAAGTAAAAGACTCGTTTAAAGAATTATTAGAGGGTGAAGGTATACGGCAACAGAACTGCGACATAGAACATAATGAATTAGAAAACCGAATTGAGAAAGTATGTGTCAATGAAGTTAGAGATATAATTAAGAACTTAAAAAATGGTAAGCCTGCTGGTGTAGATAGTATTAGCGCTGAAATGCTTACATACGGTGGCGAGTACATACCTCACATGTTGTGCGAATTGATAAATTTATGTATCGAGATGAGACATGGACATGTCAAGAAAAGGACAAGAGTAAAATTAACGCGATTGGCATGAAACCTCTGCGCAAAATATGCGGGAAAACACTGATGGACAAAGTCCGAAACGAGATAATCCTCAAAGAATGTGGTACAGGGGAGACACTAGTCTTAATTTTTTGCGAACATAAGTTGTCTTTATGAAATCTTTGGGGATATTTTTAAATCTTTGTAAAGTCTTCGAAACCTTTGAGAAATCTTTTGGAATCTTTTAAAACTTTTGCCAAACCTTTGAAATCCTTGAAATCTTTGGCAAATTTTTCGAAATCTTTGAAATATTTTTTCAATCTTTGTTTATGAAATCCTTTGTGTTCATTTGAAATCATTGAAATCCTTTGAAATCCTCTCAAATTTGGTGAAACCTTTTGAAATCATTTAAAATATTTGAAATATTTTGAAATATTCGAAATCTGGTGTACTGTACTCTTTTTGAAATCTTTGAAGTTCTGGAAATATTTTGAAATACTTATGAATTCTTTGAAATATTTGTGAAATCTTTTGAAATCTTCTAACAAAAATTGAAATCATTTAAACTTTTTGAAATGTTTTGAAATCTTTTAAATCTATTGTACTGCACCTTTATTGAAATCTTTGAAACTCTTGAAATATTTCGAAATCCATATGAATTCTTTGAAATATTTGTGAAATCTTTTGCATTGGTTTTAAATCATTGAAGTATTTAAAATCTTTGTGAAATATTTTGAAATATTCTAAAAAAAATTTTAATCGATTAAAATCTGTAAAATATTTGAAATCTGGTGTACTTTCACCCTTGTTGAAATCTTTAAAATTCTTGAAATATTTTGAAACCCTTATGACTTCTTGGAAATATTTTGTATTTTTTTGAAAGCACTGGAATATTTGAAATCTTGTAAAATCTTTTGAAATCTTCTAAACAAATTTGAAATCGTTGAAAATATTTGAAATGTTTGAAATCTGTTATAATATTCGAAAATATTTTTAAACCTTTTGAAATCGTTTCACATCTTTGAAATGTTTTAAAATCCTTGAAATCTAGTGCACTGTACCCTTTTTAAAATATTTGAAATCCTTCAAATCTTTTTAAAGTTTTAAAATCTTTATGAAATTGTTGTGAAATCTTTGAAATCTGGTGTGCACGTCTTTTTTAAATCTTTGAAATCCGTAAAATCTTCGCGAAATATTCAAAATCCGTTTGAATATTTAAAATCTCATTTTGAAACTGAATTAACATCGAAATATTAAAGTCTGATGTTCATTGCAATCTATAAAGTAATCGATACAGTCTAAAAACAGTGCCTTGAAATCTATTTATTCTGTCATAAACACAAGATAAATTATATCTTGATAAATAAAAAACTTTCAGCAAAACAAGATTTCTTCTAAACGAGATGTTTCGTTCATAATAGGCTAAAAAATTTAAATTACACTTTGTATTTAAATAAAATAACTGTTTTGAAATCAAAACAAAAATAATTCAAATTCAAGGTTCTCGTGAAAAATTCAAGGAGATTTCCAGATTTTCAAGATTTAAACAAAAATTCAAGGAGAAATAAAATTGCCCTAGACGTTCGCTAGACGAGCTGAGTCTAGAAAGTATCTAGAAATGATCTAGATTTTCGGTAGGGCAGAGTCACGAAACATACGGTTATTGTAATTGCATGTAATGAACATTAGCGACGTTAATTCTACTTACTGATTGTACTTTTGAAGGCAAGGTACGGCGCAAAGCGAAATGTTGCCTACTAACTAAAGTATCATCAATTTTATCAAGGTCCGAAAATTTTTAATCATTCATGTCCGCCATATTGAATTTTGAAAATACAACATCAGATTTCGTTTCGAAGACTCCAAAAACGTAAATATGAACAATCTGATGAAGTTCTAAAGATTTTTTATAATTTTGGTCCGCCTTATTGGATCCGCAATTCTGAATTTTTCGAATCGAACATCAGATTTCAATTCAGCGTACCCAAAAACCTAAGTATCACTAATTTTATAAAGGTCCGAACATTTGTAATAATTACTGCCCGCCATATTGGAACTGCCATTTTGAATTTTGAAAATCCAACACCAGATTTAGATTCAGCGGCCCAAAAAACCTCAGTATCACCAATTTTATCAAGGTCTGAACATTTTTAATAATTCATGCCCACCATATTGGAACTGCCATTTTGAATTATTTCGATTCAGCGACCCCAGAAACCTAGGTATCACCAATTTCATCAAGGTCCGAACATTTTTATTAATTCATGTGCGCCATTTTGAATTTTTTAAATCCAACTTCCGATTTGAAATCAGCAACCCAAGAAAACTATTTATCATCAATTTTATGCAGATCCAAACATTTTTAATATTTCATGTTCGCCATATTGGCTCCGCCATTCTGCGAATTTCTGGAACATTATTCGTTGCCCTGCTCTCTACAAACTTACACACATTATGAAATCTTATCCCATCTTATTGTCAATATTCAATTTGTTTAATTTCAAACAAGCGGATTTCAAAAGAGAACCAAAAGATCTATTAAAATAAAATAAAGAATTAAAATACATATATTGTCAAGGGTGAGCCGACAATTCAAAATTTTTGAAAATCGAAAATGGCTAGTGCTGAAAAGTTGCTATGTGTTTTATAAATGAAAAGCCTCTGATCACTTTTTAAAATAAAAAATAGTCCTACGGTGTCGCTGTAAGGTAAAAAATGTTGAATTTTTGACATTGGAACAAATTTTCCTATGGGTACGAAAATTACGATAATTTTTTTTAATTGCAGTTTTTGGTATTGAAAACTAATAAAAAATGAAAAAAACACACACACACACACACACATATATATATGTATATATATAATTAAAAACTAAAGGTTAACAACCACCGCAGGGTCCCACTGGGAGTAACTGTAATCTAAAAAATGACATCGGCTCCCAGTAGGACCGCGGTAAATCCCATTCATGGCCACGTCTCACAACCGTTGAAACTGACGTGATGGAGGTAAATAGACCTCGGATTCGTATTCAGCGCGTCAAAATACATAAGGATAAAGTGGTCTAGTCAAATAGTCCTCACCTTTTTTTTTTTGTAAACCAGTGTTATGCACATCCCAAGAACGTCCGTGCGTCGTTCCTAGGACGTTCATTGTCAGTCTAAACAACGTCTCTAAGACGTCTAATGTCCTAAAGACATAGGACGTTCTCGGGACATCTTTCGTACTGACATTAAACGTCTTAAGAGCATCCCAAGGATGTCCAAAAGACATGTTTCAAAAGATGTCTTAGGGATATCCCGAAGACGTCTCTAGGACATCCTTAGTTTTTTAGCACACTGGGCTCCCAATTTGGCTCCACAACCGCACTACGCATGCGTCGCACCAGCAGCCTCATTGGATGTTGATCGCGCGCTTCTTTAAAATGATTAAATATGCAAATCAATTTTTCACAATATATAATAATCATAAAGTGCAAAAAAATATTATGAATGATTTAAAATTTACATTGGTTAAAAAAGGCATTCCTTCCTTTGAATTTAAAATCACTAATTTATTTGCAAAGAGTACAATCAAATAATTATTCCACCTCGTACTCTTAACACTATTTTGTGATCTGAAAATTAATTGTTATTATTTCCACAATGATGTTTTAATATGAAAAATTGATTTACACATGTACTAGTTTCAAAAAAGCGCGCCATTTACAGCCAATGAGACTGCCGATGCAAAGCATGCGGAGTGCAGTTGGAGAGCCGAATTGGGACATTGAGAGCACTGCTTCAAAGATATTATAAGCCTAGATGCGGCACGGGGTATAGTTCGAGGAACTAATTGTAGACGGCGCTCCCAGCAAAAATTGCCCTATCTCCTCATGCCTCTCAACCCGTAGATTGCGCCCACCAACTCCTTTGACCCCGCACTCTTTACCCCCCGAACTAGTCAATCGAATAGCCGATACTCAGTCGGTACATACTTAAAAATATAAATTAAAAATTTTATTTAAATGTTTTTTAAATTATTATTTTCAATTTATCGAATAAATTTCTCATTAAGGAAATGTATAATATCGTTGTCGAGGAGCACTGTTGGTAACTTAACTCGGACAAAAACCATTCAAATTAAAAATAAATTACCAATTAAACAAATTTTACATTTACAATAAAGGTAAAATAACCACGCTTTGCACGACATGGTTATTTCGATAAATACCAAAGATAAAAGTCCATGAATAATTTATATGACAATATTATATTTTTATTCAAACTGATGAAACTTTCAGTGCAATATCTATATATAGTTCTTTAATATTCTTTAGATTTTATTTTTGTGGCCTGCAATTTCTATGGATTTTTTAGACTATTCGTCTAATGAAGTTCTCGTATGTATTTTCCAATTTCTATATTATTATAGAAGGCAGTAAGGAATTACAAAAGGCCCCCACATTTTAACCGGCCCTAGGGCCCCCACACCCCTAAATGCGGCCCTGAGCGTTTCAGAAACTTTGGTCCCATGAAACGTTTCATTGTTTCATGAAACTTAAATAAAACGAAATTTTTTTTGTTTTGAATTGCACAGAAGGATCTCAAAATACATAGCAACAAAATGAATAAATGTTTAGTAAACTGATATGCTTAGAGACTTATTCATCGTCACTTTCGCAATTAATACAGACGAAAAGAAAATGGTCAAAGTTAGAGGGTCAACATTTACAGAGCCAGTCAGTCCTTCTATATGGTCGAACCGTCCTTCCAAATTTTTTTCGACAAATCAGAAATACTCTTATTTTATGGCCAGTCTTACTGTTATAAGAACACCGGACTCACTATCTGAGATAATTAAGGTATCCCTTTCGGGGTGGTCAATACGCACATCTTTTTTTCACTCATTTCGACCATCTACGAAGGAGTAGATAAATCATCGCATATGCTCGATTGCTCGACGTTTGCGCGTCAATCATACCCGTGAAAATTTAAAGGTCACCTGACCAACATCCAGTTCGCGCCGCGAATCGCTAATTTGCGCCAATTTGCATAACAGACGCGTGGACCGCGTGATGTTGATCTATATCCGATAAACAGTTTTTACAGTATTTCTAGTAGTGCGAAGAAAGTTTGTAAAATTCTGTTGGCAATTTAAACGATCTTATTACCTAAGTATTACGTAAGTACCTATTTTACATAACTATGTGACATTATTCGAGACAGTCAATAATGATCTTTTTGAGGTTATAATATATGTTTAAAGTCAATTATGATTATTTGAGTAATCACTGTTAATTCTAGAATTAATTAATTTAGTTTAAACTTTAATTGTAATCATTAATTTGAAAATAAAACTTCGTCTTCCAGTTGTTACATACTTCCCCATTTGAATTTTGAATTCATGCAAGGATAGAGGGCAGGGTCAGGGTCGTATTTTGTTAAGCTCATGGAGAGCTAGAACTGTGGGCAAAATATCATCAAAATATTCAGAGGTAATTATCATTAATTACATTTTTATCAAAAAATCATTTTCTATACTTGTTGGTTAAATGTAGAACTACTTACAAATTCATTTTTTTGGTAGAAGATTCATAATTTTAGTAGAAAACTTACATCATATTTAGATAAAATTTCATATTTTTGGATTAAAAATTCTATATTTTATATAGAAAATTCGTCTTTTTGTCTTTAAAGTTCAAAAATTTGGTTGAAAAGTCAACTATGTGGTAGAAAATTTAACTTTTTTTGTAGAAGATTACTCTTTTTTGCAACAAAAATTAATGTAATTTGTTAAAAATTCGTCTCTTGTAGAAAATTAATCTTCTTAATTGAAAAGTCAACTATTTGGTAGGTGCCATTCAGCTTTCGGCACGGTTGTCACGCCTCCGCTTAGGGGTTATTCCTTCGGGACCATCCCTGGACAATTATCCGCGATTGCTTATTAATTATTGTAGCCATATACAGCAGAAACCCTTGGTACAGAGACCCTCTATCCGCAACCCGAGGATGCGTTAGGTGGCTTTGTCGTAGGCCGTTCGGTTCGATTCGTAAGGAATCAAAACCAAACCGAATATATATATATATATATTCTAAATGATTTTCTTATATAAGCGGAGCGCCTACTCTAGCGCAGCCAGAACAAGCCGGCAACAGAGAAAGAGAGGCAACACTGAAAACAACCGCCAGCAGGCATCCAATCGAGGAAGAGCGATGCTTCAGGATCCGGAAAAACATCAATATTCAGGTTTCTCTCAAGCAGATGCAAACCGTGAAACATAACCAACGGTTGATCATAAGACCAAAAGACGAATACACCAACTCAGCACAAAGATAGGCTGGGCAAGGCAGTACGCTTTCCGCATTCAGTGAGTGATTCAAGGGCGCACAGTGCTCCTGCCGAAGACGGGCAACTTAGCTGACCCTAAAAATTACAGACAAATAACTTGTCTAAACACAATGTATAAGATCTTCACAGCTAACCTAAATGATAGGATTGTTCGGACAATTGGACTTGTGTGGCGAAAGATGTAAGAACAACGCGGCTCAAAGAAAGGCGTAGGAGGATGTCGGGAGAACCTGCTCATCGATAGATGTGTCTGTGAAGACGCAGCATTCTATCACCGTTACCTATAGATGGCCTGGATTCATTACTGGAAAGCTTTAGATTCAACCTCCCATAGACTTATCATCTGTCGGTTGGAAAGCTTAAAGGTTCATCCACACATCGTGAGGTTCATAGAGAGATTGATGCCGCTTTCGAAAACCAGATTCAAAATCTCATCTTGAAAACATCGTGTGATAACTAATAGTGTCACCTTTCAGAGATGTGTGTTTCAGGGCGACACCATGAGCCCTCTTCTCTTTTGCGAAACAAAAGGAAAGTTCAGTAGGGTGCGTGGACTCTCGCTGCGTGGCTGCTGAATGCCTGAGATCGTAGCTTGTGGAATTTCAAGCGCGTCATCTTGCCCGCCTTTGGGATGAGTCCCCACCGGTCGGCGCTGATTGGTTGCTTCCTCAGCGCTGCTGTGTGGTTGGTGCTATGCCGCTCGACTCGTTCTCTGCAGTGCCGCCAAAATGACAGGAGATGCAGAGGCGACTCAATTAAAGGCTGTAATTAACTAAAAATATCTGAGAGGATATCCGAAGCATTTCCGGTAAATGAGGAAGCTATAGTCATCTCTGACACAAGAGTTGTCCGCATTTGGTACACATATGACAACAAATCGGGGACAACCAAACCTGATTCGCATCCCATCGCGGGAGTCTTGAGTTATATATATATATATATATATATATATTGGGAAGAAGAAGTGATGCCCCTTCCAGTGGGACCATGCGATGGTTGTTTAACCCTTTTTTTAATTATATATATATACATATATCATACAATATATATAATATAATAAAATACAATAATTCGTTTCAAGCCCTAGATTCTTCTTTAATCGGTCTGAAATAAAAGAGCGCGCTTTTAGGGACCGTCCGTGTACCACGTGAACAATTTTTTATGACTTTCGATCCCCCCACCCCTTGTGGACAAACTTAGGCTTTTTACGACCCCCACCCCTCTTTCCTCGTGGACTTATTCAAAATTTTATGAAAATTTGGACATTCGTGGTATTCAAAAGCAAGGAAGTCAAACGGAGCTGTGAACTGGCTGAAATACAATTTTTCTTGAAAACAAAAGCTTAATGATATACGTGGATTTTGGCTAGAAACCTTGGCACCCCTCGTGAACAATCGTGAACTTTTGACATCACCTACCAATAACTGTCTACGTGGAATATGGCTGGCCCCTTATACAGAACCAAATGGCTCTAATATGGTTTTAATTGATGGATAATTGAAAATATGTTAGGAAAGTTTAATGGATGTGCGCAATAATGTAGAATTTTCATGATTTTAAAACAATTTTTCCCGCAAGGATGATAAATGTGACATTTATAAATTTTATGTCTTAAATCATTCTTATTTTTCCCTGTAAGTAGTAACGTACTTTCTGTTCAACCTTTCAAACGAAATCCTGGCTACGCCACTGTGTGAAGACGTGGTCGTTGCCCTTGTAGCAGAACTTTAAAATATGAATATTCGCAAGTCTACTTAAAATCTACTAAAAATCTACATCTCTTCGGAATCTATTGTTCGAATTGTTGAGAATCGCAAAATAAATTTTCAAACACCACAGAAAGAACAAAGTGTAATCTTTACAGCGATTTCAGAGTAATCTTTACCTGCAATAAAAATTATCTTCCCGTATTACGATTTACCTATCACATTGGAAATGGTTACCATGTCAACTCTATTGAATCTTGTTTTGTTTCGATGCAAAAAAATTAAACTTTATCTACTTGAAAATTACCCGCAACAAAAATTAAATTGTTTTTTCTGTGATAGTATGATTATATTGGCGAAAAAGATATGTGTTGGGAATTGGAATATCATATTCGACATAACCTCAATTTTTAAAACACACGCCCTTCATCAGTATATTGTAATACCCACGAAGGAATAGTAAGGAGTGGTATCACCCTATGTGTTTGATGAACAGCGATGAGACGAGCAACGTCCAAGAATTCGTTAATGTTTGCCATGGACGAAAACTTGGTCTCAGTATCATGCACATGCGCAGAGCTGTTTTCGCAGTCACGTGTTATACCCACTCCCCTATGTTATATTTTGACATCTCGATGCATTGAGCTGCCCACTAGAACAGCCCCTATAATCACTCCCCTAGCACCAGCAAAGGATATGATTAGAACGATTAAAATCCTTAATGGAACTAACGTTGCCGGTATCCACGAATGGATAAAAAGCGTAAAAAGAGCTCGTTTACGCTGTGACAATCAAGACTTACTTCTCAATTTTGTAATAGCTGAAAAAATTAGAGACAACGCCGAACAAAATTTACGACACATCTCAATAGGAAGTTACAAAGAATTATACTCAGCTTTAGAAACTAACCTCGGTATAAAAAGCTCAATCGAATAGTGCAGAGCTAAACTGGACGCAATTAGACAGGGGGGAAACACGGATTAATCTTTTAGCCTTCTTTTCAGAGACGCCTATAAGGACCCTGTGTATGCGGTACAAGCAGAATACCCTTCTGGCTTGAAAAGAAAAATGGCCCTAGATATAGAAGAGAACAGCGCGGTCAAAAGATTTACAATGAATTTAAGAGAAGATATATCGTCACAGGTTAGACCAATGAAACCTACCACACTAACAACAGCTCTGCAAGAAGCACTGGAAGCCGAAGCTTGGCAACGAGAAAAAATAAAGATAGAATACTTAGACAAAGCCAAGTGACTAGACAACCTATTCATTTCCAACCCCGACCAATAACAACGAGACCTTCGGCAAATACCACACCTCAACAGGCGAAAGTACCAAGCTTGAATTTCCCACTAAGCGAAAGATTAAAGATGTCCTGCCACAAGTGCGGAAAACCTGGTCATTTTTCATCCAAATGTTTTTCAAGACCTCAAAATTTTCAACTGGGACAGTTCCAAAAAAGACCACCGGAAGTAAAAACTATTCAGGAACATCAGGAACTCCAAGACGAATGTTTAGAATGGGAGGAGATGACAACGTAGGAAATCCAGGAGCACATCAATTACGAGGACCAAGCAGAATATCTAAATTATCCGGAAAATTACAATCCATACATGGAAGAAGTGACGAATCAATATACAAATTATTAGTAGATAGCGGAGCAGCAATCAACATAATTAAGAGAAACTTTTTAAAGCTCGACCAAGAAACCTTTAAGTTCCATAAGCCACTTATCTGCAGTATTTTGAAGAAAAAAAACAACTATTCCACATAGTAGAAGAAAACTTCCCATTATTAGAAGATGGGATAATAGGATTGCCATTCTTCCACAGATATCCCAGATATGTTATTACAAAAACTATTTTGATAATTAATCGACAAATGGAAACTACCATTAAATTTCGAAGAGACTACCTCTCAGGAAACTCAACAAAAATATGTAAAATCAACGTACCCGACGAAGAAAATCAAGTAATTTGGGTAGAGGGTCAAAAAGAAATTCCTGATGGACTATACACAATATACAATAATAAGGTAGAAATACCATATTATAACTATTCCCAAAAACAGTTGTAACACGGAATCGCCATGGGCCTATGCCAACTCAAGAACAAATTGTATTATTAACGTTTAATGGTGATGTCTTTGCAATATTGGACAGTAATAACCATTGTTTTGCTAGAGTATACACATACATTGCTAATGGCGGTGATTTTAGGACAAAAATAAACATAGAAAGCGGCAGGGTTATCCCATTGACCGATAACGAAATTGCGGAAACTCCAGTAGGCGCCCGACGCAAAATCAACATTGATTTCGAATTATAATGTTTTAATTAAAATCCTTTCACCTTTAATTCAGTTACAAAAAAAAATGTGAAATGAAAATATCAAACTTTTTGTGATCCGAAATGATATGTACACTGTGAACCAAATTCTTCGTTAACGCATTAAGCAAGTTATCTCCTATTTGTCTGACATAAGCCGCATTTTAATCCAATGCTATAATTTTCAAAACTTTGGTTTTATTTGATCGAAATGTGTACGAAGTTCACCTTAAATTATTCCGGGGAAAACCAGAATATATGCGTTATACAAATTGAAATTCGAAAAACATTAATTCGGAGTTTTTCCAAACTTTAGAACCAGAAAGTACATTGAGTTGAAATGTAAACGGTTATTATGTATCTGTATTAGTCTGAACCTACCTGAGATCCGTTGAAAAAATTAGGTTTGAAATTTCGGACGATTCTAATACTTCCTCAATCATAAATGATGAGAATGTAAAAAAATATCTTTCTACCCTCCAAAAGCAGAAGTTTCGATAAATTGGAAATTATTTCGCATCAGTGTGAAGTTTAAGAAACTCCCAAAACGTTAAAGATTTTTAATTGTGTTAATAGTGTGATTAATATGCGCATTATAACTTGAAAAATAAGTTAAAGACACATCCGGTTTAAATGCAGGTTTTGTCATTAAAAGGAGACACTCTGCTTTCGCAAACTTGGCAGAATCATATTCGAATTCTATCTCTGTCGGGCTCACAAAATCATGGACCTTATCAAATCATTATGATTTTTCTTTCACATGTTCCGGACGTCAAAGGATACAAAGGATACAGAAAAGAAAAATGTCGGATTGATTCTGGAATTCAGAAGAATTTTCCGGAATCCGCATTTTGTCTGAAATTTCAGGCGGGTGATCCTAAACTTGATCCTGATTGTGCGGACAATTTTTTTATCTTATTGTACTTACACACGGTTGCGCACAGTTTTTTCCGCTCTGCCAGAACTTCAGTGTATGTATATTTTTCTTCTTCTAGAGTTAAGTTCACAGTTTGAGTGTCTTCCTAATGGCACCCCTGTTCCTGGTGTTTCTCGTGGCGGCTCACCTACTTCTTCTGACATAAAACATTCTCCTGCCAGGTCGCCTCTTCCTGCCGAGCCCGCTCTTCGTGCCAGGTCCAGATCTCCTCCTGCCAGCTCGTTTGATGAAAAAATAATAGTTTTGGGTTTACAATCAAATTTGTTGTTAAAAAATCATATTTTGGGTTGAAAATTAATCTATTTTGTTAAAAATTATATTTCTTTGCAATTGAAAGTTAATGTTTTTAACTGAAAAATTAAATTATTGCATTTCTGGTTCAAATATTTTAGTGAAAATTCACATTTTTTGTAGGAAACTAATTTTTTGTTGGCAATACGACTGTTTGTTTCAAAACTCATCTGTTCTAGTTGAGGATTCAACTATTTTTTTGAAAATTGGCCTATTTTGTTCAATTGAATTATTTTGGATTTAAAATCAAATTTATTCAGTTGAAATATCAGCTATTGTTATTTTTCAAGTTAAAGATTCGTCACTTTGTTTGAAACTTCATTTTTCTGTTCGAGAATTGAACTACTTCGTTTAAAAGTCGTTTTTTTCTTGAAAGTTACTTTTTTCAACTAAAAATTTAATTATTTGTTCAAAAATTAAACTGTTTGGGTAAAAATTAACATTCAAAACCATTTGCGCTAAGAACTATAGTATAGGAACACATTTCCAATAATGCAAGTACCCCTTTTTTGGTAAAAGGCAAGTGTTCCTTCTGATTATGCAATAAAAAATCGATTATTTAAAAAATTTCTATTATAAAATGTATCGCTGTTAAAACGAAGAAAAAATGGATTTATGTAGAAAAATTCAAATAAATTATTTTTTATCAAAAATAATTAATAATTTCTCTATTTTATTCAATTATAATTTTTTCAAATGATTTTGATAGTTTATAAAAAACATTGATTTGTAGGATCGAAAAAATAATATTTTAATATAATTTAAAATAATTTTAATTATTCAAATATTTCTGGTAATATTGAACTTATTATTTTTATCGATTGAATAAAAATAATATTTACGAGTGTAGAATATTTATTTCTTAGATAATTATACATTACGGAAAAGAATATATAACAATAGATTAAAAAAATATATATTTTATCATAATTTTAATATTATTTGTTATTTCTATAATTATAATAATTATGAGCAAACCAAATATTATCAGAATTATTTTAGTTTGAGATGGATTAGGATTTTTTTATTGCTTGATTATTTATTATCATAATATATATATATTCTTATAATTCAGGGATATTAAGATTATTAACTTACGAACAGTATTACTTAATAAGAACTTTCTATGAATATTGTAATAATATTGTCACGTCCTGTGACGTATTATAACTATATTATGTATAATTATATTATTAATAATTGCTATATTTATAGTTATAATTTATATTAATAATTATGACAGAAACGGATTATTTTCTTATAAAAATGCACAAAATCGTGCATATTCACTTTTATCCAACATGATAAAATCAGTAGTCCGAACTCCGCAGTACTAACCATGCAGTTTGGAAAAATTTGAAAGTAAAAGTGTTGAATTTTTGTTCGTAAATAACAATTAAACAGTGAATAATTTAGAAAAAATTCGTATAGGTTTGAGAGATATTTAAAAGTTTCGAAAAAAATTCAGGAACAGTTTAAAACTAAAAAGATTTTTAAAATTTTGAACAGAATGTAGATTTAAAATGATTTTTTATTTTGAAAAAGTACACAATTTTAAATAGTTATTTGTGATTCAAGTGCGAAAAATACTTATCTTGAAAGAAAAGATTTTTATTTTCGTAAACATTTTTTTTAAATGTTTAAAAAAAATTGTTAACAAACAATTTCTGAATAAAAATTTGTTTGAAAAAAATTGGTAATAAAAATGTTTCAACAAAAATTTAGTACAAACAATTTTTGAACAAAAATTTGGTTCAAAAAATTTTTGAACAAAAATTTGGTTGAAAAAAGTTGAAAAAAAAAATTTTGAACAAAACTGGTTGAAAACAAATTTTACGAAAGAAAATTTGTTGGGGCTTATGCCCTTTCGCTGTGCCAAATGTTGACACTCATGCCCTTTTGTACGACGGACGAAAACGGCTACGAAACCTTAAAACAAAACTTCTAAATCTAAATTTATTTCAAGAAGATACCAACACCAGTGTTTAAAGTTACCTATGCCAGTGCCTAAGGTACCTCATCTCGAAAGTGCACATGCGCAGCTTTTTCACTAGTGCCTCAAGTAAGCCATCTTCAAACTGCGCATGCGCGAAAATTGTTCCGCACACAGTCTGCTCAAGTAAGTTCCTTTAGGTACCATTGAGAAGCATGAAAAGGTCAACTTTTGAGGTGGGTGTTGCAAAAAGAATGTTTTAAAATATTTCTAAACATTTACAAAACTGTAAGAAATGTGAAAGTTTATAAGGCAATTTTTTTTAGGGCTTCACAACAATTTTAGGAAAACTGGAAATTGTCATGAAAGATATTTAAGGGTTCTAAAAAATTGTTTAAAGAATTTGAAGATTTCAAAAAAAAGTTACAAAATTGAGATTTTGAAAATTTCGAAATTAAATGTAGACTTTTTATTTGCAAGAATTATACAATTTTAAGAGAATCTTTAAAAATATTTTAAAACATTTACAAAACTGTAAAAAAGTGGAAAAATTTGAAAAATAATTTGAAACGATTTCAAATAATTTTAAAAAAAATTGAGATTTTTTATGATTTCAAAATTATATTTTAAAAAATTACAAAATTTTAAGAGAATGCTTAAAAATATTTCTAAAAATTGCGACAGATTTACAAAATTGTAAAAAAAATCTGGAATATTTTGATGTTATTTTTTCAGTATTTTACAACAATTTTAGGAAAAATGGAAATCATTTCAAAAGACATTTAAAAGTTCTGAAACAGTTTCAAATAATTTAAAAGCAAATGGAGATTTTTTATGATTTCGTAATTTTCGTTTTACTAATCCAATCAATACAATTCTACTAATTTTCAGTGACTCAATTCTAGCTACAGCAATTAGTGGAATTTAACTCACAATCAGTTATATTTTACTAATTCAAATTTAGAGAGTAGGGTGTTTACTCAAAACCTGGAAAAAAATTCTCTGACAACTCCAGGTTTTTTCTATGTATAATTTTTCATAGTAGGGAGCCATTGAAATATTTTAAATTTTTTTAAACAATCGACTAGGAATATGTATAAAGTTTGGCGAGTTTATTATAAATAATGTTTTTTTCTTAATTTCTAGGGATTAAATTAATATGCAATCATTCCTTGAAGTTGTCTCTAAAGTCCATGAATTTGAATAATAATTCAAAACAAATTTTATTTTGTCTTCTTGTACTTAAAAATAGGAAAAATTAATGTGTATCCTATATTAAATTCAATTTAAACCGCTTTTTCAAATAAATAGATAAATTTTCAACCAAAAATTAAACAGTTGAATTTTCAGTTTAAAAAATTAATTTTCAACCGAAGTGATGACTTTTCAACTAAAATGATGAATCTTTAACTGAAATAGTTGAATTTTCCACCAAGAAGATAAATTTTCAAACAAAAAGATTAATTTTCTATCAACAACGACGATTTTTCAACAAACTACATGAATTTACAACGAAATAGTTGAATTTTCAACGTATCTCGTGCTTCGCATTCGATTTTGTCAATAAATCTGAAATATTCTACATTATGTTCAACACTTTTATATCAAGTATATATTAAATTTATTTATGTACCTCGGTCTGGAATTGCTTATTCAGATATTGCAAAATAAAGTACAAATTTTATTTATCACGATTAATTTAATAATTGTTTCTTATTTTGCATTAAATTTTATTCTCAGCTACCCTGACAAATGTATCACTTCCACAAATTTATATTATTACAATTTTGTGATTAAACATATTATCGCAACTTGTGTCGTTTTACCATAAATTTAATTTGTTTATATTCAATGTTATTTCTTACAATTTAAACAAAAAATACCTATCCTAGACTAAAGTGGTTTTAAGCAAATTTGTAGATATAATTTCGGCGAAAAATTTTATTAAATAAAATGTTATTGTAGCTTGTGTCCTTTTTCCAAAAAGGTATTTTTTTAAATATATTTTTATAAAAAGAGTTTATAACAAATTTGCAGATCTTTTTTGGTTGAACAAATTTTGTCTTTTCATTTTTTTTCGTCTCTTGTGTCGTTTTTCCAAAAGTTTAATTTTTTTATTTTTAGTCTTGTATTTTACGATTGAAAGAAAATCTGTTTCTCTTTGTTCTATCTAAAAATTATCAATAACAAATTTTTAGATCCTTTTTGGGTGAAGAACTTTTTTTAATTTTTTTATTTTTTCGTATCTTGTGCCGTTTTTCCACTACAGATTATATAATTCCAGAAGGAATAATTTTTAATTGAGCCAAATCATTTCAACAAATAAAGCTTAAAAATTCACGGCAAAATTAACCCATTTCCACGCCACCCAGGAGGTAGAGTTACAACGCTTTCTTTTTAAGTGGTTCGCCGAAGGGACAGAGAAGACATGAATCACAAATTAACAATTCACAACATTTTTAATAAAATTTTTATTTAATAACAATTTTGTAGCTTTTTTGGGTAAATAGCTTTTGTCTATTTATTTTTTTGCTATCTTGTGTCGTTTGTCCAAAAATTTAATTTCTTTATTTTCAATGGTTTTTTTTTTTACGAATAAAACCAAAACTACGCATTCCACCAAAAAGTAATTATTGTCATATTTGTAGATATTCTTTGGGTGCACAATTTTTTTCTCCTCATCTTTTATCGCAACTTGCACAGTTTGATCGCAAAATTAAATTTTCGATTTTTAATTGTGTTTGATGCGTTCAAAATTTGAATTTTCGATTTTTCAAAAAAACATGAGAAGTTCTTATGATAATCTTGTAGGGCTTTCAAAAAGCAATGCTTTTTTCTCTAGACTTTTTGTCATATAGTGCGTTTTTTAGCTTCAAATTTTCATTTTCGTTTGTTTTTTTGAATTTTTCAAATGCTATAACTCTGGTAATTTTCTTTTTATCAAAAACAGGTGTGCAGAGAAATTGTTCGATTTTCCAAGTGCTATGAATAGCTGTACATAGAATTTGTAAATCTTAAAAAAAATTGTCTCGAAAATTTTGAAAATGCTGTAACTTTTTGAATGTTTATCCAAAATGGCTGGCTAACGAACTTGACCTTTAGTTTTCGGAGATGATATTTTTATTTCAGCAAAAAAATTGTTAAAAAATGTTAATTAATAGGATTTTTTAATACAAATTTAGGCACGCTTGGAAAATTGGATCTATCGAAATAGGAAAAAATTTTAATGCACATCAAACCGGTTTGATTTCCTTAAGCTATTACAATTTTTTAAATCAAAGTAACTTCTTTTTTTTTGTCAAAAAATGTATCCAAAAGCACGTGTCGAATCTTCGAAATTCCATTTATTCGAATATTTGAACAATTCGAATTTCGAATACTCGACTTGACTTTTGGATCAATTTTCTAACCAAAAAAAGAAGTTATTTTGATTTTAACAATTATAATATTGCAAGAAAATCAAGCCGGTTTTATGTAGAGTTAAGTCTTTTTCTATTTCAAAAAATCCAATGTTCCAAGCTTGTCTAAATTTGTATAAAAAAATCGAATAAACGACTGCACACACATAAATACTGTTCAATTTTGAAAGATTAGCAATTTAAAGTTATGCAATTTTGAAGAGTTACAATTGACAATTCTTGAATGTTGAAAATTTGGAATGGCAAATTATTCAATTTTCAAGAATTATTTGTTGAAAATTAGAAGAAATGTATCAAAATTGTGTAATTTTTGAACAAAAAGTCGCATAGGATACCAATTTGAGGAAAAAATGGACATCTCTGGCTCAATGTTTAAAAATGTTTGAAGTAAATAATAATTATTGTTTAAATATTCACATAATGTTTAAAAAAAATGGAATCCTACAAACAATGACCCACTATTACATTTCATTAAAAAAATACGATTATTTTTTACATTTTTTGGGAACAAATAATTGATTAAATAAGTTAAATTTATTTAAGCAATGAAAGATTGTTTAAAAATTCATGGGAGATATGTGTGTTAATATTTGAATTTCGCAAAAAAATATGGATTTTCTTTCTCCAGAAATGGAAACCTTGGGGGTCTTGCCCTCCAGAGTGGAAAAAATTGTTCAGTGCATTTTTGACCACCCTGATAAAAAGATATGATGAAAATATATATTGTAAAAAGGACATTTATAATAGGAGAAAATCCTCTTTACTTAAATGTAAGAAAGGTCAAAGGTCAAAGATGTGAAAACATTGTATTATTGTTACCAATAAAATCAACTTTATTAATTTCTTTCAGTATTTTTTCTGCTATATTTCTTATACAGCCTTAATTTTTACCTTATATATTTATACCTTATACCTTTTTCTATGATCATTCTTATTGAACATTAATTTAAATTTCATATTCATGAATTGCATAATATTACTGCCATAATAATAATAATATTAATAATTATTCAACTAACGCACATGCTACACGAGTTTTATTTTTTTTGCTCTTTTTAATTATTGCGAAGTATGAAAACTCATGTAGGACCTTCATAATGATTTTTATTTTATAATTTATATTCATTTTGTAATTGTAATATCCATTAGTCATCTTCACAATTTCACACCACTTTTTTTTCTGCAGAATTTTTTTTTGTACAAAATTGTAGCCTTTAAAGGTTCCAATAAGTGGTTTCACAATTCTAATGTATACAGATTTGTAGGATATTACAATTATTATATTGCTCACTTGTAAGAACTTCAAAGTTTAACAGAAAAATAAATTCTAAATCACGTGTTTACAAAATTTGCATTCTATCAATTTTTAAATTCCATCAACTTTCCTTGTTTTCATACTCTTCAATTATTTTTATTGATGTAATTACTTTTTATCAAATTTTATTTAGTTTCCAGTTTTAGCTCATTCACTCATTAACAATAAACTAAATTTTACATGAATGTTATTATTAGTAGTAAGGTACAACTATGGAGCGACAGCCGCCGTCTATCCCCACTCCTCGGCCGTCTGTCTAGACTGGCGCCTACCCCCACTACTACGTCGCGAGGTCAATGACCCCTGTCTAGCTTTTGTTTGCACCCATGTCTGGAGATAAAAATTCTTTGGAAAAGGGAGATCTCTGACGTCATAATTTTTATAACTGAAAATTTGACTATTCTATTTTTTGTTAAAAAGTTATTTTTTGTTGTTGAAAATTGCAATATTTGGTTGGAAATTCTTCTTTTTTGGTAGAAATGTAATATTCGTGGTGCAAATTTAGCTGCTTGGTCAAAAATTAAACTCTATTGTAGAAAATTAATTTTATTTGGTTAAAAATTAATTTTTTGCACTAAACCTTTCACTATTCTATTTTAGGCTTTAGATGTACATTTTTTAGAATAAACTTAATATTGTTTATTGAAAAACCATTTCCCGGCTTGAAAGTTTAGCCACCGTGAACCGAATTCATTATGGATCAACAATTGCGAATTCTTCAGATCGCGGCTTCGCCGAAAATCAGAAATTGTGCTCCATTTTCTTTGTACCAGATATACTTGTTCTTGAGTTTTCTGTTCGTCCTTCGTACAAAAGGGCATACGCGCAAATATTTGGCACAGCAAAATGGTGTAAGCGCCAAGATTTTTTTTCATAACATTTTTTTTTCATAACATTTTTTTTACATAATTTTTTTTCAAAAATTTTTTACATAATTTTTTTTCAAAAATTTTTTACATAATTTTTTTCAAAAATTTTTTATCATAAAATTTTTTTTCAACAATTTTTTTTCAAACATTTTTCTTCAAAAATTTTTTTTTCAGAAACTTTTTTTTCAACAATTTAAAAAAAAATTTTTTTTCAAAAATTTTTGTAAAAAAAAATTTGCTTACAAAATTTAAAAATCTTTTCTTTTACGATTAGTATTTTTCGTTAACTCCTCCTAACACAACTTTTTCGGACGGGCGTTGCAAAAAATAGAGTGTGATACACGTGCGCATAGGTGATTGCTAACTTGTGTGATTGCATCATTCGCCTGCGGCTCGAAGCACTTATATTACAAATAACTATTACTTTACAAATTTTTAATTTTAGGTTTCCATCTCTATGCGTAAATTTCCAATTAAAAGGATTTTAAAATGCAGTTTTTAAGACTTAATGATTTTTAAAACTGAACTCTAGTTCGAGTGTTAGAATTGGAACAATACTTATTTTACAATGAGATTCTGAATATGATTAAAATTACACAATTAACAGATTTTAACATTACAAATTCAACTTTTTCCATTCGAAAGCTTTATAGTTAAACAAATACTCCATCATTAATCCATTCGGTTTGAATTTTTTTTATTTAAAACATTTTAAATGATCAATTATAAATTAAATATTAAAAACTAAACAATTTGAAACTGAATTGCTTGAAATAGAAAGCCTTGAATCGTTAAAATTCCAAGGTGCTAAATCAGAGTATATTGTAACGGGCAGCTCTGCTAAATCGGTTAGTTCCGAAAAAAACGGGTAGTTCTGAATTTCGGGTCATTTTGTACTAATTGAAATTTTTTTCCTTATAATTTATGGAAAAATACACTTCAAATTATATATATATATATATATATATATATATATACGATTATATTTACCAATAGAATAAGGAAAAACCACTAAGACGAGAGTCAGAATACCAATCATGATTCTCATTTTCTTGCAATTAAGGAAATTCACTTATGACGAATTTCGATAAGAGTGTCTTTTTCTCATTTATCCTTCTAAATTATCTGAATGTGCCACACATGGACTATTTAAAGAGATGAAACAAGAATTGACATTTTATTTCGCTTTATTTGCATAAAAATACAGAAGTGTAAGACAAGCGCGACGCATGAGGAAATTTTGAGTGTCGAAAAAATATTTATTTAGTTCAGCCTTTTTTGAAAGTATAATATTCAAAGGTATAATATAAAATACAAAAACTGAATAAATGTTTTTTGCAACTTTTTTCGCAATATTTTTTATACTTTTTGAATATGTATGGTCAAACCATAAAACCAGAATCATTGCGTTCATTAAATTTTTTTATTATTTATTATTATCTAGCATATTTTTTTACAACAGAATGTATCGAAAAGCGCGCATATGTTTGAATTGAAAAACTCAGTTTAGTTCTAATTTTAAAAATTAGATACATAGACGACTTCCAGTATTACCCAGAGCTAGATCAGCACATTTATTACGAGTGTGTTGTTATCGAATTAATTACGGATGGCATAGCGTAGGGAGGGTAAAACGTTTCGTGATTTCAAAGTGAATGAAATAAATGTTTAATTTCAATCTGAGATGATCCAATGCAGCTATAATCAAAGTTCCAACTTGCAAGTCACCTCACAAATGTCACCTAAGAAATATTTAGATAATTTTGTAAATTTAGCCTAGATTTAGGATGCCGAATAACGACGATCCTTCTCGGAAAGATCGATCCAGACCAAACTGGAGGCATATAAAATGTCATCCTACTTGTCAATTCTCACAACACTATAATACGATCGAGATGAGAAAATCACTTCACTTTATGATAATCCGAAAAGGCAAAAGCACCAGACACTGTTCGTGGATCACTTATTAGAATTGAAAATACTTTGCTTTAGAGTAAGCATTATCACTTTAGAATTTGCGGATGGGAACCCGATCCCATAATCGATATTAATTCAAATAATGTAAGGTGCTAAAGTTGTTCTCGGAAAGAGCTCAAGATGGTCTGTTCTATTTTCATAATCAGAATAAAATCATCAAGCTGCCGGTGAATATTTATATTGTTCCGCCTCCGACTCATAAGTTGGCAAGCAGATGCACAGTGGGATGAAATAAAAAACGAGGTTCAAAATGACTTGTAGCTGGAAATTTTTAACCAATTTTGGATTTTTTTTTAAATTCAGCATTAAATTTTGAAGAGAGTTATGTGGCTTGATTTTTCAATTGTATTTTGTTTAAACTTTTATTTAAATGAATTTTCAAGAGCTTTAAAAAGTTCCATGATATTTTAAAAGATTTCAAAGGATTCGAAGTATTTTAGGGTTTTTTAATAAAAGATTCCAAGGAATTTTTAATAGATTTCAATAATTTGAAGAGATTTCAAAGAATTTTAAATATTTCAGATTTTTTTTTCAAATCCAAGAAGTTAATAAGAACTTTAAAAAGTTTAAAGGGATTTCAAAATATTTCAAAGGATTCGAAATATTTTATCTTATTTGAAAAAATTTAAAGAAATTGTTAACATATTTCAATAATTTAATGGAATTTCGAAGGATTTTAAAGATTTTCGTTTTTTTTTAAACTTTCAAAGAATTTTCAAGAGATTAAAAAAGTTCCATGATATTTAAAAAGATTTCAAAGGATTCGAAGTATTTTAGGGGTTTTTAATAAAAGATTCCAAAGAATTTTTAACAGACTTCAATGATTTGAAGGGATTTCAAAGAATTTTTAATATTTCAGAGTATTTTTTTAAATCCAAGAAATTATTAAGAGCTTTAAAAAGTTCAAAGGGATTTCAAAATATTTCAAAGGATTCGAAATATTTTAGGGGATTTAAAATTTTTTTAAAACGTATTTCAATAATTTAATGGAATTTTGAAGGATTTTAAAGATTTTCGGGTATTTTAAAAACTTCCAAAGAATTTTCAAGAGCTTTACAAAGTTTCATGATATTTTAAAAGATTTCAAAGGATTCGAAGTATTTCAGGGGTTTTTAATAAAAGATTCCAAGGATTTTTTAAATAGATTTCAATAATTTGAAGAGATTTCAAAGAATTTTAAATATTTCAGAGCATTTTTATTTTAAATCCAAGAAATTATTAAGAACTTTAAAAAGTTTAAAGGGATTTCAAAATAATTCAAGGAATTTTTAAGAGCTTTAAAACGTTTCAAGTGATTTAAAAATATTTCAAAGGATTTTTAATATTTTAGGGTATTTTAAAAGACTTCCAGGGATTTGTAATAAATTTCAGTCATTTGAAGGGATTCCAAAGGATTTTAAAGATTTAAGGGTATTTTAAAAGATTCCAAGAATTTTTTTTATAGTTTCATTAATCAAAATATTTCAAAGGATTTCAAAATTTAAGGGTAGTTTTAAAAATTCCAAGGAATTTTCAAGAGCGTCAATAAATTTCAAGTGATTTCAAAAGATTTTAACGATATTATGGTATTTTTAAAAATTCCAAAGAAATTTTCTAAAGCTTCAAAAAATTTCAAGGGATTTCAAAATATTTAAAATATTTTAGGGTATTTTGAAAAATTCTAAGGAATTTTCGAGAGCTTCAAAAAGTTTCAAAGGATTTTTAATATTTTAGGGTATTTTAAAAGACTTTCAGGGATTTGTAATAAATTGCAGTCATTTGAAGGGATTCCAAAGGATTTTAAAGATTTAAGGGCCAAATGTTGGTGTGTAGAAGTAAACTTCTTCCACCAGAAGTTCTTGATACAATCTGGTCCAGCACCAGAGAAGTTCCTTGTGCCTCTAAGCACTTTCTTCACCTCTTCGGCAGTGATTGATGGACATTCCTCTGCAAATTTTAAGAGGTTTTCGCGAAATTCCTCGAAGCGGATAATATTGTCAGTATCTTCTGTCAACTTTAGTGTTTTCGGGATCTTGTATACCTATCTCCAAAAAGTCTTCACCTCGTTGGGCTTGAGTGAATTTTTGAAAGAAACAGGGTATTTTCTAAAGAGGTGAGATGGGTCAGCGAGAAACTTTTGATTCTCCCTGATCCACCTCTCTCTCTCTTCTGTATTTTCCTCCTTGCGTCAGGTAACAGCCGTATTTTGACAACAATATGCTGCTTGATTGTCAGCAGCTTTGACTTGTTCAATATGTGATTCAAGATTCTCAGTTCTTGGACTAACTTTCGAACCCTTTCCGTGAACGGCCTACCCGATTTTATGTAGTCAATTACACATTGAACACGGGACGCATCCTGTCTTGCCCATCCAATCTTCTTGTTCAGTTAATGTTCCTTCTTGTCCTCAAATCGTGACCATCTCTCAGAAGGTGCCGGCTTTCCGCGGTTCGTATTAATGTCGCTTCCTCATCTTCGGCTGCAGCTTGATGGCACCTGGGTGAGGTGTCTTAAACGGTGTTTCTGGGACAACGGGCGACCTCTCAGAGTATGCAGCCTTATCCTTGCACGTGGGGCTCTACAATTATGGGCCAACCCTTTCTCTACCTGCTCGTGGGAACAACAATGGCACCACCAAAACACTAAAAAGTTGTAGATGTGGTTCAAAAAGATCGAATGCGCAGAACACCCGACAATGGGTCGGCAAACAATGCTGATCATCTTAGAGTTCTGGATGCTGAAAATAATTTAGATGAGGACACGACGAGGAACCGGCAAAACACCCACATTAAGTGGACGAATGAATTCAAGGATGACTTGCTAGACTGCTACGATGCCAGCATTATCCCTGTTGCTCGAGTCTTCATGGCGCGTATGCATACATTGTGGTGCCAAAAACACCCAGAGCTTCAGCACGTTTCAATTCAATCCTTACAAAATGAACGTGCCTACTTCTCGAAAAATAGATATGTACGAGGAGCGCTTCCCCAACCGCTGCTTGATCAAGCTTCAGCCGAAGATGAGGAAGCGACACTGATACCATCCGCGGAAAGCAGGCACCTTCTGAGAGATGACCACGATTTCAGGACAAGAAGGAACATTAACATGCAAGTTCCTCCTGAGCCCTAAGATCTGGCTGAAATGGATGCCTCCCTCCGTTGAGAAATCTCGCAAGAGTCCGACCTCTGGACCATCAATTGCTTAGTTTATGGTGCTGCGAGAGCTTTGGCTGATTCATTAAGAGAAGTGTTGAGTTTGAACTTGATTCATCTAATATTGACGATTCTGAATAAAATTTACAAAAACGTATTTTTAATGGGAATTACGTTAAACTTCATGAGAGTTACAGAAACTCTGAATATCATTTTGAAAAAGGCATACATTTCTTGTGTATTCGAACAAATTTTGAGGCGATATGCATGAAAATTTGAGAACAAAATCAAATGCAGTTTTTCTTTTGAAACTTGCAATGAACACTTCCACAGGCATAATTAACGAAAATGAAAATTTTCAGCCAAACAACGCACCATTTGAAAGAAGTCCAGAAAATAAAAAGGCTGCTTTTTGAAAGCCCTGCAAGATTATTATAACACATATGTTTTTGAATTTTCTTAAAGAATCGAAACTACAAATTTTGGTCGCGTACTAAAAAAAGACAAATTCTCTTTTTCAGTCAAACTATGCAGATTTACTTTCATATTATTGATTTTTGCATAGAAAGAATAATTTTTGTTTTATTCGTAAAAAAAAACATTGAAAATAAAAAAATTTAATTTCCGGGAGATATGCATTACAATTCGAAAAAAAAATTCAGAAATAATTATAATTCAAGTTCGCAGTAAGACGGACCTTATTGCTAAGTTAAAATTTCATTGACAAATTTTTTTAAAATTATTGCATGAAAATGTTGATTATCTAGTTCTGTACTGGAGCCTTCTCATTACGAATTCTGACCAAAAAAATTTGATTTTTTTATAGTTGTACTGTGTTGTAATTTCCTGTATTCCCAGGTATAGCGAAGCATGAGGAAGTAACAATGTAAACGAGAACATAACATCACTCTCACGATTTTCCAATGCAAAAATTTGTTGTTACAAGATTTTTCTTTGAACTCTTCTGGGCAGCGGGAGGGCACTTCGGTCAGAACACCTAAAACTGTTGACAAAATATTTTTCAAAATTTTCAAATCATCCAAATCTCGTAACTTATGATTTTGATTTTTTGCAATTGCGTTTTTGTAGAACTCGAGGACTCTTTTCAAATTACCGAATTATGAAGAGGAATTCGGATTTCTGAAAAGTATAGGATGGCTATTTTTCGAAAATATATTCATTTTAAAACCTCAGGAAGCTGGAGTAAAATCTTATAAGCATCGCATTTATGACGAGAAAGAACAATATGAAAATCCTGACTAGCATATTTTCTCAAGTTTTTTGCAATGCTTCTTGTAATCATCTAGAATTTTCCCTTTGAAAATGCAAAAAATTAGGAATTGCTTGAAATATTTATAATACCAGACTTTAATTATATGGCAGAATCAAGTAAAAAAATTGGGCAATAATTTAAAATTCTTTAACATTCTAGCAAAGGTGGATCAACTTCTTCAAATATTAGGCAGTGTTACGTGAACATTCGTTTCGTAATTACACAATCTTCGTTTACATCTCCTTGTTCTTTAAGAATGTTTAAAAATTTTCGATCATGTTTTATATTATCTTTAAGGGCATTTTTATTAAATCTTGTTTCACTTTCAAAGCATTCCTTGATAATAAAAGAGTGAACTTGTTGATCTAATTTTTCTATAATTTGTTATATCTTGAAATTCAAAGAATGTATTTTTGAATGGCAATATTTAATAGTCAGATTCAAAAGAGATTTTTTAAATCTTTCAGTATTTTTATCCAATTTTTCTTTATATCACATCAATCCCATTACTCCAATTTCTGTCTGCTTCAATGAAGTCCATTTTCTTCACAAAAAACAATCAATTTAACAAACTTAAAAATATATAATCCTTTTATATTCTTTAAAAAATTTTTGTTTGAACTCCCTGTATTTGTCTTCTTTTGAAAAGTCCAAACTATACGTTTTAGTATTTCTCCTTTGCACACTTAGGAAACCATGATTAAAAACATCTAACGATTGTTTAAATCACAATGTGAGAATTACAAAAACATGGTTAACAAATTTATATTATCTATTATTAAAATCAACACTTTGAGAACTTAAATTTCACTTTTATTTTGTCAAACTTGAAAAAACAAACAGAAACTGAATATTCACGATGCGTCGTTTACAAAGTCACGTCATATACTAACGTGTCATTCTCATGTTTAATATACATCATCTCGACAAAGGTTCTTTTAAAATAATTTGACTCCTTATGTAGTATTTTAATGTCATCGCATTTTATATATTTTGAATTTCCATTATGAAGAGAGTGAATGTGTCTACCAATTTTTTTATGGTTTTTAGTGCAATGGTTAATATTTCTGTCTTTTTGAACAATAAGAAAAGTGTCATCAACATATCTATAAAAAGAATGGATTGACCTTTAAATTTTTTTTAATTTCTAATTCGAGATCTTGTAAGACAATTTCAGTAAGAATACCTGATATCGAAGACCCCATCGGTGTTCCGAATTTTTGATTGTGATAGTTATTATCAAATTGAAAACTAGTAGAATTCATGAGGAAAGAGATACAACATTTAAAATTATTTTGAGAAATATTAGTAAAGTTTTTAATGTGACACCATCTCTTATCGATTAATAGAATTTTCAACAAAGGAATTTAATTTCGGTATAGAATTAGATCAGATTTTACTCATAGTTTTAGCCAAGTAATAAGTTGGAGTGTTAATATAAGATACCACACGTCTTAGAGGAAACTTAATTTTATGAAACTTTGGAAGGCCATACATTTTTGCTATATTGGTATTGGAAGTTGACAATGACTTTATTTTAAAATTACTACTAAATATCCTTTAGAATTCCACTCTTTTAATAAATCAAAAGTAGAAGTTTGAAGTTTTTTGAGAGGATTAGAAGCGATTTTTTCATATGTACTAGTGTCACTGAGCATTTATCGTCTTTAAAATTTCTATAATTTTAATTTAAAATTATGGTTTTGAATATGCAATTCTAAAAGTTTAATCTTTAAGTCCTTGAAACTAAAGTTTTTCCTAAATTAATTTCTAGATTAATTTTTGTAAATTTGGAATTTCAAATTTCACAATATTTTAGTTTCAAAGTCAAATATTCAAAATGTGAGGACAATTTCGCAATTAAATATTTCCAAATTTCATATTAAAAGCCTTGATAGTCAGTTTTGAATTTATTAATTTTAAATAATTTTAATAAAGCAATTTCGAATTAAAAAGCTTAAAATTGTACGATTTCATACATTGGAATCATATTACAGCAATCTTATTATATATATTTTTAAAAATTTTTAATGTAATATCTTAAAATTGTCCGACTTTTAGTTAAAGATTTAAATAAATAATTTCAACTTGACAAATATTTTATTAGAAAATTTCAAGAATGTATAATAATTCTAAAGGAAGATTTGAAATTGAAAAATAAAAAATTGAGTTTAAAATAAAACAAGATAAAAATTAAACTTTCTAAAATTGATACATCAGTAATTGAATAATTTCGGTAATTTTAAATGGTTACCATTTTAGAGTTCTGGATTTTCATGTTAAACGCTAAATATTTTATTCTTCCCTTTCATAGGTTTTAATTTTGCAATTGAAATTTAATTGGATGAATTTTCGAAAATATAATTAGCAATTTAAAAGTTATTAATTTTTTTAATGATTTAAATTTACTTATAATAATTAAAATTTTCAAGGGTTTGTAGTGTAAAAAAGTATTAATATCACAATTTTTGGTAATTACATTTTTTTTCAGAGTAGAAATTTTTTCATTTCTAGTGCTTCCTATTTCAAATTAATATTTATTTTTAACGTTTTTTTTTTTTAAATAATTCAATTCATTTTTTGATTTTAGAAAAATTGGTCTCATCAGCTTTAATGTTAAATTATAATTTTGTTATGTAATAACAATTTGAAATTCTAGAATTTGAGAATATTTGACTTTGAAAAATTCAATTTAGTTTAAAATTTCAAATGGTCAAATTTTAATTGCTCTGAATTGAAGATTATTCAAATTCAAAACTTTTTAATTTTTTAATTTTGAAGGCGTTTAATTATAAATAATACAATTTCAATTCCTCTAAATTTTAAATGATCTATTTTTCAAAATGCGAATGTTAAAATATTCCATTTTTAACGTTTTAACATTGCCCTATTTTAGAAATTTTAATCCGAAATAATTGAATTTCGTGATTCTTCAATTTAAAAAAATGTTTAATTTTTAGCGCTCCGACTTAGAAATTACACAATATTCAACTCCTTTTTCTAATTAAATTGTCAAAAATCGTTCTATATATATATTTTTTTTTATTTCAGACGTTTTCAGTTAGAAATTATTAATTACTATCGTCTGTTATACGATCGTCGAACATCTGCTCTTGGACACAGAATTTACAATTATTTGCCCTTTTCTCAAACTTCAAGTTTTCTAAAAGAATATTAGAAATTAAAATAATTGTTACTACGTAACATTACGTGTGAATGAAACTTTCATTCCGCACAATTCCAAGTTGTGGCATTTGGCCTGGAAAAATATTCTTTTAAGTCAAACTGCTTCAAGTTTGTGTGAGAAAAATTTGCATTAACTATTTTCATAAGAAATAAACAATAAACAATTATCATAAGACATTTTTGTAGCGACATATTTGAATGAGCGATTTTATGAAATTTGGACTCCTCTAAATCATTCAAGATAATTCAGATATTTTGGGAAATGATACATACGTCATTCTATTTGTTCATTTTATAAGCAATGAAAATGAAGAAATGAAAAGTTTTTGCATTTTTCCGTTAGAAAACTCGGCTTTCGCCAATTGGAAGATTTCTTTTTAATTGCAGGTTGATATCAATTGTAGGCTATATGTGTCTTTTAGCCTTAGGTAACCGATAAATTGATCTGGCAAAATGGAACAATAAATGGCTTTTATAAATACATGAAAAATTCGTGACATTTAAAATTGCAAAAATAGATAATAAGAATCATCTATTGTTAATTTTTACATTGAATTAGTGACAGAAAGTCTGTCTCACCAAAATTTGAAGCAATTTCAGTGCAGGAAAAAGTATTTTGCAGGCCGAAAAACCACAGTTTTGTATTAACTTATTTCATTTGTTTAGCATTTGTATTTTAACAAATATAATGAAACCTATGTTATTTTCAATAACATCTGCAGAAATTTAAATGATAAAGGAAAATCCGAAATTGAAAAAGCACAAATTCCACAATTTAAAAAAAAATGGTGCATAATGTTTTATAGAAATTGTTACTGACAATCACTCCCACAATAATTGAAACTATTTCCAGAAAAGAACCAACTTTTTTCAATAAAAATCACAATATTGTTAAATACCGACGAATATTAATATTTCAAATTAAATAACAACAACTGTTTATTGTGAATTTTACATAGAAACAGAAACTGTAAATCTCTCTCGCAAACATAACAAACAGTTTCAGTGTAACAAAAATTATTTTCTAGGACAAAGTTTTATATTTACTTATTTCATTTGTTTACCAAATAAACAACTATTGTATTTGAACACACATAATGAAACATATACCACATTTCTGAATATCTACATAATTTCAGATAATGGAGGAAGAAATGAACTCAAAATTTTTGCAAAAAATTGTTTACTTGTATTCTGGGAGTACTCTTGCATCGTTTTGAGATGATTTTCATTATACGCAAACCGTTGTTAAAGAGTAAATAATAATTTTGTGAAAAATCTCGATTTTCTCATACTTCGAGTAAACATATAATAATTCTGATTCATTTTTCAAAGATTTGAAAATTTTCAAGTGATTTTGAAGATTTCAGAGAAATTAAAAGATTTAAGGGCAAAGAATCTAAGGCTTTTTCAAGATATTCAAATAATTTTAATGAATTTCCAAAGATTTTGAAGGATTAGAGATGTTTTAGGGCGTTTTAACAAATTCTAAGGAATTTTCAATTGATTTCAGTAATTTAATTGGATTTCAGAGGATTTTAAAAATATCGAGTGATTTTACAATATTTCAACTGAATATATATTTTAGGAAAATATTTGAGAGAATTTCAGAAGATTTTGAGGAATTTTTTCTATTCCAATCATTTGAAGAAATTTCAAAGGATTAGGCATATTATAGTGTATTTTAAAATAATCCAAAGCATTTTAGAAAGAAATTAATTTTTTTAATTGAATAATTTGAAGGAATTTCAAAGGATTTGAAATATTTAAGGCTGTTTTCAACATTTTTATTTGATTTTAAAGAGATTACAAAAATTTCAAGAACCCAAGGAATTTTCAATTGATTTCAGAAGATTTTAAATATTTTGGAGTATTTAAAAAAACTTCGAGGCATTTAAAAAAAATCAAGTTTCAAGGAATTTAAAAAAAGTGTTAAGGATTTGGCAACTTTTAAAGTATGTTAGAAGATTCCAAGGAGTTTTCAATTGATTCAAGTAAATTAATTGATTTCAGAGAATTTGAAATATTTTTGAGTATTTTAGAAGATGCCAAAGCATTTTCGAAAGCTTTAAAAAGTTTCAACTTTCAAGTAATTTAAAAATGTTTCAAATAAATAAAAAAGACTCCAAGGCATTTCCAACATATTTCAATAATTTGGAGGAATTTCAAAAAATTGTAAAAGATTTGAGAACTTTTAAAGTATTTTAAAAGGTGCCAAGACAATTTTAAAAGCTTAAAAAAGTTTCAAGTGATTTTCAAAGAATAGAAGGATCTTTTATTCCAATAATTTGGAATAATTTCAAAGGATTGGAAATATTTTAGGGTGTTACTAAAAATTGCAAGGGATTTCGAGAAGCTTAATAAATTCAAGAAATTCCAAAATATTTTGAAGGCTTTTAAATATCTGAGGGCATTTTCAAAGATTTTGTTTAAAATTCAACCATTATGTTAAAAAGGCATGCTTATTGGTTTTGAAAATTGATTTTATTTTTCGTTGAAAATTAGGTTTTTCAACTGAAAATTTCACTATTCCATTTTTGGTTAAAAATTGATATTTTTGTAGAAAAGTCAACTAATCAATGTTTCTCAGTTGAAGATTCTAGTAGTTGGTTAAGAGTTCATGTATTTTGTTTCTAATTCATGTTTTTTTGTGTATAAAATTAAGCTTTTCGGTTCACATTAAAAAATATGAAAAAAGTCAAAGTTCAATATTTTTATATGAAAAACACAATCCATAAATAATAAATTTTCAAATCAAAGAAATTTTTCAGTGAAGAAAAAAGGAAAATTTCAACAAAATTATAATTTAAGGCGAGAAATATTTTTGTATACAAAATAAAAATTTCGAATAAATATTTATTTTTTAAGTTTTTTTGTTGGCTCATTTTAAGGGTATATAAATATAATTTTCACAGGATTCTTGACAAAATTCCACAACATTTTTCCACATTTCAGATATGTTAAATAAAAATTGCGACAAAAAATATAATTTCCAATCAAACACTAACTAATGGAGATATTTTTATAATTTCATTCTTTAAATCTATTCCCTAAGGTCAAACATGGTACAAAAATGTCGTAAAATTTAAAAAATGACCAACTATTTACAATAATTTTTTATATAAAAATCAATGTGCATCATACTCAAATAAAATTTAGGAATATTTATAAAAATTATTAATATTTTTCATTTTTGAAATTAATGTATACAGAGGACAGTTTTTATTTGAAATTCCAGGACAATTTTTTGTACCATGTTTGACCCTAGGGCAGAATCAAGGAAAAATATTCTAAAAATAAGTTCATTAGTTATTAAAATACTACAATGAATTACCTTTAAAATTGATTTGTCCTTTTAAAATCATGGGATATTTCTTCATAACATAAATTACGTTAAATTTATTTTACAATTATTTACAATTAGTTTCCAATTACAACTATTTTACAATTAAAATACAATTGTAAAAGTAAATATACATATAAGTTTTCTGAGATTCTTGAGATTTTTATTTCAAATCAAAATTTGAAAAAAAAAAACATTTTCAACCTGACAGTTTAATTTTCAGGCAAAAAGTTTAATTCTCAACGAAAATTGTGATAATTGATATTTCAATAAAAAAAAAATTATTTTAAATAATAAATGGTCCAATTTAACTTTAAGAAAATGAATTTTCAACAACATACATAAATTTTCAAGTAAAAATGATTTTTAGTCAAGAAAAAAGGAAAATTTCAAACAAATTACAATTTGAGGCAAAAAATAATTTTTAATACAAAATAAAATTTTTGGATAACTATTTCTTTTTTAGGTTTATTTATTTCTAAGTTTATATAAATATAATTTTGCTAAGATTCTTAAGAAAATTTTCAACGATTTTTTAATATTCCGATAGGATCAAAATTACCACAACAAAAAAAGTTTTAACCAAGCAGACGAATTTTCAACCACAAAAAGTTGAATTTTCAACCAAAAAAGCTGAATTTTCAACGAAAAATGTAATAATTGCTATTTCAATGAAAAAATTGTAATTTTTCATTAAAAACAGTTAAAATCAACTTTAAAAGAATAAATTTTCAAAAAAAATAATAAATTTTCAAATCAAAGAAATTTTTCAGTGAAGAAAAAAGGAAAATTTCAACAAAATTATAATTTAAGGCTACGATTGAAGTCATACATTCAGGGTTTGATCGAAACGTGCAATTTGAATATTTTCCATGACTTGATAAGCAATTTTTATTTATTTAAATAAATTCAATTTATTTAAACAATTATCTATTTCCAAAAGATGTTAAAAGTAATCGTATTTTCTGAATGAAATATGATATTTGGTCGTGATAACATTTTTAACAAATTAAAACATTAAAACATTTTTTTAAAGTATTATGTTATTATTCAAACAATTAATTATTGTTTAATTGTACCAGAGATGTCCACGTTTTTCTCAAATTGGTATCTTATGCTACTTTTCGTTAAATAATTACATAATTTTAATACTTTATATTATTTATATGATTATAAATAAATTGTATGAGATGTATCAAGTTAACTAAAGTGATGTTTTTAATCTTTCAATAATGAGAAGTTACCTAAAATACAGCACTTCATTTTCAAAAATGTTGTTCAAAGAAAATATTGAATCTTGAATCATAATTTCCATTAGTGAATGTACTTTTTTATAATATAATAATGATAATGATAATAAAAATAGAAAGAATGCAATAATGAATATGCTTTTATAATTTAAGTTTTATTATGACTTTCATGATTTATTTAATTGTACGCCAAAAAATATGTGCACCATCCATACTCAATTTAAAGAAAATTTGAAAAAACAATAATTGATTGTTTAAACAAGGACATAAAGCTTTTAGCGGAACTTACTACTCCTTAAAATCATTCAATATTATGTTTCATTCATAAAATACTATTGTTAAAATATCTCTGGAAAAAATAATTGTTTCAACAAATTCAGTTTGTTTAAAAAATGGTTTATATATTCTTTCTACGCACTATCCATTCAAAAAATTAACTTATGTGTTCCATTTTATATCATTTGTTAAAAGTTTTGGAACGAAAACTGCTTGAGCAAATGAAAATTGTTTAAACAAATAGAAATTTTTCAAACATTAGGGAAGATGTATCAAAATTATGTGATTATCCAACAAGAAGTAGCATAGGATACCAATTTGAGAAAAAAGTGGACATCTGGCTCAATTTTCAGATATGTTGAAAATAAACAATAAATAATTGTTTAAATGATCACGTGTTTTATAAAAAGTTTACTACTCTAAACAATAACTTACTATTAAATTTCATTCAGAAAATACGATAATTTTTTTTACATTTTTTGGGAAAAAATAATTGTTTAAATGAGTTGCATTTATTTAAATAATTACAATTCGTTTAAAAAGTTAAAGGGGATATTCAAATTGTCTATCAGTAATTATTAGTATTAAAAAAGATGACAGAAATTGCTAAAAATTAAAACAATACGTAAAAAATGTTTTTCCAAAAATTTAATTTTTTATTTTCAATATATCTTCTTTGGGTGAAGTACTTTTGTTTTTTCTTTTTTTTCGGCGTAATAATCGCGTCATAATCACCTAATAATCGCCTGATAATGGCCTACTGATCGCGTTGTAATCGCGAACTAATCGCGTAATAAGTGCGTATTATTTTCCGAATAATCGCATAATAATCGCCTAATAATCGCGCAATAATCGCGTTATAATCGCGTAATAATAGCGTGATAATTCCGTAATAATTGCCTGATAATCGCGCAACAATCTCGTTATAATCGCGCAATAATCGCGCGATAAGTGCCCAATGGGCACCTGATAGACGCGTAAGAATCGCCCGATAATCGTGGAATAATCGTGTCATAATCGTGCAATAATCGCCTGATAATCGCGTAATAATCGCGCGATAATCGCGGGATAATCGTGTTATATTAAGGTAATATTCTCGTGATAATCGCGTAATAATTGCCTCATAATCTAGCAATAATCGCGCAGTAATCGCGTAATAATTGCGTATTATTTGTCTAATAATCGCATAATAATCACTTAATTAGCGCCTGATGAGCGCCTGATAATCGCGTAATAATTGCATAATAATCGCGTAAGCATCACTCAATAATTGCGTTATAATCGCGTGATAATCGTGTAATAATCGCCCAATAGTCGTGCAATATTCGCGTTTTAATCGCGTTATAATCGCGTTATAATCGAGCAGGAATCGCGTAATGAGCACATAACAAGAGCCTGATAATCGCGTAATAATCGCGCAACAATCGCGTAATAACCGTCTAATACGCGCGTAATGATTGCATAATAATCGCGTAATAATCACCTAATAATCGCGTTATAATCGTGTAATAATTGTGTGGTATTTGCGTTATAATCGCGTTATAATCGCGTAATAATCGCGTAATAATCGCATGATAAGAGCGTAATAATCGCGTAATAATCACCTGATAATCGCGCAATAATCGCGTAATAATCGCATAATATTCGCTTCATAATCAAGTTATAATCGCGTAATAATGGCGTAATAATCGCGTAATAATCGCGTTATAATCGCGTAATAATCACCTAATAATCGCCAGATAATCGCGTACTAGTCGCGTAATAATCGGATAGTATTCGCTTTATAATCGCGTTATAATCGCGTAATAATCACCTAATAATCGCCAGATAATCGCATACTAGTCGCGTAATAATCGGATAGTATTCGCTTTATAATCGCGTTATAATCGCGTAATAATCACCTAAACGTTTACGCTGTTTTTTTTTTGTATTTTTTGCATACTTATTTCTCCGCATTAGGATTTTAAGGTCCTCAAACTACTTGATGTTAACTAAGTATGTTAAAAGTCCTTTTTTTTTTGTTTCAAAACTTAACTACTTTGTTAAAAGTTCTGTTTCTTTCTGAATATTTATTTATTTATTTTTTTTGTTACATACGCAAATTTCGCTATCCTATTTTTGGTTGAAAATTAATTAAACGGCGCGATAGCTCCATTCAATTCCTAAATAAAAACCTTCAATAAAGATGCTTGCAAAAACGACATTTTAAATTATTTACGAATTCTAAGAGCTCAACTGCATTCTAAACATGTTGTAGAACACACCAGAATTTGTTCAAATTTTTTTCCAACATAGTATTAGCTCTGGGGTCTTGTGAAAGTACAGGTCTCTGAGCAGCGGGCCTATTTACAGCATTTTTACTTGCATTTTTTTTAACAGCTCTAAACGATATTTTTTTTGAACAGTTTATAAACACCATTTTGTTCAGAAAACTTATCAGATTCATGTAATCATTATTAGAACCTCCTGCTATTTTTTCCTGCGGAGCTACTGCCTTCCAAAGTCGACGGTCGCCGATTTATTTCGGCGATATTAAATTATGAAGATATATTTTTTAGAACAGGCATCAAATCCTGGAGTACAATAAAAGAAAATTAAAAAATATTTTTTCGCTTCGCTAGAATAGACTAACCTATTTAGTACGTAACACCACACATGGAAAATATAAATGTGGATAACAATTTTTTGAAATGATTGAGAAAATTCAAATTAATTATTTTATTTTCAAAGTAAAGCATCTAAATACAGGCTTCACATTCTTCCGCCTATTCCCCTCTTTTCAGAGTTTATATACAGAATTAATATACATCCGGACACAAGCTACGCGCCCTTCCCTTTTCCAGCTCCCCTTAACCCTTACCAGGTCTGTATGTTTAGACTCGACCGTGTGATAAACGTAGGTAAACGTAAGGACTGTGCGGACGTTTAAACTTTGCCATTAATCTTCTTGATTGAAAATTCAGCTCCTTGATTAAAGTTGAACTACTTTGTTAAAAGTTAATTTCATTAGTTAAAGATGCATCTCTTTTGTCGAAAATTGAACCATTTTTTGTTTAAATTCATTTTTTTTTTGTTGAAACTCAATTTTTCAACTGCAAATGTTTTTTTTTCATTTCATGTTTGGTTGAAAATTATTCGTTTTTAGTTTGAAATTCGACTATTTGGTTAAAAATTCACTTTTTTGGTAGAAACTCATATTTCTGGGTTGAAAATACAACTGCTTTCTTAAAAATTCATCTTTTCGGGTTGAAGATTTTATTTTTTCGTAAAAAATTCAACTATGTAGTTGAAAATGAAGTTTTTCGTAGAAAGATTCTACGAATCCTTCTTTTTCCAATAGTAAATTTTCCTATTTATTTGTCGAAAATTGTATTTATTCATAACACCGGCACTCACAAAAAAAAAGTGGTCTGCCCGGCGGACTACACCGGCATATCTATATGTTTTTGGGGTCGCTGAATCCGAAGTCCAAATAACCCACTTGGCTCATATTTTTCCGAAAAACGCAAAAATAGACGTAAAATCGACGAAAATAGCGATTTTTCTTGTATATTTTTTTAAATTTCTTTTCGGCTCATCCTTTTCAAAACAAAATTGCAGTAATCAAAAACTTAGTTGACAGAGCTCTAGGTATGTCCCAACTTTCATTTCAGAAAGAGAATTTTAATATTGTTGGGAATATCCTTTTTCTTATTCATTACTCACGAAAGTTAATTAAGCAACATATCACAATTAGAATTCAACAAATCAAAAACAAAGTAACATTTTATCTACAGATAATCAGAAGAAATTGAGAGAGTATAGTTCTTTTAATACGTTTGTTCTTCCTTTTTTTGGTCAAATTTCGGAAACTATTGAATTTATGTTGAAAAAATGTCATATTCATACTATTTTCCGTACACCATTTAAAATGGATTTAATAATAACTTTTGTGTTGGACGTTAAATGGGATTTTGAATTTGATTTTAATCTAATTTAAGATTCTTAAATTACAATAGGCTTTTTCATAAACGATTTTGAGTGGATTCAGTGTTTAAAGGTTGATGTAGAAACAACTGTTTGAACTTTATGGAAGCTAACCACTTTCGTTGTTAGAGTCCTTTAATGCCTGAAGAGAATCTTTGTAATACTTTTTGTTTGATGTTATGATTTTCGACCAGATAAATGTATAAAATAAATTTGTGTTGAGTGTTTTTCGTCTAATGTTCAAAAATTAATATTTTTAATATTGATTTATGATTTTTTGACAACATAAAAATTGAAAATGAATATTGAAAACTATTGTTTTTTGACCAGTACACAAAAAACACTGAACACCAATTGACTTGATACTTTTTTCTTAGAGTGACTCTCAGGTCCAAAGAAGAGAAATATTTTCAGAAACTATGATAAATTTTGAGATTTTGAACAAAAGAAACGATAGCAAAATGTACTGAAACAAAATTAAACCATAATTGGTTCATGTTGAGCAATACGAATATTGAAAGCCATTCAATTGTTTTTCAGTTTCGGCATTCATCAAAAGAGCAAGCATAACTAAAGTTCGAAATAAATCTGTAAAAAAATGATCAGAAACAAAACTGAAACCCTAGTTTTTTCTGTGTATGGTGCACTTTAGGGTGATTAAAATGTAGAAAATCCATACTGATAATTATATGTTTACATGAATTGTTTGAACAATTTATCATTGTTTTTAGCAATTTTCTCTTATAATGGAGATAGAAAATCACGGTTTTTTCATAAAGCTTCCACTTATTATCTAATTTTCAATTGGAGAGTGGTATTAGTTCATTAATGTTAACAAACATCCTAGCATAAACAATTTATTATTATTTTTAATAGTATTATCTTTAAATAATGCTAGGAAGTACGGTTTTTTTCTGAAATTTACAACTATTTGTCTACTTTTCACATAGAGTGAGTTAACAATTAATTTTATTTAGCAAAAATAATTAGTTAAGCAAATGATCATTGTTTTGGAAGTAGATTGTTTTTAGTTTAAAATTCAACTATTTAGTTGAAAATTAACTTTTTTGTTGAAAATTTGCCGTTTTTACTTGAAAACTCAAAAATTTGGTTGACGTTTTTTTTCTTTCTTGAATGGAAAATCTTTCTCGGTTAAAATTCTTCTAAAATTCTAATTTTACAATTCTTATCGAAACTTAATTTTTGTAAAGATTCATCATTTTGGTTAAAAACTCAACTATTTTGTTGAAAAATTAATTAATTAGTTAAAGATTTAACTTTTTGGTTGGCAATTAATTTTTAATTGAATATTCAATAATTTTGTTGGAAATTCATCTTTGTAGGTTGAAAATTCAACGGTTTTCTTAAAATGTCATCTTTTTTCGAAAATTCAACTGTTATGTTTTAAGTTCGTCTACTTTAGGTTGAAAAGTCTACTATTATATTTCTGGTTCACAAGTCATCTCTTTTGGTTAAAAATTGTACTATTGGGTTGAAAATTTCATAATTCCGTTAAAAAATTATCTTAATTGCTAGAAAGTTAATTCTTTTTAATTGAAATGTCTATTGTTTAATTTTTTGTTCAGAATTCATCTCTTTTGGTTAAAAATTCTACTATTTTGTTAAAAACTCATGTTTTTTTTCGTCGAAAATTCAACTGTTTCGTTGAAAATTCAACTACTTTTTTGAAACTTGAACTACTTCATTAAAAATTTATTGTATTGGTTCAAGATTGAACTATTTTGTTGAACATTTATTTTTTTTTTTTTGAAAATTTAACTATTTGGTTGAAAATTCATGTATGTTGTTAAAAATTTATTTTATTGGTTCAAGATTGAACTATTTTGTTGAACATTTATTTTTTTAAATTGAAAATCAATTGTTTTCAACTTAAAATTTACCCATTTAATTTTTTATTGAAAATTGGTCGTTTTTAGTTGAAAATTCATGCATGTTGTTAAAAAATGGTCATTTTTGGTGGAAATTAATCTGATTGATTGAAAATTCAACTACTTGGTTACAATTTGAACTACTTTATTAAAAATTCCTTTTATTAGTATTAGTTATTAGGTAAAAATTCAATTCTTCTTTTGAAAATTCATCTTTTTTTGTTGTTGACAATTTATCACTGTTTGTAGAAATTTTATAGATTTTAGTTGAAAATTCAACTGATAAAGTTTTCATTGAGAATTCATATTTTATGCTTGAAAGTTCAACAACTTGGTTAAAAGTAGATTTACTTGGTTAAGAATTCATCTCATTGGTTGATGATTTAACTACTTTGTTGAAAAGTCGTTATTTTTTGTTTGAAAATTAATTTTTTTAACTGAAATTTTTCAATTTTTATATTTTTGGTTGGAAGTAGATTGTTTTTAGTTTAAAATTCAACTATTTAGTTGAAAATTAACTTTTTTGTTGAAAATTTGCCGTTTTAGAGTCTAAAGCACGGAAACTTATAGTCCAGTCAATGGGAAACAAACCCCTGATAATAAAATCCAAAATATTCGATTTTTTTTTTTGCACAGACTTCAAGGATAGCTTCATAAAAAACTTGTCAAAGATCCTCATGTTTATGAAAATGTTCAGAATTTTGTAATGCATGAAAAGGTTTTAATTATTGTAGTCGTGATAATTAATAACCTCAAATTTTTCATACAACTTAAGACACTTAATGAAACCTTTTGGTGATCAAACTTCTTATCATGTTTCCGATTTTACGATTTTTAGAGTATATTTCCTAATTTTTAGATCTTAATACTACTCTAGGTTAGGGGTAAAGGGTTAGAAAAGGAACATAGGGTCCATTGGAGATTATCAGGTAGTATGGCATTATTGATAATAAATACTGAACCCTTCGAAAATCCTGATCTTACATTCTCCAACAATGAAACGATTTTCCTTTCTCATAGGGAGAGGTTTATCAATGAGAACTAAAAGAAAAAGAAAACTGATACCTTCGATGCTTTTCAGATTGATGTACGTGTCTTTATAAAAAAGTTGTTCTATTTTTGACAGAGTGGATAAGTTTCCAATTGAATAGTTGCGTATTCTACCAAAGAGATGAATTTTCAACAAAAATGATGAGTCTTCAAGTGGAACAGATAAAATGTTCGTTGAAACTAAATTTTTGAACAAGAAACAAGGATTTTACAAAAAAATAGTTCAATTTTCAACGAGAGAGGCGGCTTCAACCAAAATAATGAATTTCAAACCAGAACAATGACATTTTAACAAAATTGTTGAATATTTTACAAAAAAAATTATTAATTTGTAACCGATAGAGGTGAATTCTCAATTAAAAAAATAATATTTGATTTTGCAAGCAGCAAAAAATTAAAAAAAGAAATTGTTGACTTCAACCCACAAATGATTATTTTGAAAACTTTTTGAATTTTGAATCGAATAATGTAATTTTATACCAAGAATATGATTCTTACAAACTAGGTACGTGAATTTTCAACTCAAAAATATCAATTTTCTAGCAAAAAGTACAATTTTCGACTTAAAAATGCAACTTTTTAACAAATCATTGGAATAATTAAATTCTCAACTAAAAAGATGAATTATCAACTGGAAATATGCATTTTCAAAAAAAAAAATCATTTTTAACGAATAAGTTCGTCTTTCAACCGCGTAGTTAAATTTTGAACAACAAAAGTAATGAATTTTCAACCAAGAAGCTTAATTTTCTACAAAAAAAGATTCATATTCAATTGAATAGTTTAAATAATTCTTATGAAAAATGTTACTATTACATTTGCATATTTTGAGATTTGTACTTCAAGTAGACGAAAATACAAGTTTTTGGTTTCGTACCTAGAGGAAAGCCGGGACTGGGCAGATGGGGCTATATGAGTTGGTAATCCGAAATTTTCGCATATTTTGTAAATTCGCAAATTTACATATTATAAAGTACAATCTCTCTTAATACTCAAAATTGAAAAAATATAAAATAAAAATTAATTGAATTTTTCAATAAAAATCAGAGATTAATGCTTGAATGAGTATCTGAATTCAATCTTCACAGCTATATCTGAATATTATGTTTAAATTTTTTTGCAAATTAGTATAAAAAGTTATTAATAATTCAAATTTTCAGAATTGAAATTTCATGTTTAAGAAAATTAAAATTAAAAATTATTTGGCCGTTTGAATGAAAATAATGATTTCATGTTTTTTATGTTGTAAACAGTTTAATTAATTATTAGTCGATTAATTTGGTTAAAAACTTTAAATTTCATAAAGATTGAATTTAAATTGTTCTTCAATTAAGTAACATAAATTGATTATTTATCTGAAGGTTATGTGGTTGAATATGAGATATTATTTTTATAAAAAAAGTTTATCTTTTCATTAAAATACCTTTATTGCAATCATAAAAATCTTCTCAAATGCTTGTGACGTTGTGAAATGACTCTATCTGAATTCAATTTTCAAAATGATATGCACATATATTCTAGTTTTTTTTTAAATTAGTTAAAGAGGTTAATAATAAACTAATTTATAGAAATGAAATTTCAAATTTAAAGGAAAATGTAATGTAACAATTATTTGAATGTTTTCTTGAAAATAATTGTGTAATGCTTTTTATGTTATGAACTGATTGATTAATTATTAAATGATTCTATTGAAACTTACATTTTCTGGAATTAGTTTAGAAGGTTTAGAAGAAACGAATCGAATATTCAGAAATTAAAGTTCAAACTTGAAAAAAAAATGTATAAAGTAAAAATTATTTGAATGTTTTAATGAAATTTATAGTTTAATGCCTGAATGAAAACGATAGTTTGATCCTTATTATGTTGTGAACAGATTAATTAGTTATTTGCTGATTCATTTTTTTCACAATATTAAATTGAAAAATAATTAAATTTTAATTTGTTTAAATTAAGTACATAAATCACGTATTTACTTCAAGATAATGCAATTGAATATTGGCTATAGTTTTTATAATAAAACATTATTTATGTTCAAAATACCACTATCCCAATTTTATAATTTTTGTAAATTATTTTGATGTTATGAAATATGTATCCACAGTCTGCTTTTAATATTATATGTACATATATTTTACTTTTCTATGAAATTAGTTTAAACGGTTATTATTAACTCATTTTTTCGGAAAAATTTAAAGGAAAAATTATCCGAATGTTTCAATGAAAATAACTGCTATTGCTTTTTATGTTGTGAAATGATTTAAGAATATGTACATATATTTTAATTTTTTCTGGAATTAGTTTTGAAGGTCATTAATAAATTAAATGTATAGAAATGCAAAATTCGGTGAATAATTTGAATTCCTTTAATTCTGTTAATTCCATTTAATCCTTAAATTCCATGAATTCCTTGAATTTCGTGAATTACGTGAATTCCGTGTATTTCGCGATCTCCTTGTATTACTTGAATTCCGTAAATTTCTCGAATTCCGTCTGGAATTCCTTGAGTTCCTTGAATTCCATGAACTTCTTAAATTCCATGAACTCCTTAAATCCCGTGAAATCCGTAAATATCTTTAATTGCGTGAATTCTCTGAATTCCTTAAATTCTTTGAGTTCTCTGAATTCTGTGAATTCCTTGATCTCCTAGAATTCCCTGAATCCAGATAATTCGGGAAATTCCAAAGACTTCAAAAAAGTGCAAGGAATTCAGGAAATTTTGTTACAATTTTTGTTACAATTTCGGCACAAGCTACGAAAAGAAATACAAAAGTTATTCATCCAAAAAATAGCTACAAAGTCGTTATCAATCATTTTTTGATAGGACGCGTAGTTTTTGTTTTAATCGTAAAAAATAATATCACAGATGAAAAACTCAAATTTTTGGAAACATAACACAAGGTAAGGAAAAAGGTGATGAACAAAAGTTGTTCACTTGAAAAATATATACAAATTTGTTGGAAATTATTTTTTGATAGTATAGATATTTCTGGTTTAACACTCAGTTTGTCTCATGGGTCCAGCCAGACCTTTTGCGATTTAACTTGTTTTTTTAGTATACTTCTGATTGAGCTAGCGACTTGAAACTTTCTGACTCTTCCTAAATTTTCATTAGCTATAATTTGAAAAATTAATGAGAAGGATACATGTCATACAAGGACAATTGCAAGGATATTTATTTGAATATACTTCGGTTTGGCAGATGTGGTCTAGTCAGAGCTCTATATATTTTATATAGGAATGTATAAAATATAATGCATTTTGAACATTTTGCCGCGTTTCTTTTAGTACCACCTAGTATTTTTCTGTTAAAATTGCCTGTTATTTTCTATCAGCAACTTACATACGCATATGTGAACGTTATGAAGTGAGCCCTTACTTCTCCTGCTTTTATTCCCAATAAATCACTCACTTCCCATCCCCACACTTTTACTCACTTCCACTACTTCCCTTCCCACATCGCATAACCCCTCATTAACAACTTAACTACCCTACATTTATTTCCTATGTACCCCACCCCCACACTTTCTCACCTCTTTACTTCTCTTCACTTCTCCCTCCTCCACATCCCAACCCCTCGTATTCTTCAGATACCATACTTTTCGTACTATCTACCCTCTCACGTTCCTTACTTCTCCTTTCTCTACTTTCCTCCCACCCATCCCTTACACTCATTTCACCTACTTCCCAGTCCCTCACATCCCACACTTCTAGTCCCATCACTTCCATCATTCCTCCATACTCTACTTTCTCTAATTCCACTCGTGTGGACACTTCCTATTTTCGTCTCGCAATTCATCTCGCTTGTTTAAAAACTGTAATATTTGGTTAAAAATTTATTTATTTTGTCGAAAATGCAACAATTTTGTTAAAGTCTTAATTTTCATCCTATTTTTTATTTAAATATTAAACTATTTTGCTGAAAATTCATATATTTTCTTGATTATTTATTTTTTGTTGTAGAAAATTAATCTTCTTGGTTAAAAAATAAACTTTTTGGTAAAAAATTTACCATATTTTTTAAAAGGTAAAACATTACTCTTTTTTTGGTAATTCATCCTTTTTGGTTGAGCATTCAACTATTTTGTCGAAAATTCATCTTTTATGGTTGAATTAAAATTTTTTTACTTAAAATTAAAATATTTTTTTTTGAAATATTAACTAATACATGTTTCCTTGAGAATTCATTTTTTGTTTGAAAAATCAACTACGTGTTTTGAAGTTGAATTTATCTTTTGGCTTCAAAATTCAAAAATTTGGTAGAAAATTCATGTATTTGGTAGAAAATAAATTTTTTGTTGCAAATTCCTATTTTTTGGTGTAAAATTAATTTTTTATTTGACAATGTAGCTAATCCATTTCTGTTAGAGGGTTTATCTATTCTGTTCGAAATTTATCTATTTTAGTTAATTCAACTGGTTACAAGACTTTCTGCTTTTTGTTAAAAATTATTTCATTTTCGGTTTGAAAATTTTTCGTTTTACATTTAAAACTTGAACTATTTTGTTGAAAGTTCATCTTTCTTGATTGAAAATTAACATTTTGTTAAAAATATTCTACTTTTCCGGTTTAAAAGTCAATTCTTTTCTAAAAAGTTCGGCTTTTCAGCTTATAAACTTAACGATTTTGTAGAAAATTCATCCATTTGGATAGAAAATTATAATTTTTTTTTGAAAATTCATCAATGTTATAGAGGATTCAGTCATGTAGTTGAAAATTTGTCTTTTGTTATTGAATTCAACTTGTTGATGATTCTTTTTTTTTGTTGTTGAAAATAAAAATTTTCAACCGAAATTTCAATTATTTCATTTTTGGTAAACCTCTCTTTTTGTGTAAGAAATTCAACTGTTTGTTTGAAAATTCATCTTATGGTAGGAAATTGATCATCTTAGTTGAAAAATTCATTTTTCATGTTATAAAGGCAGCTATTTGGTTAGAAAATAAACTATTTTGTTGAGAGTTTATTTTATTTATAATTTAAATATTTTGTTAAAGTCACCTATTTTGGTCGGAAATTCAACTGGTTTGTTTAAAATTCGTCCTTTGGGATTAAAAATCATTGTTTTATGGTAGAAAAGTCATCTGTCTTGGTTCAAAATTCACCTCTCCTGGCTGAAAATGAACTTTTCTATCTACAATTCAATTTTTCGAGTTACAAACTCCACTATTTCGTAGAAAATTCATTCCACCAACACTTTTGCGGAGGAGCAATTATAAAAAAGAAATATATAATCACTGCAGCCCACTGTTTAGACAAGTAAACTTGTTTTGATAATGTAGCATATAAATACATCAAAAATTATTTTTTTAGTTTACTTTAAAGTTTCACTTATTTTCAGGCCTGCCACGCAATCACTTTGAATCACTTTTGTTCTAAAATCACTTTTTAGTCACTTTTAAAAATAACTTCACTATATAGTCACTTTTTTAAATAAAAAGATCACTTCAGTCACTTTTTCAGTTAATTACAACAGAGAACCCAAGTATTTCTCAATTTTATTTATTTTTTTATTCCTTTGAATTCGTTTGAATTCTTTGAAATTGCCTTGAAATCCACTGAATTCAATGGATCTTTTTTGGATTAAAATTTTTTTAATTCACTCTGAATACTTTCAAATTCACTGTCAATTCTTATGGATTTTATCAATTCTTATTTATTAATTCTGTTTACTACCATTTATCTGATGTCAATGGATTTGTTGTTGGATTTACAAAATTTTGTTCTATTCACTTGAATTTTTGTAATTTATCTTCATTTCGTATGAATTCAATCGAATTCTCTGGAATTCTTCTGAACTCACTCCAGTTTTACTGAAATCAATGGAATATTTTATATCTTTTTCAATTAATTTGGAATTCACACTGAATTTTTAATAATTTATCCTGAATTCATTAAAAAAATTTCAAAATCTCTTGATTTTTTTAATGTACCTTCCACTTTTTTAGTTCACTTTAATTCTTCTAAACTCGCTAAATTCTACTCTCTAAATCTGAATTAGTAGAAAAATACTAATTGGTAGTAGTTCTCTACTAATTCAAATAAAGAAGATTCGTTTACTGGTAATTAGTGAGAATCTACTAATTTAATGAGTAAGAGTAACTGACTAAATGAATTAGTAACTATATCTACTAAATGAATTGGTAAATGTATTACTGGTTACTATTTTAAAGGTTAGTTTCAAGTAAATTTAACATTGTTTTTTCAAAGAAGAGAATTTTATTGAAATATATTAATAAATTATTAAAGTCGGCTGAGGTCCGATTAAAAAACAAGTTAGTTCAATACGAATTGAAAGCTTGTTATAGTAATAATTAAAACTAGAATATTAATAACCTTAAAAGGTTTTACAAGACAACAACAACTATGAAGTCGTAACTATTTTTCTTTTAGCTAGATAAAACTAGTAAAACATAATGCGATAAACGAAAGATGCGCATATAAATATAATATATAACCAATATAAGTTTATTATTAAAATGTTTTCCGTTTCTGGGGATTTAATTCATATTTTTAATTTAGAAAGCTTTAACAAATTATATTACAAGATATTCTTGAATATATTGACACCATCAAATAACTAAATAATCAAATAATACTAAAAACCTACCCCCTTATTTCCCCTCAGTTCTCTTACTTCCTCTCCCTTCATTACCCTCACTTACCCTACTCTTACCTAATTTCCCATAATTTCCCATAATTTCCCCTACTTTCCATCCGAACATTTCCCCTACTTCACGTGATCCCCCTCCCCTAATTTCCCCTAACTTTCCCTAACAACCTCCGCCAATTTTCCCTCACTTCCCCACCCTTAATCCACTTCAGTTTCTCTACTTCACCTACACTCATTTCCCCTACTTCTTCTCCACTTATTTCTCCTCAGTCCCCCTACTTCCCTCCCCTACTTCCCCCTCAGTTTTTCTACTCACCCTCCCCTACTTTCCTTTCACTTTCTCTACTCCCCCTCCCCCAATTTCCCATCATTTCCACTACTTCGCCTCTCCCAACTTCCCAACCCCTCACTTCTCTTCATTTCTCGTATTTCCACTCGCCAAATTTTCTCGAACTTCCCCTACTTCCCCTCCATTTACTTCCCATCACTTTCCTTGGAATCTGCTAATCTGTTTTGAATTCCTTTAAAATCTTTTAAATAGTTACGTATCTGTTGAAATAATTTGAAAACCCTTGAAAAAAATTAGGTCAATTTATTCCCTAAACTTGTCCAGAAATCCGCTGGAATACCTTGAAATTTGTAAAATCATCTAAAATCTTTGAAATATTTGGAGGTCCTATAAAAGCACTCAAACCTTGTTTTATTCTTTGCTATTTATTTCCTAAAGTTCTGCAGAAATTCGTTAAAAATTCTTTGATATCTTTAGAAATCGTCAAAATACATTAAAGCAAGTAGAAATCATTCTTAATTTTTTAGATATAAATTAAATTGAATGTATTCATTAAAGTTCTCTAAAAAAAAGTTGAAATCCCCAGAAATCTTTGATTTACAAAGTTTCTTTTAGAAATCCCTCGAAATATTTTCTTTGCAAATAGTAAAAATTCACTAAAATAAGTAAAAATCATTTGAAAATTTTGATTTAAAATTTCTTTTAAATTGGAGGTGGGAAATTTTTGTATTTTACAAATTTTGATGTAACTGAAGTTCAGAACGTTCAAGTGAACGAAATATTTTTTCCCCAGTTTTGTTCTATCAACAAATATTATTTCAAGTACAATTAAAATAATGCATTCGAATTGTTTTTTTTTTAAATTTATTATTTGCAATATAAATGAATAAAAATTTCAGCACTGTTTCTAATTTACAAAGCCATCAGTAAAAATTTCGTTCATATGAACGTTTAGAACTTCAAGCACATCAAATTTTGATCTTATTGGAAAGAAAGGGTTTTTTATTTTCAATCATATTTTCTGAATTGAAAGAGAGAAATTTTTTCTTTTTAACATTTTTATCCAGTTGGAAGGGAGAACATTTTAGTTTTCAATTTTTCTTGAATTGGAAGAGGCCCTTTTTTGTTTGGCCCTCTGGTAATGATGCTGCGTTATGGTGTCGGCGATGGAAAATCGCAGCTAGTTGTGGCACCTCCCCACTTCGCCGGTGGAACACGGTTGTCGGGTAGTGACGCCATGTCATGGTGTCGACGATGGAAAATGGCTGCTCGTTGTGGCACCTCCCTACTTCTTCGGTCAGACATGGCCGTCCGGTAGTGACGTCATGTCATGCGCGGGACTGGTGCGACGTGCTGGTCAAAGGAGTCTAGGTACATGGAGTATAATATGCGTAGAATTATTAAATATTTATTTCGAAAAGGAAACTGAAAGCTGCGACTCCTTAATTTTTTGCGGATATTATTAAATTATTTTCTAAGAGACAATTTCTATTTAAATCAACCCCATTTCCGAGTCACCAATATCCACTAGAAAAAAAATCGATATCATGTAGGAGTCGAAATTAGAATTACAAAATATTTACAAAATTTAGAATTCAGTACGTAATATAATTATGGTCGCATTTTTCTAGTATATTTCTGTGCTTAAAAATTTCACAAATGCGTGAAAAAATTAAAAAAGCACAAGTGAAGAAGATATAAAGATAATTTTATTCAACACCAAAATGAAAGTTGGCGGTATTTCCAATTTTGATTCCTGGATTTTAATAATTTTTTTGGTCCATTTTTGTTACGAGTACGTTTTTAGGTACTCGAAAAAATTCTTCTTCTAGTTACAAAGGTTCTAATTCGTCTTTCCGAAAACAGGAATACATTGAACATGAATAACCTCTTAGAAAATAATTGAGAAATATATGCAAAAATTCATATATGTGATATAAAAAGCATTCCTTTTTTTAACTGTAAAATCGATCATTTATTTTGAAGGAGAATAACCAAATTATTGTTCCTACTTTGAGTTTATAGGTTTCTTTTTTGATATAAGAATTATTTTAAATAAGTTTACAGTCATTTTATGTTATAAACAATTGACACATTTAATTTTTTCAAATAAGCGCGCCAGCGGTAGCGAATCCGGTTTTTGATTCGACGCGGACCGAAAACATCCGAACTTACCAGAATGTCGATACCTTTTTCGACGCGACAAACGATTGTCAATCAGTGTCACGTTTTTGATCTTTTACATTGAAACACACTTTTATGAATAGGTTAATGTGCTTGTCAATATTTTGAACAAGCGTGGAGGGTGACATGCATGAGAGGAACATGCTATATAGTGGTTTAAGTTTTTCTTTTCAATTTTCCACGTCAAGATGCTTCTGTAGTTGACACTCGGCGATCAGTGTATTTTCAACGTGACGCTCTTCCATAGAAACCACAAAAACGAGTTCCATTGAAAAATGGTTGAGACAAAGTTCTAGATACACTGTAAAAACTAGGATTCGATTTAGAACTCAATTCGGTATTAACACAGTTCACGCAACAATACAACCTTTAATATCTTTCAAAATTTCTTGAAATAATTGACATCTCTTTAAAATGCCTTGTATTCTTCTAAAATACACTACAATATGCCCAATCTCTCAAATTTTTTTCAAATTATCCAATTAACAAAAATTCCTTTGGATGAACATTGATCTTTTTGGATTAAAAATTCAACTATATTCTAAAAATTACGTTTTTTTTCGCAAATTCCACTATTTGGTTGTAACTGTAATCTTTCCGAATTTAAAAGTCAACTTGTTCATAAAAAACGTGAGCTTCCAGCTTAAAAATTCATCAATTCAAGTAAAAAATTAAGCTTTTTGTTTTAAAATTCAACTAGATTGTTGAAAAAGCAATATTTTCCTGCTTGAAATGTAAAAAAAAAATTAGAACTTATATTACATTTTGGTTTTAGAAAATTTTATTGGAGAATTTATTTCTTTACTTCAAAAGTTAACTATTTTGTTAAAAACTCACTTTTTTGGTGAAAATTTTATATTTTTGGTTAAAAATACAACTATTTTCAATCAATTTTTTTTTAAAGTCTGATGCAATATTTTTCGTTCAGGGTTTATTTAGTTTTTTCTTCAAAATTTTATACTTTCGTTAGAGATATCATTATTTCGTTCATAAATCAACGATGTTGTTCGAACGTAATTATTTTTTGTTGAAAATTCAATAATTCATTAAAAAAATTAGCTCTCTTAACTGAAGAATCTTTTCAGGTTGAAAATTTCACTTTTTTGCTTATAATTTATTTTTTATTTTAAAAATTCATCTCTTTTGGCAAAAATTCTATCATTTTGGTTATTTTGGTTAAAAATCCAACTATTTTCAGTTATTTTATTCTTTTTTTTCTCAAAGTCTACTATTATATTTTTTGTTCAGAGTTTATTTTTTTTTTTCTCAAAGATTTTATATTTTACTTAGAGATATAATTATTTTCTTCAGAAATTACCAATGTCTTTTAACCTTATTATTTTGTTCAAAATTCGATAATTTATCGAATGAATTGTCTCTATTAACGAAAGAATATTTTTGGGTTGAAATTCCAAACTACTGTATTGGATATTCATCTTTTTATCATTAAAAATTCATCTCTTTTGGTAGAAATGTCATCTTTCTTGGTTTAAAATAAAACTACTGGGTTGATAGTTAATCTGTTCTGGTTAAAATATTAACTAATACACTTTTTACTAGGAATTATTCTTTTTTGGTTGAAAATTCAACTACTTGGTTAAAAGTTAAACTCCTTTGTCAAAAATGAATTTTGTTGGTCAAAGGTTCATTAGTTTAATTGGAAATTCATCTTTTTGGTTGGAACTTTAACTATTTTGATGAAAGTTCGTTTATCTTCTTCAAAATTAATTTTTTGAACTAAAATGTAACTATTCCAGTTGAAGATTCACAATTTTAGCTGATAATTCATAAGATTTCAGGACAATTCTTTTAGTTTTTGCAGGATTTAAAGAATTTTAAGAAAACTTAAAATTATTTTTAAATATATTTCAAAGTTTTAGAAGTTTTAAACAGATTGAAAAGTAATTTAAAATTTTAAAAGTTTTCAGAAAATTGTAAAAAAAACGCAAATTCAGACAAAATTTTAAATAAAATGTTGATGCGTTTTAAGGATTTTGCAAGGTTTTGCAAAAATACATTCTTTTACAATTTCAGGAAAAGTTACAATTGATTTTTTATTTTGAAATTTTGAAAATTTTATATTTGACAAATTTCGAAAAAGAGCGTGGAAAATTTTAAAGCACAATTTTTCAGTTATTCGAGATTAACAAATTTCAGAACAAAAGTGTGAATAAGTTTAATTGATATTTAAACTTTTTAAAAATATATCAAAATAATTTTAAACTTAAAAAGATTTCAAACAAAGTATAGATTTTATAGGATTTCTAAAAAAAGAATTTAGAGACTTTTTCAGATTTTTGAAAGGTCTTAAGAGAATGAAAATACTTTCTTACGATTTCTGGGGAAACTATAAATTATTTTTTTCATTTACCCAAATTTTTTTAAAAATAATATTTAAGAAGATTTAAAAACATTTCAGAAGAACGCGAAGATTGTCGGGAAAGAGTCTGGAACATTTTGAAGCAATTTATTTAATTTTTCAACATTTTTCAATATCTTAGGTGAAATTTTAATAATTTTAAAAGATATTTAGAAATTAAATTTTCTTTCAAAATAATGTAAAATTTCACAAAATTTCAAAACTGTTGAAACAAAATGTAGATTTTTAAAGATTTCGAAGTAAAATTTTCAAGTTTTTTAAAAAGATTTTAAAAGGTTTTAAGATATTACAAAAATTGTCTTAAGATTTTTGGCGATATTTAAAGTGATCCTTTATTTCGAAAGTTTAATTTTAAGAGGATGCTTAAAAAGTTTTTAAAATATTACAAAAGATTTCCAACATTTTTTAAAACCAATACGGACGATAATTCAAATATTTAAATAAAAGAAAAATCCTAGCGTCAAAAAGCCATATATATTTTTTAAACTGACTCAAATTTTTCCTTAAAAGTTTGTTTGAAACTCGAAAAATAAATTTTTCATCATCCATCAATAATTATTTATTCTTTCAAATTATAATTTACCTCAGATTCAACTATAATAAAATCAAGTGCTTTTGATTTAACATTACCATCTCTTTAGATCGAAATATCAAGTATTACATTTTCCGCTTAGAATTCATCATTTTAGTAGAAAATTCGTCTCTCTTGGTACAAAATCAATATTCTAGGTAGAAAATTCATGTATTTGGTTAAAAATTCGACTGTTTGGTTGAAAATCAACTTTTTTCTAGAGTATTTATATTTTTGAGCTCGTCATTCTGGTTAAGAAATTTTTATGAAAGAAGGCATCGACAAATTTTGTTTCGTTCGGTCGACAGCCAATCGCTGTTAAAATGGGATTTTTTTTAAATAGACTGACCCAAGTGTTTTCGTGAACTGTTTGTAGCCTCACTGAGGGCCAGATGAGTGGACCCGATCGTGACAGTTACAATAGGCTATAAATCTTAAGGGACTTTGCAGCCAAATGCTCACGCCTACGATCCCTCTTCTTTGACAAGCTGCGCGCAGAGAACGAAATGTCTTTTTAGAGATTCGTTCTCTGGGCGAGCAGAGTATAATACCGTGAACTTATAGCCGAGCGAGATCTCAAAGAGCCTCCACGAACTTTTTTGGTGAGTCCCCTTGCGATTTCCCTTTAGGCCACGCCTCCTGCGAACATTTAGTGGTGTGAACGTGTCAACAGGCAGAAGGCGTGGTCTAAAGGCAAACTGCAACGACACTTACGGAAAAAGTCCTTGGAGGCTCTTGGAAATTCCGGTCGGTTAAGTTCACACTATTAGATCAGTGGTCAGCACGCTCTTGACCAAGTCAGGGTTGACTGACCGGCATGACCATCGATCTACTTTCCGGTCAGGTACCTGCGATGGATAATTTTTATCCGCCTCGGGATGAAAATTATCTGCTGTCGGATAATTTTGGTTTTCAATTGTTTGCAGCGTTTTTTTCGTCAACAGTATGCGTGTGCCGATCCTCACCTTTTTTCTCGCAAACAATTCGACCGCAAGTCATATACGATTCTTCAGTACCATTTTTTTCTGGTGTTTCCCACAGAACCGTTCCACTGGAATAATTAAGTTCTAAATCTCTCAACCATTGTAAAGTTTTCTCCCGATCTTGTAGAATTAGACACAGACTGAAGAAAGGATAGTTTTTATTCATCAGAATGAGAATAAAAAGCAACAAGAATTTGTCTACCTTTTTCTCGAAACCTATCACTCGTAAGCTAAAAATGTATGATACATAAAATGTGCATTTCGATAAGATCAACAACTTTTGTCTTCAATATTATTCAAAGTTCCCATTATTTATGAAAAAACCGTGATTTTATACGTTTTTCTAAATGTTTTTTGTCGCAAAAATAGGATAGGTCGAATAAATTCCCCTTTTCAACGTCTCAGGGAGGGGGGGAGGTGCGTGAAGGCACTCCTGTGACTGGTCACAGAAATAGTGTAGATCACATAGGTTCCCCTTTCCGACGTCTAATGGCGTGCGGGAAGGCACCCCTGTCATAAATAACAGTAATACTTCAACCCTTCAATGGCACACTTCCCGATGCGTAACATAGCTGGCATACTGAGGGCTTTTTGGCCCCAAGCGAAAAAGGCTTCCCGCAAAGACCCAATTCATTATTTTGAGTAGCTGAATTTTCAACTCACTCTCAAGTAGTAGTTACTTCAAAGAATGCTGTGGGACTATGAAGGAACTCACATTAGAAGTCTGTTTTCATTCATTTCTAACAACAGTTTCTGTCTGGAGCTTTCCGGCTTTCAAATGAACTTCGGAAGCAGAAAACTGAATTATTTGCTCGACGGAATCTTATGTGGCCCTATCTGGAACTATGTCGGAACTTACATTAGAAGTTAGATTTCGTTCAAGTCTAAGAACAGTTTTCTATCTGAATCTATGCGGCTTTGAAGCGAACATCGGTAGCAGAAAACTGCTTTATTTTCCCGACGGAATCTTATGCGGCCCTATCTTAAACTATGAAGGAACTCACATTAGAAGTCTGTTTTCATTCATTTCTAACAACAGTTTCTGTCTGGAGCTTTCCGGCTTTGAAGGGAACTTCGAAAGCAGAACACTGAATTATTTGTCCGACGGAATCTTATGTGGCACGATCGGGAACTATGTCCGAACTTACATGAGAAGTCTGTTTCCGTTTATTTCTAAAAACAGTTTTCTGTCTGGAGTTATCCGGCTTTGAAGCGAACGTCGAAAGCAGAAAACTTCAATATTTGCCCGACGGAATCTTATGTGGCCCTATCTGAAACTATGCCGGAACTTACATTAGAAGTCTGTTTTCGTTCATTTCTAAAAACAGTTTTCTGTCTGGAACTATCCGCCTTTGAAGGGAACTTTGGAAGCAGAACACTGAATTATTTGCCCAACGGAATCTTATGTGGCCCTATCTGGAACTATGTCGGAAGTTGCATTAGAAGTTAGTTCTCGTTCAAGTATAAAAACAGTTTTCTATCCGAATCTATCCGGCTTTGAAGCGAACATCGGAAGCAGAAAACTGCATTATTTGCCCGACGGAATCTTATGCGGCCCTATCTGAAATTATTTCAGAACTTACATTATAAGTCTGTCTTCGTTCATTTCTAATAACAGTTTTCTGTCTGCAGCTATCCGGCTTCGAAGGGAACTTCGGAAGCAGAACACTGAATTATTTGCCCGACGGAATCTTATGTGGCCCTATCTGGAACTATGCCGGAACTTACATTAGAAGTCTGTTTCCGTTCATTTCTAGAAACAGTTTTCTGTCTGGAGTTATACGGCTTTGAATCGAATATCGGAAACAGAAAACTTTAATATTTGCCCGACGGAATCTTATGCGGCCCTACCAGGAACTATGTCGGAACTTACATTAGAAGCCTGTTTTCGTGTAAGTCTAAAAACAGTTTACGATCTGGATCTGTCCGGCATTGAAGCGAACATCGGAAGCAGAAAACTGCATTATTTGCTCGACGGAATCTTATGCGGCCCTACCTGAAACTATGTCGGAACGTACATTAGACGTCTGTTTTCGTTCATTTCTAAAAACAGTTTTCTATCAGGATCTATCCGGCTTTGAAGCGAACATCGGAAGCAGAAAACTGCTTCATTTGCCCGCCATCTGTACACGTGGAATTAAAAGTTGAAAATCTGATCGCATTAATCAAAACGTGCACAGTTAGGAGGGTACCATCGGTTCACACGGCACATAGAATGAAAAGTCGGATCCAATCAATTGATATGAGCACAGTTGTGAGTCTCCTATATGTGCACCCGGATTTGTAAGTAAAGCATGTTATCTTATTAATTGAGACGTGCACAGTTTAGAGGGCACCATCTCGGTACGTGGACTTTCAAAAATGCCCAATCCTATTAATTGATGCGTGCACATTTGGGAGTCTTCCATCTTTGCACGTCAAAATTTATACGTACACAGATGGTACCCTTGCAACAGTTTACGTGCACAGATGGGAGACTCCCAACTGTGCACGTAGAAATTTATACGTGCATAGATGGCCGGTGTATAGTTGTACCTGTGGCAACCGACGTGCACAGATGGGCTCGTGCACAGTTACTCCGAGCACAGTTGTACCCTTCCGCTTTTGTTTTACTCGTAAAAAATAGCATTACAAATAGAAAAATTAAATCTTAGGAAAAACGACGCAAGGTACGTAAAAAGATGAATACACAAAGATTGTGTATTCAAAAAAGATCTACAAATTTGTTAGCAATCACTTTTTGATAGGATGCGTTGCCAATGTAGAAAATTTCGCATTTTGGACAAAATCGAGTGTGAAGCACGAGGCACGTGATGAGAATGTGTTCATAAAGCCGAAGGAGCTTTAACAAAACAGAATAGACAATCACCAAATTACACTTGTCGATGCTTTGACCTTTAACTTGAGAAGGTCTGTGAAAAGACATATTTTGAGAATTATTAGAATTTCCACTATCTATTAAGGCAATTTTAAGAATGTTTTCCGTCTAGGGTGGTTGTTTTCTTTGCGCAGGGAGGTTTCCTTATCTAAAATTGTTAAATTTTTTCTATACATTGTTTGGGGAGTCAAAAAACGTATTTCAATACCAGTTCAGATTTCAACCATCTATAACGGCAATTTTCACAATTTTGTTGTTTTTTAGGTTGCTTTTTGCACAGGGAGGTTTTCTCATCTATAATTAAAACATAATGTTATATGTTGTTTGGAGAGTCAAAAGAAGTATTTTAAGATGAGTCCAAATGTCCACAATCTATTAGAGCAATTTTAATCAGTTTTTTGTCTTAGCGGATATTTTTTTATTTCTGTGCAGGAAGGTTTCCTCATATATAATTTGTTGAACTTTTTCATATGTTGTTTGGGGAGCCAAAATACGTATTTCAAGACCAGTTCGAATTTCTATACATGATTTTTGGCTCGCAAAACAAAATACACGCATAAAGGTGGTAGTTGGGTGTACAATCTGAACCATGAATAATACAAACAATAAAATAGCCTCGGAATGGACTGAAACTATGATTGACGAAATGCATACGCACGGTACTAGGATTAGATTTCACGTTTTTGGGATAGGATCTAACTTGCCAGGTTCACACCTTTCCCTGGGCCGTTGCGCTTCGCTTAGTACTGCACTGAAGTGATTCGCGATTTTTATTCTGTGTGCACACGTGTGTACATCGTTATGTCACTCGAATTCGCGTTCTGTCTGCCGTCGATTGAAGATCCAAAAGTGTTTTACGTTCCTTTGTAGATTTGTCTGGGTGAGTCAATTTGATACAAACGCATGTCCACTGGTGCAGTTTGAAGGGCGATGACCGTTGATATATAATCAAGAATAAGGGGTCGTGTCGATTTGCCGCTTGGAGACGCTGTTTCTGGCCAATGTCTAACTTTAATGATCAATGAAGTCGCGGCCCAGCTATGTTACGCATCGAGTGCAGATGGGCAAGAGAAACTGTGTTTTTTCCAGATTCCGTAGTACTTATTGGGGATGCAGAAGGTAGTAGAGAAATGCGATGAGAATTTTGAGTGTGACCGACTCAAAGGTACAATGGCATGGGTGAGGTAGCACATTTTTGTAAGCATGGCTAGTTTTGATGGGATGCTCGTTGTCCAGCGACAATTTGGAAAGGAACGATGGAAGGAAGCTATATTGGAAATCCGTGACTTCTACAAAAATGCTAACTGCCATAACGTGACTTAAAGACACCTATGATTCCTTCAATTCAATATTTTTGAATTACGACTCGAATTTGAATAACTATCAATTATTAATTTTTTCAACTTTAGTTCATTCATTTCAGTAGTTTTTGGAAGTCCGTTATCATCGGTTTATTCTTATTATACCATTAAGCCCTTTCCCTTTCGGGGTAGGCGTGAATTACTCGGTTGGAAAGGAGTATTGTGTGGATGGGTATATATGCATAGGGTAAATAGGTATATAGGTGTAAAGTATAGATTTTTTAGATTGATCTAGAGTTCTGGTGTTATTTATTTCAATTAACAAACTTTTCTGTCCTGGCATACTACTCTAGCTTCCTGCACGTCCATGCATTTTCTCATGCAAGCTCTCGTGTTTCAATGGCTTCTTATGTCTCTATGGATCAATTTCTCATTCAAAGCTTCTAACCATTCTTTCGGCGGTCTATCTCTGGGTGTTCTGCCATTTATCTTACCTTCATGCACGTGTTTGGTCAGTCGTTAATTTTTTATTCTTTCAACATGTGCAAACCACCTTAACTGATTTTTTCCCCATATATCAACTAGTGTCTCTCCTGTACCACATTCTTTGAGGATTATCTCGTTTCGCAATTTGTCCATCATTGTTTTCCTGCATATTGTGCGCAGAGGTTTCATGCCAATTGCGTTAATTTAACTCTTGTCCTTTTCTTGACATGTCCATGTCTCGCTCCTGTATAGTACAGCCGGTACAATCATAGTATTATATACAGTCATTTTAGATTTCAAAATTTTATATTTTACGATTATTCAAGATCTTTCAATCGATTTTAATAAATTAAAGGGATTTTGAAGAATTTCAAGGATTTTATTGTATTTTTAAAGATTCTGTGGAATCCTTAAGAAAATAAAAAGATTTCAAAGAATTTGAAATATTTGAGAGTGTTTCAAAATTCCAATATTTTTCAACCGATTTCAAATTAAAGGGGTGGTAAAGGATTTCAAGGATTTTAGCGTATTATTAAAGATTTCAAGGAATCTTAAAGAGATCTGAAAGATCTCAAGTGATTTTAAAATTTTATATTTTACAATTATACAAGATTTTTCAGTCGATTTCAATAAACTAAAGGAATTATTGAGGATTTCAAATACTTTATCATATTTTCAAAGAGTCCAAGGAATTTTAAAGAGATTTTAAAGATTTCAAGGGATGTATAGAAAATATTTGATGATATTTTGAAACTACAAGATTTTTCCATCGATTTCAATAATTTTAAAGGATTTCTAAGGATTTCAAAGATTTTGTGGTATTTTTGAAGATTCCGAGGAATGCTAAAGAGAATAAAAAGATTTCAAGGGATTTCAAAATTTTTTATTTTTCAATTGTTCAAGATCTTTCAATCAATTTCAATAAATTAAAGGGATTTTGAAGGATTTCAAGGATTTTATTGTATTATTAAAGATTTCAAGGAATCTCAAAGAGATCTGAAAGATTTCAAGTGATTTTAAAATTTTATATTTTACAATTATACAAGATCTTTCAGTCGATTTCAATAAATTAAAGGAATTATTGAGGATTTCAAATACTTTATCATATCTTCAATGATTTCAAGGAATCTTAAAGAGATTTTAAAGATTTTAAGGGATTTATTTGAAATATTCAATGATATTTTAAAACTACAAGCTTTTTTAATTGGTTTCAAATTAAAGGGATTTCAAAGGGTTTCAAGGATTTTATCGTATTATTAAAGATTTCAAGGAATCTCAAAGAAATCTGAAAGATTTCAAGGGATTTTAAAATTTTATATTTTACAACTATTCAAGATCTTTCAATCGATTACAATAAATTAAAGGGATTATTGAGGATTTCAATGATTTTATCGTATTTTCAAAGATTCCAAGGAATCTTAAAGAGATTTTAAGGATTTCAAGTGATGTATTGAAAATATTTGATGATATTTTAAAACTACAAGATTTTCTAATCGGTTTCAAATTAAAGGGATTTTAAAGGATTTCAAGGATTTTATTGTATTGATAAATATTACAAGGAATCTCAAAGAAATCTGAAAGATTTCAAGGGATTTTAAAATTTCATATTTTACAATTATTCAAGATCTTTCAATCGATTTCAATAAATTAAAGGGATTATTGAGGATTTCAATGATTTTATCGTATTTTCAAAGATTCCAAGGAATCTTAAAGAGATTAGTGTGGATAGAGTCTCTGATTTTTGGGCTCCTCGAAAATACCTACTCTGATTTTTGGGCTCCAACCCTTAACATTAAAAATCAACACCTTGGTACCTCGCAGATGTGACTTTCTCAGAAAATAATCTTTTCTGGAATTTTATAGCGTGGATAGAGTCTCTGACTTTTGGGCTCCTCGAAAATACCAACTCTGATTTTTGGGCTCCAATCCTTAACATTAAAAATCAACCCTTTGGTACCTCGCAGATGTGACTTTCTCAGAAAATAATCTTTTCTGGATTTTTATAGTGTGGATAGTCTCTGATTTTTCGGCTCCTCGAAAATACCCAGCCCGATTTTTGGAATGCATCGCTTAACATTAAAAGTCAACCCCTTGGTAACACGCAGGTGAGACTTTCGCAAAAAATAATCTTTTCTGGAATTGTATAGTGTGGATGGAGTCTCTGATTTTTGGGCTCCTCGAAAATACCCACCCCGATTTTTGGGCTCCATCCCTTAACTTTAAAAATTAACCCCTTGGTACCACGCGGATGTGACTTTCTCAAAAAATATTCTTTTCTGAAATTCTATACTGTTGATAGAGTCTCTGATTTTTGAACTCCACGAAAATACCCACCCTGATTTTTGGGCTGCATGCCTTAAAAAAAAATCAACCCCTAGGTACCACGCAGATGATACTTTCTCCAAAAATAATCTTCTTCGTAATATTATAGTGTGGAGAGAGTCTCTGGTTTTTGGGCTCCTCGAAATACCCACGCCGATTTTTGGGCTCCAACACTTAACATTAAAAATCACCTCCTTGGTACCACGCAGATGAGACCTTCTCAACAAATACTCTTTTCTGAAATTCTATAGTGTGGAAAGAGTCTCTGATTTTTGAACTCCTCGAAAATACCCACTCCGATTTTGGGGCTCCAACCCTTAATATGGAAAATCAACCCCTTAGCACAACGCAGATATGAATTCGTCGAAAAATAATCTTTTTCGTAGTTTTATGGTGTGGATAGAGTCTCTAATTTTTGAGCACCTCGAAAATACCCACCCTGATTCTTGGGCTCCAACCCTCAACACTAAAAATCAACCCTTTGGTACCTCGCAGATGTGACTTTCTCAGAAAATAATCTTTTCTGGATTTTTATAGCGTGGATAGAGTCTCTGACTTTTGGGCTCCTCGAAAATACCCACTCTGATTTTTGGCTCCGTGAATTAACATTAAAAATCAACTCCTTGGTAACACACAGATGAGACTTTCTCAACAAATAAACTTTTCTGGAATTCTATAGTGTGGATAGAGTTTCTGATTTTTGGGCTCCTCGAAAATACCAACTCTGATTTTTGGGCTCCAACCCTTAACATTAAAAATCAACACCTTGGTACCACGCAGATGAGACTTTCTCAAAAAATAATCTTTTCTGGAATTTCCTTCCGATATTCCGTGTCTTACTATGCTCATTAAAACTAAAATCGTGGGAAAAGCGCGATTACACATTCAGGATAAAAGAGAGGCTACCCTAGACGAAATTTTACAAACTCTAAATCAAATTTATTCCCAAGACGAGGATATTAGCCAACTCATGCAAGATTTCGCTGACGTAAAGAAGAAACCCGAAGAAATAGTCCCAGAGTATGGCGCGAGAGTAAATATAACCTTAAATAAATTGATTTCCCAAGTGCTTGAAAATAGTCCTGGTGAAAAAGGCATCGGGATGGGCAAAGCCTATAAAACCACTGAAATAGGAAACTTTTTACGCGTATGACATTACAACATTTAGTCTCACATAAAAGATAAGGAAATAAATACCCTAAATAAAGCCATCGCATTTGCGAATCAAAAATACCTTAAATTTAGAAGTTGGAAAAGAGTGCATGGAGAAATTTCAACACCATCTACGAATAAAAACTTTAGTTCAGGAGTAACGCAAAGAAATGCGTTTAATAAACCAATCGCCCACTTGCGTATAGAGAATAAGACCGGAAATAGAAATAATGGGACTCAAATTATCGAATGCTATTATTGTCACAAATTAGGACATATAAGGAGAAATTGTCCGTTAATTTATAAATACAATTCTGGAAAGGATAAAAATAGTTGTAATTATTGCTTTGCAAATAATCATAACTATCAAAATTGCGCAATACGAACAAGGCATACTAAAGAAAGAGAAAAGGCACAGCAATCTATATTCAGAAATCAGACTAAATCAGTTCCTAACGATACCACATCAAAACCTACTCCAAATCAAAGAATTGTGCTGAGAATTAGAAAAATAAAAAAATCAGGACCCGCTCCTGTTGTAGAACTCAAGAATCCTATGTTTTCATATAATAGACGCATTTTTATGATCGACACTAGGGCTAGTGTCAGTTTGATCAAAGAATCTGCTCTCGATCCTTCTGTGAAGATGGATCGAAAGCGAACTTTCAACTTAATTGGAATTGGTTCCAATATGAGTCCAAATTTGGGAGAGGTCAGGTTGATACACCAAGGTCTCGAGACACCTTTTCAACTAATTCCAGAATCTTTTCCTATATCACAAAATGGTATTATAGGAATAACGTTCTTAATGCAACATCGAGCTGTTATCAACATCACTGATGATAACCTCAAAATAGGAGACAACTAATTTCCCCTCCTTAACCACACCACATGTCAAATCCCTGCTAGAACACAACATATTTTTAATGTAGTATCATATGAAACCCCGCTTAAAGAGGGTTACCTTAGAAAAATCCCTTGTGGACCCGGAATCTTTGCCGGTGAATATCTAGTTTGCAATGAAAATGGGCGAGCCAATGTTTTCGTCATCAATAGCACTCTACAAGAAGTTGAGTTGACTATTCACGTAAGTTTACAAAGGAAAGTATCGATGTAGCTTCCAGTTTTATTTTATTCGGAATTTTTTTTTCTTCAAAATTTCTACCGAAAAAGAGCAGTGGCACAAACTTTATTGCCTCCCCTTTTATTTTCTAAACTTTTAGGCCGATATATTATCTCGTTGGGATAAAAGTTGAGAAAAATACGTGTAATTTTGACGAAAAAGAATTTCGTCCCGCGTAAATGACAATCATGCAATCTGCTTTACCCACAGACCCGTGGAAGTACGAAATTGTCTGCTTGCTGCGATAGACAGTGGATGACGTATGCTGGACTAACTTCTTTGTAATTAGTCATTTAAAAAAAATGTTCGTTCACAATTATAAATATTTTGGACCAAAGGCACCTTCCTTAGAGCATTCTAATTAGCGTGATAAAATTTCAAAACAATATCTTATTCCGTGTAGATGTAAGTTTACAATGAAAAGTATTGATAAAGGTTCCAGTTTTATTTTATTCTGAAATTTTTTTTCAAAATTTCCACCGAAAGAGAGCAGAGCCGTGAACTTCAGTGTCTCCTCTTCCATTTCCCAAACTTTAAGCACGATATCTTATTTCTTTTGGACGTAAGCTTACAATGAAAAATTGAGGACTAGCTTGGTCACGTGACCCACTCGTCACATGGCCGTAATTGCAAATATGAATCTCATAACCATACTGCTGTAAAAATTTGGGTTTTCGTCACTGTGAGATCCAGATTTAGTTTTCAAATTTTATATACGTTTTATTGACAACGCACGTCATCATTTCTTCGTTTACCTGTTGTTTTTGTTCAGATAATAATCTCCAGATGTCATTCAAAGACTTATCTTATATAAATATTCTACGAAACCTTTTCTCAAAATCATCCCAGGATTTGCTTGAATGCTGTTCGGTCTACCATTATTCTTAGGCGAAATCTGTCAATCTGTCACATACTGAGCAATAGGCGAGGATTTTTAGGAAAATAGGAAAAGAGAGAGGCCAGAGTGCTGATTAAGTCAGGCTGGTAGGACCTGACCAATGATTTATTGTGGGGTTGTGTGTCACTTGTCAGTTCTATGGGAACTGTGTTAGTGTGCAGTGTTTAAATAAATGAAGGTAGTTAAAGTTTGAAAGATTTATTGAAGATAAGAACAGATAAATAGTATACAGTTACAATAAAATGAAATTAAGTTTACCTTTCTTGGTAAGAAAGGGGGAGAGAGGGTTTGCTTCTCGATTGGATCTCCGTGTTTATCGTAGAGCAGCGACGGAACTCTACCGGATGTTTGTTTGATGTTTACTTTGATTGTAAAATCAAGAATGAGTCTCTTTCCCGAACGTTAACCGGCGGACTTTATTCAGAAAGAACTCTACGACGACCGAAAGTCTCAGCCGAAGGGACTTATGTTCGAAGTTATATTCCATGAAGAAATTCTTATAGCTACAAATGCACATAAGAAGAATTACAGTCCTACTTCACCTGTTCGCTCAAACAATACTGCCAAATATAAAAATATTATAATGAAACTTTTTCCGCATAAACGATTATCAACAACTGGAAGTTCATTAAAGAAAAAGAACCGATAAAGGAGTTTACTACCTCACCTCATGATAGCGAGGAAAGATTCATGGCCAGACTACATTTACTGGAATGATCCGAATGAGCTAGTCGACCGTCTTCGTTCACTGCTGGCATCACAAGCAGCAGGCAATCCAAGTCACAGAAATAGAATAATTTCTATCATTGAAGAATTGCGGGAGGCTCGAATCATATATTAAGAGAGTGCAGTTGATTACAATGTCAGTATTGAAATGAGCATTGACGTGTTCGGACCCAATCGTCAGTTAACCTTTGCACAGTCTTAAGATGACTTCTAATTGTCAAAATTTTTTAAGAGTTTAGTCATGAGTAGATAACTTGAAGAGACATCAGATGTACTCATGAAAAAAAACACACAATCTCTCTTCTCACATGAATAGCTATGATAAATCTGAAAGCTATGAATTTGTCCACCTCAAATTGTCTCATGATATTCCAAAAACGATTCAAAGTGATATCAAGAACAATGATGAAACTGGTGGTATTATTGGTTAAGTTATTGCAGAGTTGCGTGAAGTCCTACAGCAAAAAAGCGCTGCTCTCAAAGAAAATTAAATACCAGAAAGAATGAAGTTGACGTGTCCAAAGGTACGAAATCAAATATGTACCGGAATAAAACGTAAATATGATTCAACTTTCATTGTGAAAAAGAATTCAAGCTTTAAGACTCTCAATGAAGACGTTTCAAGCGAAAAATATGAGCACAATGTCAAAGTTATGAAGAAAAATGATACGCATATAGATAAACATGCGGAGAAAGACAAGGAGGAGATTGTCACGGAAAAGCATGAGATAGATAGTGAAGAGAATAAAGAAGATAAGCTAAATGATAATAAGGTGGATGAAGAGATATATGAACAAAAGATGGAAGAAGAGAAGATTAATGAGGAGTAGAATGAGAATGAGGAGGAGGAGGAGGAGAATGAGGAGTAGGAAAAGAATGAGGAGAATGAGGAGGAGCTATCCTATCTTGAACGTCGTATATTGCTTCATACGGATCCAAACGATATTGTATATGAATTGCAATTTTGTATTAATAGTAACCATTCACTCTCAACTCAGACTCAAGATCGCGTATTCTTCGAGATCCAGGAATTCTTGCACTCATTTTCACTCAGTGAATAGCCCCTCGTATATCTGATAAATTTACTAGTTTTTGTAGTGGTGTGACTATAGGTTTAAAAGTCTCTCTCAGAATACTTTCGAAAGCTTCTTTACCCAACTTAAAAGTACGATATTTTCGTTTCTTTTTATAAACTATTTGTCGCCAAACTTTTCTGTCCTGGCATACTGCTCTAGCTTCCTTCACGTCCATGCATTTCTTCATGCAAGCTCCCTTGTTTCTATGGCTTCTTATGTCTCTTCGAATTAATGTCTCATTCACAGATTCTAAGCATGATTTCGGCGGTCTGCCTCTGGGCATTCTGCCATTTACTTTACCTCTATACACCTGTTTGGTCAGTCGTTCATCTTTCTTTCTTTCAAGATGTCCGAACCACCTTAACTGACTTCTTTCCCATATATCAACTAGTGTCTCCCCTGTACCACATTCTTTGAGGATTATCTCGTTTCGGGCTTTGACCATCAGTGTTTTCTCGCATATTGTAATGATGATATTTCAAATACTTGAGAAGATTTTTTATTCTTGAACTTAAATTTTGCCAAAACTATCTTTTGACTTTCTACTTTTAATCGTTCCCTTCTTTAATCAACAAAAACTTGTCTAATGAAATATTTTTTAATTTTTTTTAGTAGTGTGTCAACGATTTAAGATTTTTTGTCATTCTTTTAATGAAACATACATTGATTCTTATCATGTATGTGCTCTTTCAATTTTTTGTCATTTATGAGAATATTAATAGAAATGAATAAAAAATTTTTGAATTTTTAATAAAGGTTCAGTGATACTGAAAAACTTACCTGTTTTAAATTATATGATTTCCAAATTGATTTAAAAATGATTTGTCTGTTTAGTCATAATTTATCATTAAAAAAATTTTTAATGTAAAATTTTGAAAAATCAAGAGATATTCAAGTAAAATATAATATCTTTCTTTATTAAAAAAAAAATGCAATAAAAACTAAAGGTGCTTCATGTAGGAGGAATTCAAATCAAAATACGGGATGACAAAATTAGGAATTGGAGTTTTCTGAAATCATTTCAGTTTCTTTGAAAGTAGGTGATTAAATCAATAATTAATGGCAGCCACCCTTTCTCTAGAAATAATAAGAGATATAATCTTTATGTTGTAATAAAAAAATGGTAATAACTAGTTTTTTTTTCATTCTCAATTTTCTCTTGATCATACTAACACCGTTCCCGATCTGCACAGGTAGATACTAATACGTGACCTGCTGCAGGGAGCGAACGTCCCTTCCACTGCACGGACTACGGATCTATCTCCTCTTCTACTGCACCCCCTCAAGCAATGTCCAGCCCTACTCTTCCCCTCCCTTTCTATTTCCTAATCCACGTGTCAATACTATACAATACTATGCTACACCATACAATACTATACAATACTATACAATGTAAAAATAATTTGAATAAGAATTTTGTCCACATGAAAGTTTAAAACGTAAGGCATATAGAGACTTTTACTTTTGGACTTTGCCATAATAACACGATACTAACTTAATAAAGGACAATTTCGAAAGTTCTTTAACATACGTGCGCAAATGAGGACTGATCCATTCCTAGTTAGATGATTAGTCATTACAATTACTCATTCAGTCGTCTCTGTCTGGTGTACGCATGTATTAAAAATTATCAAATATTTTTTTAAGGAGCATTTTTTACTGAAAACATACCTCCCATGAAGAAACTTTGACGAAGAACATAAAAATAGGATAAACGCTTTAACTAGAGCATCGTCAAATTTAGTCGACTAGGATCTTTTGCGCAAATTAAAAATAATCACCCTTAAGACTTTCAGAAGACTTTAGTAGATGTCTGGGGTGATTATTTTAAATTTTTAATCTTTTGGCTCTTATACTTGCAGACAACTGAGATGAGGTTTGATAAATGTACTAGGGGTGTTTTCTAGGGTATCTAATTTTTTTCAGTGATGAGAGGATCGATTAGGGTCTTGTGAGATTGCGGGATGAAACTAGCTTTAATTTTCAATTATTTTGGCGAACCTCGTCTTAAGTGACTTCGAGTGAAGCAGCAAAAAATATTTCAAAGCAAAACTAGTCATGTCAAACACCTTTCCAATTCCTAGTAGATATCGCCATTTCGACAATAATATTATACAGCCACAAAAAACAACCTCTAATACATTTAGCGTATCCAGTCTCAATTGCCTTTAAGAAAAGAATACAATACAGCCTCAAGAAACCACCCCTAGTATATTTAACAAACCCCGTCTCAGTTACCTTCGGCTTGAGCAGCCAACAAATTTTCAAATTAAAAATAGTCACCGTATAACCTGTTCCCAAGACCCTAGTTGATATCTGCATCCCTACAATAATATTAGACAGACCAAAAAACCACCTATAGTACATTTAACAAACGCCGTCTCAGTTGCATTTGACTAAAGCAGCAAACAAATTTTAAACTAAAAATTGTTACTCCAGACACCTTTCCAAGGCTCTAGCAGATACCGTAATTCCTACAATAATATTATACAGCATCAAAAGACCACCCCTAGGACTTTCATCGAACCCTGTCTGAGCTTCCTCCAACGTAAACTGCTGAGAAAATTTAATTTAGAATAATTACCCCACAGACTTTTCCAACACATAATCGGTACTTTTTGTTAAACGGGTTCACTAAAATCGTCATGCATTTAATTATGACTATGGCGTGTCGCATTTTTTAATGGAATTTTATGGACATTTTTTGTAACGTTTACAAGAATAAAAATTGGAAAGACTAACAAATTCAAAATAAATCAAAGCTTATTCTAATGAATTCAGAAGTATTAAACAAAATTTAGTAAGTTCAAAAGTGTTCAAGAGAATTCTACAGGACTGAAGATAATTCTACAGAATTCAAGAGTTTTTTTTTTACAGAATTTAAGATAATTTTACGGAAATCAAGAGAGTTCTACTCAATTCAAGAGAATTCTACAGATTGCACGATTGGATGCCTGCTCGCGGTTGGTCTCAGTGTCGCCTCTCTTTCTCTGTTGCCGGCTTGTTCTGGCTGCGGTTGAGTAAGCGTTCCGCTTATTAACCCCTCTTCCGGAGTTCATCAGCACGGTTTCGCAGACGTTTATGCGAAAAATGCGAGGGCTATGAGTGTTTCGCGCACCACAGAGTATGCAGTCGCGCCATGTAACCTTTTCGTTCAGGGGCCATACCGGTATCCTACCACTCCAGCAGGTCGTCCCTGAGTCGATCCTTCTATTTAAAAGTAATAAGATTCTGCTATTCAATCACATTGACTCCGTCTTGATTGGCATCCCCAACTTTAGGATAGTCGGCATTGTTGTCCGACATTGTTGTTTGAGCGCTGTGCGTTCGGTCATTTAGATCATAGGAAGATATATATCATTGTAATGGTGACCTCATTTCATATTGATCTCAGTGGTGCACTGTTCTTGACGTTACAGCAGTGACGTTTCATTAATTAAAATCTTGAGTGCTCAGCTTTCGGCAGTTTCGGGATGCGCGCAACATATATCATTATCAAACTCGCCTTTGGAACTGACCTTGCAGTCGTTTGGCAGACTTTGCAGTCGTTTGTAATTTTTGTCAAAAAATGACGTTCTTTTCTCGAATTTTCTAGGTTGTGAAATTCGGGAAAACTTTTCTTTATAATTTTCCCTCATTGTATATTTAATAAGCTCTCATTTCGTTCCAAGAACACAAATTTTGGTCATTTCGTTCGAGAGATATTAGTTTTTGAAAGTAAATTTTGCAAAAAAGACCACTGTGTGTCGTAGAAAGTTACATTTTGGCTTAAATTGCTTGGAAAATTTCTAAAAATGCAATCGCATAATAGTTACGAATGACAAACTTGAAACCTAGTAGTTAATAACAAGTAATCTTGGAAGACCCATGAATGGTAGTGTGGGTGTGAGAACACAGCGGGATACCATAGCTAAAGGATCTGCTCATCGAAAAGAGATAGCTACTGCACGAAGCCATTGGAAATCAATACTATATTGTGTATCGAGGGCGTAAAGAAGGATATTTTGACGAGCGTGAATTTGCTGTCCGAGCGAAGCGAGGGCGTCAGTCACACGAGGCAAAATAGCCTTACGCCCTTGATACACTCCATACCTTTTTTCCGACCCCCCTTGAAATCGCGCCATTGCATGTACGTGAAGAAGGTGTGATGTGGTCGCTTCCAGCCCAGTGATGTTCGCACATGCGAACTCCGCCGCCGGGCCAACATGAAACTTTGCGCCCGCTACATAGAACTTTACACCCGCTACACGTACACTGCACCCCGCAAGTGAGAATAGGTTGGACTTGATGTTTATCTTTGAAAAAATTGTATTGCTAGACCCGACAGTCTCCCTTCTGCAAAGTACGCTATTTCTTCCTTTCACCTATTAGAATTATTAGAAAATATATGAAACAGTAATATAAATTATTCATGGACTTTTATCTTTGGTATTTAACAAAATAAACATGTTTTGTAAAGCGTAATTTATGTTCAATTTGAATGGGTCTTGTCCGAGCTAAGTTACCACCAGTGCGCCTCGAGAAGTATAATGAGAGTTGCTAACAGCGCTCCAAGTGGCTGTTGGCGAACTATATCGACTGGTGCTATCGGGGAGTAGTGGAGGCTAGAGGGGAACTGACAATTTTCGCCGGACGCGCCGTCTATATTTACCGCGGGTAACTAAGCCCGTACCGCATCTAGGTTTATAATATCTTTGTCTATATATTTGAATATTTTCTGAAATCCTACAATATCAACCGAAACTTAAAAATGTTCAAGTTTCTGCGGGGGATTTGGCTTTAAACTTCAGCCCTGAGAATGCTGACGTCCCTAGCGACTCTCATTTTACCTTACTGTTGTGTAATTCCTCTCCTAATGAAAGTGAAAATCTCTTTAAAATTCTGCAATCGATAATTTTTTGCAAGTGAATCGTTAATATCACACAAAAGTAAACTTTGTATCATTCATTTAATAAAAATTTACAATACTTTGCGTTACATTATAATATACTGGTATGAAAATAATACAACCCTTATATCAATTATTACATATTAGAATTTTCACTTTTGGACTTGAGATTTTACATAACTTTTTTGTATTAAATCCTAAAATAATTGTAAACTTTATCTAAATGCAGTAATGTCCTCCATTTACCCAACTAATTGAGTAAATTTAAATGAACAAATTTTATCCGTGTAAAAATAGTATTCAACAAAACATTTAAAAACAAGTAGACACGCACGTATTTATAAAGAAACGTACTTTATTTAAATCGTGCGATTCGGCCAAAAATAAGAATGAAAAAAAATAGACTACAACTAATTACCGCGCTGAACTAGGCTCGATTTTTGCATGACCCTTTCTAGGGATTTCATAGCAGCACGATGTATTTTTGCATCCAGTTTATCTAAAAACAGAAAAAATGGCAATTTCAGAGTCAGGTCATTTTAAAAAAATTAGGCACTGTAGATACTAACAAATTTTGTGTTTTCCCTGCATGGGGAATTTGATTGGCAACTGATAACAGTCTTCGCATATAAACACGTAAGGACTATCGCTTTCTCCATCTGGGTCCATTTTTCGATATTCCTCTTGAGACAGAACGTCCGTCACGGTTACGCAGCCTAACAAACATCCTGTGGGATAACTTTCTGGAAACTTTATGTGCTCTGAAAATAGAAAATAATACAGTCCAAGCTCCGAGCAGTGCCGCTCTGAGCAATGCCGCTCTGAGCAATGCCGCTTCTCCGATTTCTCGCTCGAGCGCTACCCCCACCACTTTAGCGTCGGTCGCGATCGATGCATTTCCGTACGCAGCGTTCAGTGGTGTTTCGCGATTTTTTTTCTAGCAAACACCAATCATTGGTGTTTGGGTTTCTCCGTGTGACGACTTCCGTATTTCGGTTGGCCCTAGTCGAGTGGTGGGAGTTCACGTGTCGAAAATATAAGTCTTTCCAACTCTAAATGGCAATTATTAAGTTTGGAGTATATTTATAAGTGATATGGGGAAAGTATTTCTTCGTATCGCTGTGGTAATTAATACTGTATTGTCGACTATATTCTAAATTGCCATCGAACTCTTGTAAAAATAAATATTATAATACTACATTTTACAGCCAATAGTTTCTGCGTGTGAAGAGAAATTTCTTGTTTTGGCTAAAATGAAAAAAGTCTTGTTCAAAATGGCAGAAATGAGCTTTTTTGGGTTTTTTATGGGCCGCCATTTCAATTTTTTCAAAATTTGGACTTTTGGCTTATTATAGATGAAAATTGCAGCTTTAACCTAAAATCGAGCTTATAATTCAAGATAAAACAAGAAAATTCATGTAAGATTTGTTAAATACCCCTCCCTTCCATTAAGTGCGTGCTATCATTTATAAACGAAGCCTTATGAAGGGTGGTTCGAAGGCCAAAAAGTGGACCTGACACACTATACTATTCTTTGAGAAAATTAGACACTTTTTTGAAAACAGATAAAAGATGCAAGGGGTGACTGATCCATCCTATTGGCCAGGCAAGCTAATGTCTAAGGATTGGTCTTTAAGAGTATCATCGTTTCCCCAGCGGCCGACTGGCTTGGTCCCTCAGGGTGTCCCTCGCCCCTGTTGGTGTGGCGCCCCTGAGGACACTTGGGCGCCCCCTAGAACAGCTTTGTGTACGAATGTATTTTTATAAACAAAGATATTGAGCAATTAATGAAGCGCAACCAAAAATCTTCTTATCTCAGTCTCATCTCAGTTTCCTCTACTGCTGGATCAGCTGATTAATCATTGATAAAGTATTTTTCACAACAGATTTTACATGTTTGTCATTTATTGACTCAAAAACTACAATATTCCAAAATCGTAATAATACGTGAAAGAAATTAATTTCTTATCTCACAAAATTAACCGAACAATGTTAAAGTGTTTTAGGAAAATATTTGAATCAATTGCTAGAAATATAACCTTTAAACTACGTTAGTATAAATATAATATTACAGATATATATTGCAAGGCTGAAGTTTTGCGAAAATGTTGACAGGATTTGACAAAACTGCTAGTTAAAAACTAAAGTTTTGAATGTTCAAATTAACGAAATATATATTTCTCAACTGAGACTTGTATTCAAATATTCTTCCAGCTCTCTTAGTATTTTCTGAATGAACAAAAAGTTTAAGACTTATTATTGAATTTTCCAAACAGTAGAATAATAATTTCGTTCATAACATAAGGATATAATTTAACACACATCCCATATCCACACATTCCCATTTATCCACATCCTATCTTTCCCTATCCATACCGTGTTCCCTTTCACTCTTTCACCCTATGCTCTTTGCTTCATCATCCACTTTCTTCTTCTTTAATCCCACGTCATATGTTCCTCTATCCTTTCTTCCCTCCCCTTTAAAGCTTTCTTTTTTCTCAAGATATCAACTTTTTCTTTCTCACTTCCCACTTTCACTATATACATACGCGATTTACCTATATTCTTCCTTCATACTCCATTTACCTGTTCCACGTGCACTTTTGCCCCAATTTCCTTCATCAACTTTTCCACTTCTTCTCTTCCTGATTCACTATCCACTTTCATTCCTCTGATCACTATATTTCTGCTTCGTTTCGTCTTCTATTCTACTTCCATTTTCCTTTCTAACTCTCTCAATCTTTTCCTCATTCTCATATTTTCTAGGGAAGCGTTCTCATTCACTTCTTTTATTCTTTCTTCTTCTCTTACCCCTTCATCCCCTTCCTTCATATCCTTAGACTTACATTGTAGCTTTCTCACCCTTTCTTCCAACTTCTCCATATCACATTTTCTCTCTTTCTCACTCATTCTTCCCATTCTTCCCACTTCTCTCTAACTTTCCTCATTTCCTCCCAAACCTCATTCCCTCGCTTTTGCATGCGATTCAGACTTCGGTTCGTTTCCTCGCGAAACCCTTTAATGAGATTTTCCAAACTCTCTAGATCGACTTTCCCTGTTTGGGCGAGCGATATTAATTTTTTAACTGAATGGAGTGATATTAACCAAACTTTGACTACAATTCGGCAATACACATTATTTGAAAGACTCAATTGTGCAAGTTGCAGGACGATGGACTCGGTGGGTTACTGGTAACTTCATTGCCGACAGTTGGTGTTGAATTTTTTTACTATTTAAAAATGTTGAAAAATTTACAAAATAAAGTTGAAAATTTTTTTTTTCCTGTAATTGGCAACAATTAAAAATTTTTTACTAAAACTAGACCAAGAAAGCGCGCGCTACATAGCCTTCCCAAACTTTTTCAGTTCTCTTCTATATGTATGTTACTCTCAGATTAAAATAAAATAAGATCTGAATTATTCACAAAATAATTACTTCTGGAACAATGAAATTGCATTATACTTGTTTTAATTATCTTGTTAATTACGGTAATCTTTTTTTGTGCGAAAAAAATTTATTTACCTATAGTGATTTAACTTATTTCAATATTTTTCAACTAATGGTCGAATAAGTTTTTATCTGCGCTTACAAGTATTGATTTAAAAAAAATTTATTTTGTTTTTAATTATTTCATTATAATATAAGATAATATTATTATATTAGAAGTAAGTAGATGTATAGGCTGCGTTCTAACGCAAGATTCCTACCTTACCGACATCGAGAAGATTCTAGCTGTAGTGGTTTTTGCTCAAAATTTGTACACGTTGTTTTCTTTATTTTTGGATTAAAAAAACATTGTATTTGTATTTTAATAAAATTGATGTTCTGATTTATTTCGAAAATTTCTTATGATTGTAAAATTCATTATGATTTTCAATATTTTACGCTAGCCGTAGAGGGCATGCACTTCATCGACACGTGTGCGAATCGCACGACGTGCGACGCATATGCGGACACATCTGTTTGGTGATCTGCATGACACGCGTGGCGATTTATTTTCACTAGTGTCTGCACCGTGCGTGGCACCATGCGCGCATATTGTTATCTGGTAAGTGTATGCTCCACCCGTCTGGCAAACTTTTTGTTTGCTTCTTTCATAATAGTTAGAATTTTATGAATTGATATTCCATGGTCCCTTCCTTTGTTCTTCGTGCAACCCACAATAAAACATCAAAGTACCATTTTCTTAAATTAAAAGAATTATGTGATCCTCGAAAAGTAAACACTAGTGCTCACTCACTACGGGTGCATCACTAATACTTGTGGAAAATTCCTCACTTTTCAAAGTCTAGGGATCTAAATTGTCAATTGCACTTAGTTTATTACAATAACGGATCTTCATTTCACCATATAATCTCAAAAAGTATTTACTAGACACTTTTTATTTGCCGATAAACACATTTCTTTAACTAAGATATACACGCGACGCCATGAATACAATGCAATGTTTCTCCTGAGGTATTCGGACACTTTGAAATGACGTCACAAGTGAAAATACTCTGCAGGATGGACGCACGCATGCGTCGCAGTCAGGCTGTCATACGCAGTCATACGTAAAGTACATCGTGATGGCGATATGAGACGCATTGCGCACGCAGTCTACCTACCCATCACAGCATTGCGATAGGTGATGGCGGCATGCGTGCGTTATAACTCGCACGACGTGCCTCGCAGGCATGCGAGTACTGTGCGTTGCACGATTGTTATCTGGGGGCATAACCTCAAACATAACCTCTATAGTTGCTTCTGAACAATGATAATCGACATGATTGTTCTTGATAATTTATAATGTTAACAACTGTGAAAACCACTTACCTCATGTGCACGAAAATACTAGTTTGTGTGAGAAGCGAGACAAAACAGGAATCACCCGAAACCAAAGATATTATAAACCTAGATGCGGTACGGAGTGTCAGAGTGGGAGAACTATATATATATATATATAAGACATCACATTTTCTGCCGTATCGAGGTGCTGCCCTCATCGTTCTATGATGTGGAGGGCTGTACTTCTCGCTCTTCCTAAAATATGACTGTATAGCAGTAGAAAGATTTTTTGAGGTTAGAAAAGTTTGATATGAATCGATTCATAAACACTGCACTTCCGAATATAATAATAAATATCACAAAGTCCAGGCACACCGAAAATACATATTTGGAAAAGTGTGTGTGTGTGTGTGTGTGTGTGTGTGTGTGTGAAGGATGCCTTTTTTATATGATGCTTTGGAAATACCAAGAATTATTAATTATTTAAGCAATATTCATACAGAAATCCAGAACTACGCCATTTTTCAACGAATGGGTTCAATTACTTTAGTGAGTCAAGATTTCCACAATACTTCGCAAATAGACAATAATCATTAATTAGTTAAACAATATTCTTGAAAAAATTCAGAGTTCAGCTATTTGTCAACGAATAGACTACATTTTTTAACAGAATTAACCGAGAATATCTTTCCGATGACTTTTTTCTGTGACACTTTGTAAACTCTGAGGCATTATTATTTATTTAAACAATTTTCATAAACATATTCAGAGTGTGGGTATTTTTTCAAGGAATAGATACAATTTGTTTACGGAGTCAACTAACAATGTCTTTCTGATCACTCTATTCTATGTTGCTTTGACAATTTAAAAGAATTATTAATTAAGTAAACAATTCACATAAACAAACTCAGAGTTTGGTTATTTATCAACTAATAGGCTACGAATGTAGCCTATTCGAGGACCATTTCCTACGATACTTTCCGAATTTATAATAATTATTAACTATTGAAACAATTTTCCTAAACATATTTAGAATTTGTCTATTTTCAAAGGAATTGGCTCAATTTTAATTTCACATAAGAATTTTGTACATTACTTTGCACATTCACAATAATTATTCATTACTTAAATATTTTTCACAAAGATATTCAAAGTTTGGGTATTTTTCAAGGAATAGACACAATTTATTTACGGAGTCAACTAAGATTGTCTTTCCGATTCTCTTTTCTATGTTTTTTTGTAAATTTACAAGAATTATTAATTATTTAAGCAACTTTAATTTAAAAAAATCAGACTTTGGATATTTTTCAACGAATGGGGTGAATTTTTTACAGAATTAATTAAGAATATCCTTCCAATGACTTCTTTCTATTATGCTCTTCAAATTTCCAAGATTTATTAATTATTCAAAATATTTCCATGAAGAAATTAAGAGTTTGGTAATTTGTCGAAGAAAACCTCCCGTCAAACCTGCTGCTCGACATTAGTTAAAACTGAGGTTAAAACGCAGCGAATACACAACTCGGCCGTATACGTAGCAGATGGTCATCCATCCGAGTGCTATGCGCGCTCGAAATGGATTGACTTCTGAACTCTTCTCAAGTCGTGATCATTTACTGTGTATTGCTATGAAAATGGCTTAGCGGAATTAGCATGTAAAATCGGCCCCCGCACGTATGAAGCTGACATTAATTTCATAAATTCGTTTATATGTGGTATGAAACTCTACCAAGTTTTAACTTCAAAATCCCATTTTTGTGGGAGATATGGAGGGGGAAAGCAAAATCAAAAAAGTGATTTTTCTCGAAAACGGCTCGCGTGGTTCATTTGTAACCCACAAGGAACAAAAAAATCGAGAATGCACGTTCAGATTCGGACTTGCTTTTGTTTAAGCCCCCCTGATATTCATATGCTGTTATTTTATAAGTAAACAAACGCTTTTTGCTACGTCCATGACAGTATTATGCTATTAGTGATATATTATCACTAAATCTTCAGAATAAATACTCATAGTTATTATTAGGAACTGTTCGAAATATCATCAAATATATTTTCTGTAAAAACAAGACATCTTTTTTTTGCGGTATCATATTTTTCGAGTCCTTTTTGGAAATATGATAACTTCATGCTGCTATTATTTTCAATGTAGAAAAACGACTCTGGAATGCCACGAGTAGTTTCATTTTAGTTTTTTAGTCGTATTTCAATGCCCGAAATAGCTCTGAAATAATACTTTTTCACAGTGTTAACAAGAATGATGATTTTCAGTGAAGTTTATACCTACTACAAAAATCTTGTGGCTACATTTTCACATGCAAAATTCAAAAACTTGGCCGAGTACAACTTAATTTGCACAATTCTTTGAATTTGCGAAATCGAAGAAGGTGAAGTAATTACAAAGTAAAATGGGCTTAAAAAATAGCACTATGAAACTATTTGGCATTAATTTTTGTGAAAGTATATTTAACAAATTTTTAATTTGAAAGCTCTTAGTCACCACGAAACTTTATCTACGTTTCTGTAGTAGAGAAAGACTTGCAATTCCGATAAGTGAGAGAACCAAGAAGTTTTAATTTGCTAATTTTTAATTAATATATGTCCTGCTTTCAAAACGGTATATCTATGTTTTGCAATACTCTATTTTTCCAATTAAAAAAATCAAATGATCTAGAAAAGAGTCGGAATAATGACTCAGAATTCAACAAGTATAAAATGCTACGATAAGGAAATTTCAAATGACTATTTTCATTTATTTCTTCTACCTGAGACAATTAATACACTATTCTATACATTGAAAAATTTATTTTTAATTAAATGCATATCTGGTAAATATTCCAAATCGACGAGATTTAGAAGGAGTTTCTGAGTACGGTGAAAAACTGGCAAGTTACAATTTCTTTCACTTGTCACGCTTACCCTGTCTTCTAACTCACATACACCACACACATTCTTGGCCGATGCCACTCACCCAATTAAGCATACTTTCCATCGGTGAAGCACTAGTTCCGTGGTTGGTTCGCGATCCTAGCGCCGCTTATCGCTGGTCCTCAAACTAAATCCTACTCCCGACGTCTTATTCCCCGCGCCATTCTCCTAAGCTTGGTGGGCATTGTCGCCTCTATACCTATCTTCCCTCTACGGTAGTGATGTGCATTTACCGACATGCTCGAGCATGCTCGCTTTTGCTCGGTCATGACCGAGCACAAGCGAGCAGGACTGGTCATTCTCTAATTTCTTATGTAATTTTCAATCTTCTTCAATTTTTAACAGTTGAATTTTCAAAATTTGAAAATTAAATTCCATTTTTTTCAATTTGCCACAGTTGAAAATTAAATTCCATTTTCGTCAATTATAAACAGTGTAATTTTCAATTTTCTTCAATTTTTAACAGTGCAATTTTCATTTTTTTTTAATTTGAAAATTAAATTCCATTTTCTTGAGTTATCAATATTGTAATTTTCAATTTTTTTTTAAATTTGAAAATTAAATTCCATTTTCTTCAGTTATCAACAGTGTAATTTTCAATTTTCTTCAATTATCAACAATGTAATTTTCAATCTTCTTCAATTTTTAACAGTTGAATTTTCAAAATTTGAAAATTAAATTCCATTTTTTTCAATTTTCCACAGTTGAAAATTAAATTCCATTTTCGTCAATTATAAACAGTGTAATTTTCAATTTTTTTCCATTTTTAACAGTGTAATTTTCAATTTTCTTCCATTTTTAACAGTGTAATTTTCAATTTTTTTCAATTTCTAATAGTTTAATTTTTACCTTTGAATTTTCAAAATTTGCAAATTAAATTCCATTTTCTTCAGTTATCAACAGTGTAATTTTCAATTTTCTTCAATTATCAACAATGTTATTTTCAATCTTCTTCAATTTTTAACAGTATAATTTTCAAAATTTGAAAATTAAATTCCATTTTTATCAATTTGCCGCAGTTGAAAATTAAATTCCATTTTCGTCAATTATAAACAGTGTAATTTTCAATTTTCTTCCATTTTTAACAGTGTAATTTTCCATTTTTTTCAATTTCTAATAGTTTAATTTTTACCTTTGAATTTTCAAAATTTGCAAATTACATTCCATTTTCTTCAGTTATCAACAGTGTAATTTTCAATTTTCATCAATTTTTAACAGTTTAATTTTATCAATTTTCAACAGTGTAATTTTCAATTTTCTTCAATTTTTAACAGTGTAATTTTTACCTTTGAATTTTCAAAATTTGAAAATTAAATTCCATTTTCGTCAATTTTCAAAAGTTGAATTTTTAATTTTCTTCAATTTTTAACAGTTTAATTTTTCCTTTGAATGTTAAAAATTTGAAAATTAAATTCCATTTTCTTCAATTATCAACAGTGTAGTTTTCCATTTTCTCCAATTTTTAACAGTTTAATTTTTCCTTTGAATTTTCAAAATTTGAAAATTGAATTCCATTTTCTTCAATTATCAACAGTGTAATTTTCAATTTTCTTCAATTTTTAACAGTTTAATTTTTACCTTTGAATTTTCAAAATTTGAAAATTAAATTCCATTTTCTTCAATTTGCCACAGTTGAATTTTCAATTTTCTTCAATTATCAACAGTGTAATTTTCAATTTTCATCAATTTTTAACAGTTTAATTTTTTCAATTTTCAACAGTGTAATTTTCAATTAATATGAAAGGACCCTTCTGGTCTGAGATCCAGAAGGAAACTAGCATTTTTTCCGAGTTGCACATTAACTGTAACCCGATACTGAGAATTTTAAAGAGAGTTCATGGCTGTAAACTCGACAACGTCGAACTGAACAAATTATGTACCTAAGGGTCATAGCTGGACAAATTTCTGTAAGTTTTAATCCCTCTATTTGGAAAGCCGGTTGATAGATTCCGGAAAATTAATTTCGTAGTGTATATATTTGTCCTTGTTTCGTTATAGTATTAGATACGAATTTTACTTTATATTGTTTATATATCCCCCCCCCCGCTTTTTCCCTTTTTCCTCAAGAAATCGAAGCTTTGTATTTGAATGAGAAACTTAATTATCCTGTTTCAATTCCTAAGCCGAGAGTGCTTCAAAGCTTCGATTTCTTGAGGAAAAAGGAAAAAAAGCGGGGGGGGGGACATAAACCATATAAAGTAAAATTCTTATCTAATACTATAACGAAACAAGGACAAATATATACCATAAGAGATTAATTTTCCGGAATCTATCAACCGGCTTTCCAAATAGAGGGAAGAAAACTTACAGAAATTTGTCGAGGTTTGACGAGGCTTTTAAGAAAATTAGTAAGATAATAAAAAATACACTTTTTTAATTTGTGTCAGTGTTGTTATATTACGTGTGATAACTTGGTGACGTCCAAACAAAGCCTCATTTCGCGCAAGTATAACAAGAATAATATTTGAAAGAAAAGGAGAAGGATGAAGATTACTGAGGATAAGTTAAAAAAAAATTCGTTTTTTGATTCATTAATCAACTTAATAAAAGAAGTAATAATTTCTATTCAACTTGTTAATTGATGATCTTTCAATTTAAGTGCTGGCCCCTATCCGTGACCCGAACAACGGTTTAAAATGTATTTCTTGTGTTTTTGAAAAATCAATTCAAAATTTATCGATTATATTGAGTTTTAACCCCTACCCGTGGAGTAGTGGCTAAGGTTCGAGGCTACAGAGTTTGCAGGCATGCGTTCGCGTCCTCGTGCATGGTAATTTTTTGTTTTGTTTTTAGTACTTTTTTCAATAGTTTCACCCCAAATATGCATAAATATTACAAAAACAATAAATATTTTTAAAAAGTATAAATGGAATAGTTCAATTTTAGGTTGAAAAAATAAATGTTCAATAACAAAAAAATAATATTCTACCAAAAAATAAATTTGTTTATAAAATACATGAATTTCCAAACAAATATTTTAATTTTTAATGTAATTTTTAACATAATATTTGACTTTTCAACCAAAAAGGTGAATTAGTCACCAAGAAGATATTCTACCACAAAAGACAATGTTTCAAAAAAATACAGAAATATTCAAACAAATAGTTGAATTTTCAACCGAAGAAGATTGGTGTTCAAGCGAACATGGTACAGTTAAAAAATTACAGACCAGTTACAATATTAAGCGCGATGGCCAAAGTATTTGAAAGCATTATCCATGAAAATTTAGTTTTAGCCTCATCGAATACTCTTATTGAGGAGCAACACGGGTTCAGGAGGGGGAGGTCAACGATCACGAATCTTAGTGTGTACACAAATTTTTTGATTAATAATATGCTCTCTTGGTTTATGAGTTATCTCAGTAATAGATTTCAAATGGTAAAAGTAAATGATTTATTATTTGGAAGCGTTTCATGCAACTTCCGGCGGGCCCCAGGGCTCTCACCTTGGCCCTCTGTTATTTTTACTACACATTAACGATGTGTAAACAGTGATCAAAACGTGCTTTTTTCTATTGTTTGCAGATGACTTCAAACTCTATAAAGAAATACAATCCCACTCGGACTGCATTGACTTTCAAGACGATTTAGACCGTCTCCAAGCCTGGTGCAGTAAGAACACGATGCCTTTCAATATTAAGAAATGTTCGGTAAGAACCTTCACTAGAAGGAGGGCTAGTTTTAATTATAACTACACAATTGCTGTTTGTGATATGCAGAGGGTTTCACGGGTGATAGACCTGGGTATTTACTTCCAAAAAAATTTATCCTATGAAGACCAGATCACCCACACAGTCAACAAGGCAATTAGATCTTTGGCGGTTGTCTCAAGAAACGCCTCTAAATTTCATAATGTGCTCACACTAAAGGTTTTGTTCTTCTCTATGGTCAGACCACATCTCGAGTATGCGTCGGTTATTTGGTCTTCGCAATATCTGATAAGTAAAATCAGACTGGAAAGAGTTCAGAATCGTTTTCTGCGTTTTGCAGCAAGTTAATTAGGAATGCCAATGAGTAGATACGAACATGATTATAGTGCGATTAGACCTCTACTCAACATTACTAAGATTAATGTTAGGTTCGAGTTCGCCGATCTTAATTTTTTCTATAATATCCTGAACGGTAGCATTGATTGTCCAACGTTGCTAGCTGAGATTTCTCTCCATGCGCCTGCTGAAGAACTGCCTAATAACGACTGATCATCGAACAACCCGTGTGGAAATTTTGTCATGGCGCTATCTGGGCCCAAAATAGAAAAAACTTGGCCACAAACTGGGGATTTGGACAGGGCCAAACCACAACTGAAACACCTAACCCGGCCAGAGCCTAACATACCAACCGACTTGGCCCCAACTTGGCTTTAATAATTTTTCTAGTCTCAGCCACAGTAATAATTACAGTACCAGTAAGAATTACAAATTTTCTATTTGAAATAAAGATTTCAAGTAACTGAACATTTTAACAAAAATCTTATTCGAACCGGCTTCTTCGTCATCAGCATCATCTTTCGGTTGCCATCCCAATCTTTGGAATTAGTGGAGACCTATACTAACATGTGAAACATAATTGAGGTTATGGAGGTTTCATGCCAATCGCGTTTATTTTACTCTTGTCCTTTTCTTGACATGTCCATGTCTCGCTACCGTATAGTACTCTCTGAATTTTAGGAGTTCTCTGAATTTTACGAGTTCTCTGAATTCAAGGAATTATCTGAATTCTTTGAAGTCAAGGAATTCTCTGAATTCAAGGCATTCTCTGAAATCAAGGAAGTCTCTGAATTCAAGGAATTCTCTACATTCAAGGAATTCTCTAAATTCAAGGAAATCTCTGAATTCAAGGAATTCTCTGAATTCAAGGAGCTCTCTAAATTCAAGGAATTCTATAAATTTAAGTAATTTGAAGAAGTCAAGTAATTCGAGTAAATCGTGTCATTCAAGTAATATGAGTAAATTGAACAATGAAGGTTATTCGAGTAAATCGAACAATTCAAGTTATTCGAGTAAATCGAATATTTCAAGTAATTTGAGGAATTAAAGTAATTCCCTGAATTCAAGTAATTCGAAGAATTCAAATAAATTAAGAAAATCAATGAATACAAAGAATTGAAGGATTTCAGATAAGACTAGGAATTTATAGAATTTCGTGGATTTAAGGAATTCAGCAAATTAGATTGATTTCAGGAATTTAACAAATTCAAGAAATTGAGAAATCAACGATTTCACAGAATTCAAGGAATTCATAGAGTGGTATCTTTAGACGTAAACTCGAAAAGAGATTTTTTCAACATTGATGTATCGAATCGAGTTGAACGCAATTAGCCGAATATTCTTCTTTGTACCTGAAACTACTGTTTTTATCTGAAATTACTATTTATACGTGTATTGTTGTTTTTATTTAAATCTACTACGTTCTGAATTGATTCGCATGGTAAATTACTATTCACCGAAACTAATATGAACACCGAAACTTTATTTTTCATCGAAAAACACTACTTATACTTAAACGTTTATGAATAACTTTCTCACCATCAATAAATAATTTTTTGAAAAATTTGTCGCATTTATTTCTGTATATAATAGGATGTACCTAAGAATTTTTAAACCATCTAAATGCTGCTCTTATAGCACTTGCTATCGGCGTCGTAATATAGAGTCTTTGAATAAATTTATGTTTTAAGAATCAATTTAAATAACTTGAACAGCAAAAATTAATATCTTGAGCGTGGGGTGCACAACTCGACCGATGGAGTGTACACTGACTTCAAGTGATTTCAGTGACTACACGTGAATTCAAGTGAATTCACGCCAGTGACTTCAGCGAAGATGTACACCTGACTTCATGAGTTGCTAACCCCTCGATCTTGAGCTAATTTTTTTTCGTATATTTTTTATGATTTGAGTGCGTCAAAAATGTAGGATTCTGTCGTCTTGAAGCAAATCCTTCCGAAGGACTCAAAATATTCAGGAGTTTATATTTAGGTGAATTTGATGTTTTAAATTATTTGTCTCTTTCCGTATTGTGCCCAAATTTGAACTTATATTATCTCGCGCTTTCTTATTTTCTAAATTTGGGATGAATTCTGACGGTTCAAATTGAGTTTCATCGGCGTCGTAATCGGAATTTTCTTAGAGGAAACTTGAATCCACTACGTTTTTAGTGGGGTCAGCTTCGCCATGTGCTCGGCGTTCAAACCTAAGAAGGCGGTCGCGCAGAACCGGAAGCGCACCGTCGCTGGACAGTCCTCGATTCATGAGTTCGGTCTCAAGGTCTTCCTTATTTAGGGCGGAAATTCACACGTCGTCTGGATGCATGTGTTCGGCCATGGCTTATGATCACTACACTTGATTTAATTGGGATTACCGGAAACCGAATAATTCTAGGAAGTAGCATATAAAAAAACACATATATATATACATATAATTTACTTATTTTTTTTAAGGGATTATGTTCCGCGTATCGAATCTCCAAAATTCTCCGGGGTATTTAGGTAATTTCTAGGACTTTAATTGCCTACCAATTTTTGATAACCGTGGTTCCAAAGAAGAAATATCAGTACCTAATTTTCGGGGCCCACGTTGATGACGCCATTGTTATAATAATGTCTTTCAGACAAAGAGAATTAAAATACCTTCGGCACCGTAATCTCAATCTACTTATTCTGCTATATATATGTTGGGCGCCAGACCTTTCTTGGGTCAAAAACAACAAAATCGCGATAGATGAACAAAGTCTCGAAAAGTTACCTCAACACTAGGATTTTAACTTTTCAAATCTAAACTCAAGAAAACAAATGACATTATTGAGATTACGATGTACCAGAATTATAACTCACTTCAATTTAATCTAGCTTAGACCCCAAGTGGGAAAATTAGGCAGAGGGCGTGGTTTCGTATTGATAAGGGTTTCTTACTAGTGAATGATAATATAGCGAATCATAATAGCAATTAACCAAATTTCCATTTATTTTAATAGAATAATATGATTGGTGGAACATAGATAGATCAAAAATTACAAAATTGACGATTTCTTATTCCTACAATTTCAATCTGACCTCTTCAAAAATACTTTTCGGTTTTTATAGCAAAATGAAACAGAATTCTGTTTAGAACGTTTACAATTGGATTCTTTAAAACACAAAGTAAATTAATTTAAACAATCACTTATTACCGATCCAATACTCCATGATCCCACGAAATTTAATAATTATATCCTATCTTAATTTATTATGCTGAATTTTTCGTAAGGAGAGAGACTATGTAACAACTGATTATTTTTCATTGGTGAAGGGGAATAACAACTATTTACAAGTATTGTGTTTTGAGGCAAACAACTGAATTTTTAGTAAATGAGAACATATCTCAGATTAAGGGGCACATTTCACTAAAAGGACGGAGATAATAGCTTATCTTTAGGAAACAATCTGGGTTGGACAAGTCGCCTTTTTTCGGTAGGAGTATAGTGCGTCCTAACACCAGCCACTGCGGAATGGGCGTCTATATATATATATATATATATTCATGTTTAAAAAAATATGAAGTAAAAATTATTTGAATGTTTCCATGAAAATAATAGTTTCATGCTTTTTATGTTGTGAATAGTTCAATTATTTATTGGTCGATTAATTTTGTCAAAAACTTTGAATTAAATAAAGATTGAAATTAAATTTTTTTTCAATTAAGTAACATAATGAATGTTTTAATGAAAATAATGGTGTAATGCTTTTTATGTTATGAACTGATTAATTAATTATTATCTGATTCTATTGAAACTTATATTTTATGGAATTAGTTTAAAAGGTTATTAACAAATCAAATATTCAGAAATGAAAGTCCAAATTAAATGTGATTTAAATTAAATGTGATTCCAATTATGTGATTTCTGTCAGTGTTTGTTATGTTGCGAAATATTTATCTAAATTTAATTTTCAAAATTATATGTAAGTATGTTTTAATTTTTTCTCAAATTACTAGAAAAGGTTTCTAAGAAATTAAATTTTTTGAAATGAAAGTGAAAATTTGAAAAAAATGTAAAATAAAAATTGTTTGAATGCCTGAATGAAAATGATAGTTTATTGCTTTTTATGTTGTAAACAGACTAATTAATTATTAGCTAATGAATTTTCTTCACAATAGTAAATTACAGAAATATTAAATTTTGATTTGTTTGAATTAAGGAGGTACGGTCACGAACACACTTTTCTTACGGATTTGTTTAAGCTTCGACTATAGGTTCTTTGAAATATTATCTGAACGTTTGCGGAATTTAAAAAATATTGTCCTCTCCTGAGCAGAGATAATTAAGATCAAAGTTGAACCCTTATACACGTAAAGCCTATCCTAAGCATAGGAACATGTTACATTTCTAACTCTAACTCGTAAACTATTCTTACCATATTTTTCAAAAACTAATATATGTTAGAAGGAGGTTTCATGAAGATTTTTAAAAAATGTCAGAATTTTTGTATTCTTAGTTTGAGAATGAGAAGTATGCAAAGTTTGAGAATTTTGAATTCGAAAAATGAAACAAGGACGTGGTAGCTATCTGGCAACGCTGTCGGAGCGCCTAGCGGGTCCAGCGCATGCGCAAAATCTTTCAATTTTTTTGTCAGAAACTGTCTTTTTTCATAAATTAACCTTTAACTACTAATCGATCTGTCATTTTCAACAAATGTCACGTTTTCACTTGCAGTCAAAGAGCACAACTGTCACAGCAGACACCATGAAAAATGCGAAGTGGCCGCATCTACGTTCAGATCTTGAGGAATCAGTGTGTACTCGTCTGTATACACAATTTCTCTATGTGTAGTGTACCATCATAGCCAAAAATTTTCTCTTAGGTCTAATAACCCAAACATCGTAAAACGCACATGTTACAAGAATTTTTACAGATCTAAAGGAAAACCCAAACTATAAGAAATTGTTCAAATTCACTATCAATTTTTCAGAAATGAACATAAAAAAAGATATCAAAAGTGATCTGAAAATAAAAAGACATAATTAAACATTTTTAACGACAAATTTAGCATACCATTATTACGAAGGTAATCCTTGAGCACTATGATCCATTTTCCTTAACATTCATATTTTACATATTTGCAGGTTTTAATCAATTTTTACATTTATGCATGACATATGTTAGAATATTTTCTGACAAATGTCATCCCCGTACTTATTGAAAAATAAGGCTGCTAATGTGATGTACATATCATTTAAAATGTTTTATCCTGGTACTTATCTAAAATAAGGTTGCCATATAGGATGTACATATTTTTTGAATTAAAAATCACCCAGATGCTTATAAAAAACAAGTTGTGATACCCTATTTACCTATAACCAAAGGTATTTGGAGGAAGATGCCATATATAAAATATGTGCATATTTGTTCTTATGTACCAATGAGTACGTTTGTGATAATGTTATGCTGAATTTGTCGTTAAAAATGTTTAATGATGTCTTTTCATTTTCAGATCACTTTTGATATCTTGTTTTTGTGTTCATTTCTGAAAAATTTATAGTGAATTTGAACAATTTCTTATAGTTTGGGTTTTCCTTTAGATCTGTAAAAATTCTTGTAACATGTGCGTCTTACGATGTTTGGCTTATTTCGATGTGTTTCCTTGAAAATTGTGTCACTTGTCCTGGCAAGTGAAGGGCTGTAAAAAAAGGGTCTGAGTTAAATGCTTCTCTCTCCCTAAAAAGTGGGATAAAACTATTTCTAAAATCTAGCAATGCTTATTTGAGAGTTTTTGTGTTAGAAAGGAACGTTTAGTTGGCCTCGTGACTTTGAATACTTCACCACGTAATTTTGATCTTGTTTTTTTTTTCATTTAAAAACAAGTTTTTTATTTTTCAATATATATGAAAATGAAATTTCCTAAATTTTTCGAGGCTGTGTTTGTGACTTTCAACAGTATTTTTTAATTAGTTTCGTGATGTACTGTGTGAAACAGATTAGATTATAATATATATATACAGGGTGTCTAAAAAGTCCTTGGATGGTTGGATATTTCCTAAGGTTAAATATTTTTCAAAAAATTGAAGGTCATTCCTGAAGTAAATTTCGACGGGGAATTCAATGGTGACCTTCATTTTGACTTTGAAGTTGACATTCATGGCTTTTTAAAGGTCAACTTTGTTTTTTCAAATGGAAACCCTCTTTTTTTACATCTGCAATCGATAAAGCGAAAAATTCTACGTTCAGATACGTACCCAAGTCATAGGTCAATTGTAACGTTCCAGGTCAGTTAAAGGTTATTTGAAATTCTCCGGTTTCAAGACAGAGCTTCTTCGACAGAGCCATAGGGTTGCTACTAGCTTTTTGCAATTGTTTCCCCAGTACTCGTTTCATAACAGCTTCTTATCTAAGATGACACCTAGATATTAAGCTCGTTCTTTGATTTCCATTTATTGCCTTCCCAATTTCAATATGCTCGTGGTTCCCCATTTATACCGTCTAGTGGATACATCAGCGTCCGTCCTACACAGACTGGCCGATAATCATGGCTGCCCTAATCACCTATCTAGAGGTGATCAAGAAAATTGTTGAATTTTAAAGCGAGATATGGAAGAATGTATGAAGAAATAATTGTAGTTCTTGATTTATTTTAACGTTATTCAGAAAATAAATATACATTTACGTCTGTCAGAAATTGATCACGATGAGAATGTGTACCTCAAAGCCTACAGAGCTTTGAGCAAATTAATCTTTAACCATACTTAATTATGTAGAAAATTCACAATACGGAAATGCATATTAATACTGGGATCTAAAAGAACTCTTTTTGATAAAGGTTCATTCAGGCATTCCAAATGCACAAAAATAAATATACGAGCGTGAAGCGCGAAGTAACAGATTATCTAGCGCAATGCGCGAGTTCCAACAGACACCTTTTTTCCAAAAAAATTTTTCACAAATTCAAAAATAATATGTTCTTTTAAGATGCTGTTAAGACTTAAATTAATGTGTTAATAGCCTATTTCGACTAATTTTCTTAATTTGCATTCAGTTGTTTGTAATTAGCCAATTAGCTTTCTCGTTTACAGAATATCACTCACTGCGTGAACAGATTCAAACACAATTAAAAATTTGAAGATATTCCAAAAAATTTCAAATAAAATGTAGATTTTTGTAGATTTTGAAATAGAATCTCGAAGCTTTTTGCGGAATTTTGAGCTTGACCAGTGCTGATAACGATGATGATTCATCAGTTATAGTAAACATTATACAAAATTGTCGTGCAAAAACCATAATTTCTTGAATCGTAAAAGACTGAATAAACATTGACTCTTATGAAATGTTAATATCTCACAAGGTCAATCTTGAGGCCTTAAAACGAAGAGATAACAACTATAGTTTAGATTATACAATCTGACTAAGCACCAAAATATTCATTTGTTACCTTCTGAATCAAATTGTTCCTTATTGCATTAAGCAGTGTTTTCTTAAATTCGAAAAGATGAGGGTTTTCTGCACTCTGGTCTTATCCTTGGCGGTGATCCTCAGTTCTATTGGTTAATATAATAATATAATATGTATATCTATAATTTTAAGGAAAATTGTGTAAGCCATACGCCAGTGGTATAAATAGCCACGTCTACATTCTGACGTTGTACAGTTAGGAGTGTCCCATATGTGCATGTGCACATATGGTACACTACCAGATGTGCACGCTGAAATCTAGACAATTTTTAACCAAATTGTTGAATTTTCAACTTACAAAGATGAATTTACAACCAAATGATCGAATTTTAAACAAAAAAGATTAATCTTAACCAAAAACAGTTGCATTTTCAACGAAATATTTGAATTTTTAGAAGACAGCTTAAATCTTACTATAAAAGGTGGATTTTAAATCTAAAAGGACGAATTTTTTGTCGAAATTTTACAACCAAACAATACCAATTTTCAAAGTAGGCAAACAAACAAAACGAATTAAAGCACTTTTCACTCACGTCGTCGATCCGAGCCAAAATTCACGAGTGAAGGCCATTACACACGGCAAGAACAGCTGATCCAACACGCGCATGCGCTTTTGCGATCTCAATCTACTCGCGATATCAGCCTGCAGTGGGCCGGGCCGTTGTCCGCCCTTCGGTCGCGTTCCGACTCTGCCGGCCTGACGCGTGCATTTAGCAGGCAGGTTGGTCTCCAGCCCGTCGGGCCGATCACATGCGGGCACGTATTGTTATCTGGGTAAGGATATTAAATACAGTCGTGGAAACGCGTGTCTGTTGATCATTATCAATTAAATTTTTTTGCGATTATAGATGAAGGCAGTTAAGACGGGGTTCATTAAATGAGGTAGGGGTAGTTTTTGAGGGTTGTTGGATATTTCTGTAGTTGTAAGGATATTTACTACAGTCTTGAAAATGCGTTTCTTGTGATTTTTATTTTTTTCAAGGTTTTAGTTGAAGGCACCGTAGATGGTGTTCTTTAAATGTTCTCTGATAGGGGTAGTTTGGGAAATCGGAATAATACGTATTGCCTAGTTTCCGCTTAAAAAAACTAATTTGTTCAATATTCGTATTTTTTCGTTGAATCCAACTGGTTAACCGTTCATTTTTGTATTGTTGAAAGCTAGTTTTTTTATATGAAAATTTAACTATATTATTGTTGGTTTTAAACCACCTTTTTAGTTGAAAATTCAACTATTTGTTTACAAATTTATGAATTTACTGAAAATTTATCTTACGGTAAAAACTTCAAATATTTTGTTGAAACCAACTATTTTTTTAAATGCATCTTAGCTGTTCGAAAATTCAACTGCTTTGTAGAAAATTCGTTCTTTAGTATTGAAAGTTTACCTTTTATGGCAGAAAAGTCATATTTCTTAGTCGTCTGGCTGAAGATGAACTTTTTTGTCGAAAATTCAACTTTTCGGGTTGAAAATTTACCTGTCGTCGTAAAAAATCATCTTTTGAGACTTGAAATTTCAATTGTTTGGTTGACATTAGTTTCGCGCATAGAAGCTGATGAACTATACTGTTTCAATTCTAAATTATAATAACGGTATAATAAGTATTCAGGTCCTACAATGCGTTGGCAGAGTATAGCAAAAAAAGAATGTTGTGAAAATGCTCATAGGTTAGGTTCTTGTGTCGTATATCAAATAGAGAATCTTACTTTTTCTCGCATGCTAACCTTTATTACATTTAGAAAATATCATTCATTTATGAAAAATCAAATAATACATTTTATTAACAATTAAAAAGTCAACGTCCAAAAAGGCGACGGTTGCAATATATATAGAAAAAGATTTTCTTATCTCTATAAATTTAAATCTATGAAAGCGAACTGGTCGAGAGACATAAATAATAAACAATAAACAACAATAAAAGTAAATTTTCAGTTGCACAATTAGAGTAATTTTCGTACATATGATGCGTACATTTTTTCTCGACAGAATTGAAAATCTTATGCTTAGGATGAATTGCTTTGCTATCCTTATCAATCAACCTGTTACTGTCTTGAATTGTCCCTAGACCTCCAGGTACCTTTGCAATTTGGTGGAAGTCTCTCTCATCCTGCTTATGATTTCTTGCTAAGCAAGAGTATTTCTCATGTCTCTTTAAATTATCGAGTCTTGAATAAGTTCTAGAACAACTTGAACAAGTGGAAGTCATCTTGTCACTGGCACAGTGAAAATGGTTGTTGATTCAGGAAATCTGAGTTTATATCCTCCTCCTCCTCATGTCCTCCTCTTCCAAATCCTCCTCCACCTCCTCCTCATCATCATGTCCTTCTCATGCCGTTCTCTTCCAACTCCCCCTCCTCATGCCCTTCTCTTCCAACTTCTCCTCGTGCTCGCCTCTTCCAGCTCCTCCTCATGTCCTCCTCCTCATTTTCTCCTCTTCCAACTCCTCCTCCTCCTCATGCCCTCCTCTTCCAGCTCCTCCTCCTCCTCCTCACACCCGAGAAGGAGGAGTTGGAAGAGGAGAAGGATGAGAAGGAATAGGTTTGTAAGAGGAGAGCATGAGGAGAAGGAGGAGTTAGAAAATAAGGGCATGAGGAGGAGGAGTTGGAAGAGGAGAAAATGAGAAGGAGGGGGAGGAGGGCATGGGGAGGAAGAGCTGGAAGAGGTGAGCACGAGGAGGAGGAGTTTGAAGAGAAGGGCATGAAGAGGAGGGCATGAGAAGGAGGAGGAGCTGGAAGAGGGGAGCATGAAGAGAAGGAGCTGGAAGTGGAGGGCATGAGGAGGGGGAGTTGAAAGAGGCAGACGCGAGGAGGAGGCGGAGGAGGAGGAGGAGGGCATGAGGAGGAGGAGTTGGAAGAGAAGGGTATGAGGAGGAGGGCATGATGATGAGGAGGAGGTGGAGCAGGAGGAGGTAGAGGAGAAGGAGGTGGAGGAGAAATTGGAAGAGGAGGACATGAGCAGGAGGAGGATATAAACTCAGCTTTCGTGAATAAACAGCTATTTTCACTGCGCCACTGACAAGATGACTTCCACTTGTTCAAGTTGTTCCAGAACTTATTCAAGACTCGATAATTTAAAGAGACATGAGAAATACTCTTGCTTAGCAAAAAACCAGTCTTCCTGCATGGAAACTTGCGCTCTATCGTCTGAGCCACCGAGGCTTCATTAATAAGTTTGCTTATCTGTAAAATTCATGTTCTTTGAAAGGCGAATCTAAAACTGTTGTCCATTTTATTTCTATCTACAACAATTCACTAGGTACTTGTAGAAAATGACAGTTATAATATTTTTTAAGGAAAATTTCATATGCCCGTAGATGTTGAGACCGTCAGGTACCAAAGTTTGATTTCAAAGTCAGTTATTACAAACTTACAGGTCTTATATTTTGTAAAACTTTAATACTTAGCAGATGTGAACGGTTTGGTCTCATCCTATCTGGAAGTGACAGGCCTTGTCTGTAGTAATAAAACTAATACTTAAATTACCGTTCCGTTTCTCAAGACAAGTCTACCTGGACTTGTCTTGGTGTAACTGCGGACAAAAATGCAAGAGAATTGTGTATATCTCCAATGCCTAGCTGGCGCGACGAAACCAGACGGCATGGCCCTGTAGACATATTGAAGACAGTCAAGAACAATCAAGACATACTATTTTTACCCGCGTGCGTATTATGAACGATTGAAGTTCGGATCAGTAAAAAAATTAGATTAATTAAGATAATTTTCAAGAAAAAATCGTTATATCTTGTAGTATTTTGCTCCAAATGTACGAAAACCCTGTTAAAATCGATTTTTTTCTTTTCCGAAGGATGTAATATTTCAACAATAAGTAAAGTGAGTTAACGCCTGCAAATGAAACTATTCTTTTATTACTGGGTAATGCGGCGCAAATGGCATTTTTGATGGTAAAATGTCGGAATATTGAACATTGTACATTACATTATTGTATTTGTCTTTCTCTAAATTGATATATATTATATGTGCGCTGCATTACCCGCTTCTCACATTTTAAAATGCTTAATTCTAAAAATTGACTTTTAAGATAAAAAGAAAGGGTTCAGCCTGGAAAGATATACATTGATTGTTTACTGCTTCATTACAATTTCTTGTCATGCTTACCCTAATCATCCTTAATCTGAAATAAAAAGTACTTTTTATTTTATCATTATTACTAACAAGGAGAGGACACAAGACGGGAATCGCCGATTTGACTGGGACTTTGCAGAATGACAGTACATGGAAATCCATTAGGGGCGTATTTTTTCTTTCGATGTAATGGCGCTTAGTTTTCGAGATATCGAAGTTTGAGTATTGGCGCTCCAGCTCTCGACTCGACACTGCAGAGCGGGGACCCGGCCTTAGCGGCCTCGGGCGCTTACTCGCAGTCCGACACTAATCCTGTGATAAACGGAAAGTCCACAGGGTTTCTATATCATCAGATATCATTCCTATAGAATTTTTTTCACGTAGATTGCGAATCTTAAAACGAAAATAGTCCATCACGTCAAATTTTTGAAAAAGAACGGGGTCAGATACCCTCTTCTCTATCTCATCCTATCCTTTATATATTCATGTCAATCTTTTTCTATCTCGCTGTCAATCTAAATTCCCATCAATCTTTTTTAATCTCCTCTTCTTTATCACATCTTATCCTACATCTATGAACGTCTATCTTTTTCTGTCTCTTTTTCCAACTAATTTCACGTCTATCCTTTTCAATATCCTCTTTCCTATCTCATCGATTTATCGTATCATACATCTACCTATGTTTATATTTTTCTATCTATTTTTCAATCTAAATTTACGTCGGTCTTTTTTAATATCCTCTTCCCTATCTCATCGACTGATCGTATCATATATCTATCATCATTTAACTTTGTCTTTCTATTTTTCAATTTAAACTCGCGTCTATCTTTTTCAATACCCTCTCCTCTATCTCATTTTATCCTTTTCTATCCACGTCAATATTTTTTAGCTCTCGGTTAATCTAAATTTCCGCCTATCTTTTTCAATCTCCTCTTCTCTATCTCGTCCCTATACTACATCTATCAACGAATACCTTTTTCTATTTATCTAGCGGTAAGACCTTCAGGTTGACGTTGATAGATAAAGGATAGGATGAGACAGAGAAGAGGTCATTGTAAAGGTTGGCGTGAATTTAGATTGACAAAGAGATAGCAAAAGAGAGACGTTGATGGACGTAGGGTACGTGGAGATAGAGAAAAGGGGATAAAAAATGGTAGACAGGAATTTATATTGACGGAGGGTGAAAAATATTGACGTGGATAGATAAAGGATGGGATGAGATAGAGAAGAGGGTATTGAAGAAGATAGAGGTGAAGTTATATTGAAAAATAGATAGAAAAAGATAGACGTTGATAGATGGGGTATAGGAAGAGATAGAAAAGAGGAAATTGAATAACATAAGATTGGAATTTGGATTGACAAAGAGATGTAAAAAGATTGACGTGGATGTACAAAGGATAGGATAAGATATACAAGAGGGTATTGAAAAAGATAGACGAGAATTTAGATCGATAGATAGTTAAAAAAAATTGACGTATATAGATAAGGGATAGGATGAGATAGTTAGTTAGTTAGTTTTAGGACGGGCGAGGAACCCATGGAGAGCTCCTCAGGCGCTCAAGCTATAAAGCCTATTGTGATACACCCTTACTTATTCGCTCTCAGCAGTTGACCCCAGACCTCTTGAAGAAGCCTAGTATGTCGACTACTGTTTGCACAGGCATAGTACATGCAGGGATGTTTCATCATCCCTGCTGCATCTTCTGCACTCTGTCGTGGGGTTATACCCCATTTTGTGCATATGATAGTTTGAATGGTTGTGTCCAGTTAGGATCTGTACCACTGTCCTTTTATCTTTCTTGGGTAAACCCAGGATTTCCCTGGCTCTGTCCATCCTATGGGTATAACCCAGGATGGATTTCGCCTGAATATACCTATCTACCCCTCACCTATATACCCATCCACACATCACTACTTTACAACCGAGCAATTCACGCCTACCCCGGAAGGGAAACGGCTTAATGATATAATAATAATAAGCCATAATTTTAAAAAAATTGCATGGATATTCAGGACTTATAAAGAATAATTAAAAAATAAATAACGAATACACAAATTAATAAAAAAAATGGTCGAAAATAGAAATTACCGAATGATAAAATTTCAAATAACGACAAGATTTTTAATTGACAACAAATAAAATCCCGAATTTAAAAATATCCGAAACTAAAATTGACCGACTTCGAGACCGAATTATAAAATTTCCGAATTATACAATTACCGAATTATTAAATTCCCACAAATATTTCAATTCCCGAATTTTAGAACTGCCGAACATAGTTAATTATTAATTTATGAAATTATAAATAAAACAAAAAATCTAATTAATCATTAATTAATAAATTATTAATTATGTTCGGCAATTTTAAATTTCGGCAGATTTAGATTTCAGGAATTGAAATATTAAGGGGAATTTAATCATTCATTTATTTTATAATTCGGCAATTTTATAGTTCGTTAATTTATATTTTCGGCATTTTTTTCGTTAATTTGTGTTTTTGCTATTTAGTTTTTCGTTATTTTGTATTGGTTCCGGATATTCAAACACTTTTAAATGTAGTGATGAACAACTAATTTTTTTTTATATTGCTGTTTTACAATATAATGCGCCTATATAATAATAGTTATTTGTGATACAAGTGCGCAAAATAGGCGATTGTGTACGAGTGTGAATTTTGCAGCATAAGCTGGACTCGAAGCATGAATCCGTGGTTAGCGTACGAGCGAAGTGAGTGTAAAATCGTAGACGAGTGCTGCGAGCCGCAGGCGAATGATGCAATCACTCGAGTTAGCACTCACCTACGCGCACGTGTATCACACACTATTTTTTGCAACGCCCGTCCGAAAAGGTTGTGTTAGGAGGAGTTAACGAAAAATACTAATCTTGAAAGAAAATATTTTTAAATTTCGTAAACAATTTAAAAAAAAATTTTTGAAAGAAAATTTCAAAACAAAAATTGTTTTGAAAAAAATGTATGAAAAAAAATCTGGTAAAAAAATTTTTTGAAAAAAAATGTTGAAAAAAAATTTGTTGAAAAAAAAGTATATAAAAAAAATATTATGAAAGAAAACTTTTTGGGGCTTATGCTCTTTTTCTGTGCCAAACGTTGGCGCTTATGCCCTTTTGTACGACGGACGAACACGGCTACGAAACCTTAAAAACAAAACTTCAATCATTAAAAGATTTCAATAAATTTCCTTAGGTCTTACGATCTATTTTTAATAAAACATCCACTAAGTTGACATTTTGTTTTATTAAAATAATCAAATTCCTGCTACGTACGTTTCACTGTCAGGGAATTGGGGCAAATTAGTTCGCGTGTGGTTGACCTACCGTGGCTCGGCCCTGTCAGGGAAATAGAGGGTGAATCGTTCGCGTGCGGCTGACCTACCGTGGCTCGGCCCTGTTAGGGAATCGTGTAAAAAAAAGAAAAAAAAAGAAAATTGGAAAAGAAAAAAAACGAACAACAATTTTCTTCGCGAGAGGCTGACCTACCGCGGCTCGGCCCTGTTATCCGGTTCTCGTACGATCGCGAACGCGAATAAGATTGAAATTGGATTCCTTCGTGGTGGAAGACCGTCTCCGTCACGACCCGTGTCTCGCATTTGACCTCGCGCTCGCGAATAAGAATTTTTAATAAAAGACTGACGCCGACAACACCCTTGATGACAGGGGGCCAAAGTCAACCTCGCGGCAATAAACGGACCCGGAACCGTCAACTGCAACGGGCACACGAAACCCGCGCCGAACGAGCCCGTTGGCTCGCCGTGACTCAACGCCACGCCGAGGCACACGCGCGCCGGGCCTAGGAACAACAACGGGTCGTCGAGGCTCAACGACTCGCAGAGGCAGGAGCCCAGCGCGAACGGCTTAACGCGCGCGTACCGCAATACGATCCCGAAAATCCAGCCGTAGTCCAGGACCACGATTGGCATCTCGTCGGGATCCCACGAGGAGTGTCGGGTACTAAAGACCCACGTACGCGACGACCGCCGAACAACCGCGCCCGACCGCTAACACTACGGATTCCGAGTTTCGTCAAGGACGCGCGTTATACGTTTTCTCCTATTGAACTGACGCGCCCGCGGGCTCTGCGAATAGAGCCGGATACACCGTTGCCCCCGGTAAAAGAAATCATAAACGCGTGCCAGTGGACCCCCACGTCTTCGGGGCCCTCCCGCTGCACCACGCCTCCAGGGACTGCCTCGCCCGAGGTCCCAGAGCCTTCTCCGTCGCCAAAAATTCAGGAGGCCGCCGCCTCCACCCCGCTGTTTACGAGACGTACCGCCACCCCCGCTTCAACCGATAGCGACGCGATCTCGCTCCTGGCCAACGAGACCTTCTCGCCGCCTTTACTCGTGTCCCCTCCGACGAAGCGATTTAAGGGCGCCGACACGTGTAGACGCAACCTTGACCGCGACTTATAAAATTGGCGGATTCGGTTCCTAGCAAGAAAAAAAAAAAAAGTGTCATCGCCGGACGAACTTCTCGGCCTCCACCCTGTCCGGGTCGGTGAAGCCGTTCGTGGACCGTTCCTCACCCTAGGCCGTCGGCCATCTCTTTTCCCTCCCTCTCCTTTCTCCTACCTCTCCCCCCCACAAAGAGCCATAAGCCGACGCACTCGTCGCACTACCCATTACACGCCATCCGACAACCCCATGCACTCATGGACGGATTGACTGCGTGGAAGAAGTTGATAAAGGGGGACGGAAATAAGTTTCTGAACAAATAAAATAAATTTTCAACAAAAATTCGAAAAATGGAGTATACTTAAATTTTTAGTTGAAAAATCAATTTTTAAATTTTTATTTAAAAAAATTAATTTTCAATATAAAAACTAATTTTCAAATTTAGAAATGAAAATTTTGACCAAGAAGATTAATTTTCTACCAAAAAAGAATAATTTTTAAGAAAATACATGAATTTTCCATCAACAATTTTTATTTTTAATGGAATTTTCAACCCAGTAGTTGCCTCTTCAGCCAAAAAGGTTGATTTCCTACCAGAAAAAAAAGATAGATTTTTAACTAAATGGATGAATTTTCAACTAAAAAACATACATGTTTGAAAAAGTATAGAATAGTTTATATTTTATTTGGAAAAATAAGTTTTTAAGCAAATTAAATGAATTTTTAACTGAAGAACTGAATTTTTTACCAAAAAGATTAAATTTGTATGAAAAAGAATCTCGATCCCGATAAGAAATTAAGTTGAATTTTCAGTTTAAAAAATCAATTTTTAATAAGAAAAAACTATTTTTTAACCAAAGAAATTAAATGAAATGAATGAATTTTAACTGAAAAGGTGAATTTTCTGCAAAAAAAAATTCAACAAAATACATAAATCTTTAACTGAAAAAGCTAAATTTTCAACAAAAAATATATTAGCTAAATTTTAAGATAGAGAAATAAGTTTTTAAGCAAATAACTTTAATTTTCGTAGAAGTATTCAAATTTTCAAGGAAACAAATCAATTCTCTAACAAGAAGATTAAATGTCTATATAAAATTTTCAAAACAAAATTGATTTGACTTTTGAGTTAAAAAAAAAAAAAATAATTTTCAATAAAAAAACTAATGTTGCACCAAAAGAAAGAATTGTAAGTAAGTGGAAAAAATTATCATTCATATTGAATTCACTGGAGGAATTTCCTCGCTATAATATGGAAACTTCTGTAAATCATGTACAACGTTCTCAAATAATATATTATTTTCTGTAAAATCTATAACAAAATGTTGGAAAATGAACCGAGTTCTTCTTCTAAAGAAAGGGTAATTAGTGTGCGCATAGCACGCATAATGTTCTATTATTTTTAAAAAGTAGACCATGCAAAAGTTTAAAGTATTTAAAATTAAATAATTCAAAGTTTCAAGGTAAGAAAATTTCAAATAAAAAATTATTATCCAATGTTTTTATTTACTTCCTACAAATTTATAAGCCCGCTAATTATTAAAATGTTACAATAACAAATTTCGATGAAACGGGGACCAGATATTTTTTTGAACGGTTCTGACGTACTTGTACTTTAACTTTATAGCCGAGATTTTTTTCCCAATATTCTAAGCGTTAGGTTAGCCGTGAGGTTTAAGTTGTTAGCGATAGAACGCGTTAAACGTAGCTTAGGTGGTTCGATATGTTCTATTTTTTCAAACCAAACATTGATGTATCATATATAGAAAAGAATTACATTCATATATTGTGACAATAATTTATAAAATAATTATTGAAAAAATTTAATTGTTGCATTTATGTTCATTTATGCGCGTTTTTCACGTTCTTTTAGTTTCACCCACATAATAGGCAGGACAGTTTTTACAAGGAATTTTGTAAACAACGTTGGTTTCTTCCCATTCTTTTGTCCTATATTTACCTAGTTGGATTACAGATGACAAGGAAGGTTTTATGAAAGGAATTGTAGCTATGTTAAATTTTTTGAAAAAGTGGGAAGTTTTATTAAAGAATTTTGTTATGAATGGTAAACTGACTTTGCTTGACGGGCCAATAATTGTTTTTCGCGCAGAATTATTTTGGTTCGGACTATATTTCAATTTTCATTTGCGAATTTTAATTTGTTGGTTGATAAAACTTATTAGGTAATCATTATTCAACAATATTTGGGTAATCGTTTTTAAATTTTTGGCATGAAATTTTTTGGGCGATAACATCATTCCCCTGTCAACAAGGTTGAATGCAATGTTCTCTTTTACATTCCTTACTTTTATACTTACTTTTTTACATCTTTTTTACAACTGCAGATAAAGGAAATCTAACAGTTTGCATGAACGAAACAGATTATTTAAAAAAAATGCACTGCCTTTTACTAGATTCTAATACTTATAAAAAATTTAATAAGAATCCTCTTAAAAAATTACAAGAGAGTACCTCAAAAATATTGAAGAATTTGAATGATGACAACTTATTAAGATTTCAATATCATAAAAATAGATTGTGATCACATATTTATGTCCTTAGATGTCAGTTCGTTATTTACTGATGTTTCTTGCTCGTTGGTGTTGGAGAGCCTTGATAGAAGATTTTATGATATTCAAACTAATTGCAAAATTCCTTTCGAAGAGACAAGAGAATGTATAAAATTCCTTTATAACAATACTTATTTTGTTTTTAATGATAATATGTACCAACAAATTCATGGTACTCCGATGGGTTCACCCATTTTACCGTTACTTGCAGATACGGTCATGGATGACCTGGAAAATAGTTTTTTGAAAATGTTAAAAGAAAAATATAATATACAGCTCCCCTCCTATTACAGATACGTGGACGACACGATCTTATGTTTCAAAAAGGATCGTATGCATCTAATTACCCATATTTTTAATTTTTATAATGTTAATTTGCAGTTTAATTTTGACATAGAAGGAAACAATAGTATTAACATTTTAGACATTTCTCTTGTGAGCGATAAGAATAACATTACTACAAACTAGTACAAAAAACCATCTTTATCAGGCAGGACTATGAACTATTTCTCATGTCATCCAATCCAAGTAAAAAAGAACATTGTATTCAACCTTGTTGACAGGGCAATGATAGGGATGCAAAGTGACCCATTGAGAGAGATAGAATAGTTCTATCTTTTCCTATCCCCAAATTTCTATCTTTTTCAATATTTTTACTACCAGCAGGGAGCCGAGGCTTTTTGAAGGTCGGTACCCATGAGCCTTCAGCAAAGTGCAGGCAGCAAACCCGGCACTGTTTGCGATGAATCTCGGCGTAAGAATATTTCCCCAGATCAGGGTTGCAAATAACTCTTACCCATTCTTCTCCAGCAGCTACATTCTGCGGAAACAGATGCGCTTGGACATTTCGGGATTTGCAACCAGGAACACAACAATTCATTGTGTTCTTCCAAGTAACTGTATAATAATGGACATTTTGCTTAATGATTTTGGAAAACTGCTAGCATGTATTATGTCTAATTTTTAAAAGTCTTGTAAGATATCAAGATTAAATCAGAGTGTGGTCATTTTTCAAAGATCCAAAAAAATATAAATCTACGCTATCATTTTCTATGCCCTGAATAGAAAAATGAATCAGCAAATTTATGACTTCTCAAAATTATATCATTTTATGTCATTTTAAGTGAGAAACAACAAAAATTGAAAGATTACAATTTTTTTAAATTGGAATTATAATTATTTTTGTTTTAAATTGTTACAAATGAATAATTGTTCAATTATTATTTGTCCATCAAAATATCTTTCAAAATCTTTTAAAACGTTCGCTTTAAAGTTTTTTTTATAAACAATCACTTCAAATTTTTCCACATATAAGGAAATTTTTTAGTATTTACAAACCATTCTAAATCCTTCAAAACCTTAAAATTTTATTTTAAAGTCTTCAGAAATCTACTATTTTCTCTACATTTTTTGGAACGTTTTAAAATTTTTAATTACTTTTGAAAATTTTCCAAAACCTGTAAATATTTTTATAAATGATTCGAATTTTTGCAAAAACTTGTAATATTCCCTTCAAATTATTGTTTGAGAATTAAAAATTATTTGAAAGTTTCCCACGAATTTTGAGAAATTTTTAACTTGAATTTATTAAATTCAAAATTCTTAAAAAGCTTTAAGATTTTATTTCGGGCTGTTGATGAATTTTAAGTTAAATTTGTATTTTTTCAAATTTTCCAAATATCTCCCCAACTGATTCCAATTTTTTCGAAATGAATTATTCTTCAATTGTTATTTACACATTAGATTCCAATAATTTGACTAACAAATACAATTTTTGTACATAAAACTATGAAAATTAACATTATGACATTCAAAGTTTACGTTTAGCTCTCTGGAATTGTAAAAATTCAAGGCTTTCTTTTTTTTAATATTTCAATGTAAAATTGTTTAGTTTTGAATATAACATTTATAATAGATACTTTGAAATAAACAGTCAAACATTGTTGATTATTTAAAAATTGTTCTTTTTCTTAATTAAAAATTTTCTAAATTGATGTCATTTTTTAGATGACAGTTGCTCCCAGTGGGACCCTGCGGTGGTTGTTAACCTTTAGTTTTTAAATATATATAAATTTTTATTTCTTTACTTATTGATATTTTTCGGAAACATTTAAATTTGATGTTTTTTCAAACAACTTCTAAGAAAATTAACACATATTGCCTTTCATTTATTATTTGCTTTATGTGAGATTTCAATTTCACTTAACCTTTACCGAAGATGTTTGAACATAAATCGGTCTTGGATCGTAGTTTAGGACGCACGTAATGTTTTTTTTTGTACACATGGAGCATGGGTTGAATTTCGTGTCCTGGAGGAACCCACTTCAGGGACATTAAAGTACTGTAAAAAACCGACTTCCCAAAGAATATGTGTTTTTTTTTTACACCTGGGGCATTGATTTGATTTCGTGTCCTCGAGTAACTGTCAAGGTACAGCATGACCGATCTGAAACGTAACTTCCACACAAGGATGATGTTATTGACTTACCGACTGTAAACGCTTATCGCCAGAACGTAAGTGTACCAATTCCAGCTTTTTTTAATATTGTAAGCCGTCAAAACTGCTTTTTAATATTCTTGAAATTGAAAATTCACGTTAAAAAAACTATGCGCAAAAATTGGATTTTTTTTTTAATAGAAGATTTTAGGATTACTCATTTAGAACTAAGGATATCATAATTGAAAAAGTTGACAATTGAACTTAAAATTCAAAACAAGCTGAAATCGAGCTTATTTTTTTGTACATAATTTCTCAGAACAGAGAAAAGATAGAAAACTTATTTCAAAGTACAATATGTCATCATCCTGCTTATACCGCACCGTACGTTCACAGGCTTAAACTGGTTGAGTACGGGCAGAGTGGGGATAAGCGTAACTGAGACGTAACCTGGGCGCATTAGAGGGAGAGAGACTGGAAGCTTGCTCTCTACTCCCTCCCATGCTCCAGAGTTACTATCGGCGAGAAAATTCGAGTCCGCTGGCTTTGACGTTAAAAAAGTAAGCGAAGAAAAAATGGTAGCTCAATGAGTGAAGGATCATTTTAAAGGTCAAAATGTTTTACGTTAATGAGCCTGAAACGGATATGCCAAAAAAAATTGTATAGCTTACAGACCCGAAAATCTGTTAAGAAGTAGGGAAACTTGACATTTTTTCACGACAGTGAAGTTTGGAACATAATTTTTTATTGAAAAAATAATAGGAAAAATCTGAACAAATTCGTAGTGGTACCTCAAACATTTCTGAACAAATTGCCGTTGAAAAATTGGCAGAATTTAACAAATTGTTCATTTTTTGTACACAAATATACAACTGTACTATCTTCAGTTCTGATGAAGAGAATGAAGTGATTTAAATTAGAGGTAGTTAGTTGAGCTATTTGTAATTATTTGCAATTTGAAAGAAGTATGTGCTTCTAATAATTTTTATTCAATGTATTATTTTATATTTAATTAGTTAATTATTTTAATAACAAAAATATTCAAATGGAAACCGTTTGTTCCATTATCACTTGATGCAAGGTAATTCAGTTTCGACGATAACACAGAACACCACATTTTTGAAAACATATTTTTAGGAAGCGAAGGTAGCATTAATAATAATGGCCTACTTTCATCTTTACGTTATTTCTCGTCACTTCAAATTATTCGATAACTGTAATTATTATAATAACTGCTATTATGATAATATTTATTATAATTTTGTGCATAGGTTCAAATTTTTCGAAAATGTGCAAAAAACAGTGTTTCTTTTAAACGGAATTCCATTCTCTTCCATTCTTGTGAAGCAACTACAGGTGTGTATATATTTTGAAAAGTTCCATCGATTAAGTGCGCTGGTTTCTGTGTTGTGTTTGCTTTCGCCTGATAAGCTCGATTTTTCATTCGGCGCCCAACAGGTGTTCCTGAGTCGGCACTTTTTTTTGTTGCTTGACTTGTTATTTGTGTTATTGATTTTTTCACTTCCAGGCCACTCATCTCTTGTGTTTTTTTAGTTTAGTTGTGTTTTGACTGCATGTTTGTAGATTATTATAATGAAGGAATTTTTTCATCCTATAAATAAAGTTTGACAATATTCTACATGTTTTTTCATTTCAAATAGTTCATATTTGTCCATTTCCTCCTAAAAACTACATAATCTGCCCGTTTTCTTGCATTTACAAAAAAACAATTATATGCTGACTCAGGAAAAGGGGTGCCGGGTTAGGACCAGCATTCAGAGAAATAGCAAGAATCGACTTCTTCACTTTACGCTGCATTGCTACTGCCAAAACCACTCGACACTGCTCCGAACGACATAGAATTGTACCCCGTTTACCCTCTGTTTTCGACAAAAACTAAAAGTTATATTCTCCTATGCAGAACATATTTTAACGTCATTCTAGACAAGATGAAGAATGATCATTTTTGATCAAATTTTATTCAGAAAAAGGTGTTCTCCTTTCACTCCGCTGGGATTCGAACACCAGGTCAACTCTTCTCCGGTCAGGTGCTTGAACCATCGAGCTACAGAGAGATCAGAGGAAGAATTCTTTTTCCAGAAATACGCTTTATTTAGCAAGATGTTACAATCAATTTTTAATAGAAAATCTGTATTATCTTGGGAGAAGGTAACGAATCGAGAAGAGAAATCCACACATGAAATGGAAATCTACAATATCGACCAAAGTCAGTGGTTAGAGTACCTGACCGGAAACCAGTTGACCTGGTGTTCGAATCCCAGCGGAGGGAAAGAAGAAGATCTTTTTTCTGAATAAAATTTAATTAAAAATGTTTATTCTCCATCTTGTCTGAAATTACGTTAAAATATTTTCTGTATTGGAGGATATAACTTTGATCATATTATATATTTATAATATATAATATAATATTATAATAAAAAATGAGTAAATAAAAAAATAATAAATTTATATTTATTATAATTTTTATGTATAGCATAATTTTTATATGCAAATCAGACGTAATAGTTTTTCAAAGGGTGAAAAAAAAGTGACTAAAAAATATTCTCGTGTCATGATTAATCACCAAGAAAAGAAACTCAGGTACAATCATATTTACAACCTATAAATATTTATCTGGTTCCGTGAATAATGACTGCGCCTCAAACTTATTTTATTTTTAGACCTTGACATTAGACTTTTAAATCGAGAAATAAGCGAAAAAAATGTGACAAATTCACCATTTTTGGAAAAAATGAGATAATTATTGTTTCTGTATGCTTTTAATATTATTAATTTGATTATCTAACTTAGGTTGACAAAAAAATGTTTTCTTTTCGGTTTGAACATCTATCCACAAACAAAATTTTACTTTCCGATTACAGATTCATTACATAAATAGGTGGAACTTGTTAAATATGCAAACATCTTCTCAACTTTGTAAGTACTTTTCAATATTTTTCTTCAAATATATAAAGTTACAAAACTGAAATATTTCGTTTTCTGAAAATATGGTATTCCTGTGTAAAATTAGATTCCGCTTTCATATATAAATAAGAAACTGTCATTTTGTATAACTGTAACATGAATAAGGAGTGAAATATGCCTTTGTTGAATCATAAGTGCGTAAATTCAGATAATTTTTTTCATGACCATAAAACCATATCAAATTTAAAAGATTTCTTTGCATAGAATTTCTTGAACAGTCTGATAGATCTTAATAGCCTATTCAAAATTTAATGTTTATTATTAGACTTCAAACAAAAATATATCCTCATATGTTAAGAAATGAACTCGAGTAGATTTGTCACGTTTGTTCGATTACTTTTCAATTAAGCATTTTTGCTATAAATTATTACTCGAAATGGAAGTTTCACTAAATAGCATATATCTTCTACAAACAAAAAGTTGTTACACTCAGGGTTGAAAACAAGATAAAATTAGCCTATCAGAAGTTACCAATTCATTTGTAACTAAACAGAAACGTCAAAAATGCGTAAAATGGTTACTGTCACCAAACTTTCTGTGGTAGGAGGTTCGGAAAGAGTTAATGTTTTCACACTTCCGTGTTTACCTAAGGTATCAAAAGATCGGCAGCAATGAGATCGTCGTAAATGAAGTGTTTCTGTACATGTAGAGGAAAGTATGAAATAACTTTCACATTGAACCAAAGTACTGTATTTTTGTGAAATTCTTCGTTAACGTTTCGACAAATTATTACACGTAGGGTAAGGAGGGGCAGCGACGACCAGTTAACAGTCAATGATTTTTTTAAAGTTAATAAGATGTAGAATTGATCAATTTTTTTTCATTTCGAGTCCTTGATCCGAGGTTTGATGAAGAAAGGGCACTCCAGCTGCATCTGATTTTTCTAACTTAACTTTATATTTCATTTTTATTTGAATTGTAATTGTTTAAATAAATGTCGATTAATTTATAAAACTTAAATTCTTGTTGAATTAATTTCTTGTAGTCGGTAGTTATCCTCATCCCAGTTTTCTAGTTTTTAATTAGAATCTAAAACGAGGGGCCATCTTTTAATATTAATAAAATATAAGGTAAGTTATGTTTATTAAGACGTAACACTTCTATAACAATTTCAGTGTTTTCTAAATTTTTTACTCAAATTTTGACTTGAATTCTTCAAAATCGACATTGGTTTCTATGTTCTTTTTCTATGTTTGTTTTACTCTTCGAAATTAATCTTATCTCAGGTATAAATTTACATTAATTATTATTTTTTTTTTAATATTGCTAATTTGAAATATTATTGTATTTAGGGTTCAAAAACGTAAAGGACGGATAAAAGAGTTTCTTCAATTAATAAATTCTTAGTTGGAAAAATGTTTTTGGCTAATTTTTTATTTAATTTTTATGTGGACCGTAAGACATAAAAAATTTACAATTTAAAATTCTTAATATAGTTAGTAATTTATCAAAGAAGGTGTCCGATTACAAATAACTTTATGACGAATTAAAAATTACTATCGTTATACATACATTTAATTTATAATTTATATATTTACAATTAATTATAATTTATAACATTGACAATTATTTCATCTCGATAATGTTAAGTATCACACATAATTCTATTAAAATCAAAATCTTATTAGATTATCTTATTATATTAATCTTATTAAAACAATTTGAGTGTTATACAAATTATAATTTTTATAAAATACGGAATTTGATAGTTTATTATAAAATTGTTAAGAACAATAATTAAATTTTAATATTTATTAATTTTTCTTTTATTAAATTAATTACTATTCTTTTTATTATTATTGTTTATTACTTCAATAATTAGCTTTTGATAACAGCGGTATATATTATGATTTACACCTAAAAGCATTGCATTTTACCATTTCTGCCAGTAATTATTAATTTAAAAGATGTCCAAAATCTCAAAGATATATTGCATTATCTGAAATCTAGCCCAACGGCATACGTGGCGACGCCACTCGGCCACGGTAAACGTGAACGGCAAACATAAAGCTATATTCATATGCAAGAAACTTTTCGTCTCTAAGTCATCGGTCGATAAATCCTGTAAATCCCTAACTTACCAAATCCACTTTGCAAGGGATTGGTTTGTGAATGCACCTTCATGCTGTTCTGTTCAAGTGTTCGAAAGGAACCCTGTTGGGTCTCCACAGGTTTCTATTCACAGAAAAAACTGGGGTTTCTATTAGAACCAATTTTTGGTTCCAAAGGAGCTGCAACAAAAAGGAACCTCTCTTATAATTTAGCGTTTTAATGTCTATTTAAGATCCCCTTAGATCCTCTTCAGACGGCAATTATATACTTAGTAACTTTTTCAGTGAACGCAGTCTTTTAAATTACCGTTAGATCCACTTAGAGAAATTTCGCACAAAATAATTTAGCTTTTTGGTGTCCACTTACGTTCCCTTTAGATCCCCTTAGAATGAAAATTGTATACTCCGTCGCATTTCCAGTAAACGCAGTCCTTTCAAATACCTATTACATCCACTTAAAGAAATTCCGTACAAAAAATGTAGTAATGTCCGTCTAAGATCCCCTTAGATCCTCTTAAGACGGCAATTATATACAGTCATTTTTCCAGTGAATGCAGCCTCTTAAATTACTGTTATATCTACTCAGAGAAATTTCGCACAAAAAATGATTTAATGTTTTAATGCCTGCATAAGATCCCCTCAGATCCTCTTAAGACAAAAATTCTACACTTGGTCGGTTTCCCAGTAAACGCAGCCTCTTAAATTACTGTTAGATCCACTCAGAGAAATTCCGCACAAAATATTTTAGTGTTTTAATGTCCATTTAAGATCCCCTTAGATCCTATTAAGACAAAAATTATATACTTAGTAACTTTTCCAATAAACGCATCCTCTTAAATTCCCTTTAAATCCACTTAGAGCAATTCCGTACAAAATAATTTAGCGTTTGAATGTCCGTTTGAACAAAATTTGAACTTAGATTTTATTGAATTTTGTTTTTAAATCATTCTGCCAATGAATGAGATTTTTAACAAATTTTGCCACCACGATAAATTTTGCAAAATTTTGTAATGATAACAGAAAATCCAATTTTTAATTTTTTAAATAGAAAATAAATTTTTGTTTAAAAAAATTTCTTAAAGTGAAATTTTTCATACAAAAAATTCAATAAAAATTTTTCATCAAATATACGTTGCTGTATAATTTCATTTTAATATTTCTTCAGCCAACATTTTTTTTTACATTTTTAAAAATATTTTTTTACCTTACAGTTTACTAAAGGTTTTCGTCAAATCTACATCGTAAAAATGTTCAAAGAATCTATGAATAATTATTTAACAACAATGTTTTGAATAATTTTGTATTTTTACTCATTGTAATTTAAAAAATTTTGCTCTTACAGAAGTTTTCATATAATTTTATTAATTATAATAATATTTTATATAATTCGTCCACTACGGTATTAACCAAACAGTAACTCTTTCAATTGTGCATGGCGTACCTACAAGAAGTTATGTAATTTTTGCAGATTCATCAAATTTACTGATAAGGATCGGTATTGTGTGCCTAAATGTTCGAAACAATTATATTATTTTCAATTTATTTGAACCTAAAGCCAAAAGTGAACATAAAAATTCTCAAAGAAAGTCACAATTAATATATTATATTTTTATTATATATATATAAAAAAGGTCCTAATAAAACAGACAACTTATGAAGCTGTACAAATAGGTCACTAGAATTGCTGTATGTCACTTTCTCGAGAACGCTTACGAAGTCAGGGCATTTATTTTGCTTACTTGAATACATTGGTTTTAAAGCATTAGTCATTTTATCTTGACGAATGCAATACAACTGAAAAACTATACGCGAACACTGTAATTATTCAAAACGATTTTTTTTACTCCAGGTATTTCCAAAGATGAAATGACACTGAAGAAAATATTCTATCTTTCCGGACTTACATTTTTTCTGATAGTGCATTCAATTGTTTTTATATCGACAACATTTTTAATGAACTTCATAGTTATGCATCATATTTAAATAAAAGTTAATTTACGAAACATAAGTTTTTCTATAAGAAGGAATATCACCTGAATATTCATGTAGCCCTAAGTTCGTGAAAATAATATTTTCCTACTCAGGCAGAATTCTGTTTTTGATTTTTAAAATGTATTCCAACTGTATAATTTTCTTATTTTCCATAAAAAATTGCAATTATTTAGCAAACTGAGAGCCAAATTTTTTTCTCAAATGAGCATCAGTTTGAATACATGTGCAAGTAAGTGCCTCAAGAAAGTTTTTGTGGTTTTATAGCTATATTCCTTATGTAAAAGATATTAAATATTATTAGAAAGGTACTGATTTGAGTATTCGACATTTGTCCTCATTAAATCGTGGAAATCTTTTGATACAATAAGAAGGTTACACTGTGAAATTCTAAACGTGACCTAATCTGTTCTTATTTTCAAATTATTGCCTTATAATTGTTTGAAAAGAGCTTGAAAAATAAATATTTGTTACAATCTCAAAATTGTAATGGATCAATATGGAATCAATATATTAATTAAGCATGCATGTTCAGGATCCTCATGTGCTGCTGTTCAACATTATTGACTTAAATAAGCATCAGTTTGAATAAGTATAAAATTGAGTGCCTAAAGAAGGTTATTTCAATTAAATAGCTTCTTTTCTTATACAAAAGATACTGTGAGGTCTCTTGATATACAAATTTGTAAAATTAAATTGATTACTAGAGAAAGTTTACAGATTCGATTAGTGAAATGTGAGCTATTAAAAATTATGAGAAAATCATAATTTCGATTAGTTAAGATATTTGCTTAATTCTGCAGTGGAAAGCAACTAATTGCTGCATGCAAATGAATAAATTTACTTTGGACTGTATATATGTAATGATTTTAGAAAAGTTATAAAATGGAAAACGTGAAAAATAGAAAATTTTAAGAAAACGACACGATTGGTTTCTATTCTTATCTCTATTGAAACAATGAAAAAGGTTATATTCTGACATTGTAAACGTGACGTCTCAATTTAAAAGCATTGCCTTCTAATTGTTTGAACGAAGTTAAGAAAAATAAGAATTTTCTGTCGACGTGGCCGTCCATGAAAAATCTAATTGGCAATGCATTTAATTTTTTTTATTAAAAAAATTGTATAACAAATGATTCGTAATAAATGGTTTTATAGCAATTAATGAGACTGTTTTATCCGTGAATACATTATTAGGCCAGTGAAGGAAATATTAACACAAATATTGGCATGATTGAATTGGTATTATTATGTTGTATTCTACTTACCAACAGATTTCAAAAATACAAAAGCGAAAAGTAGTAGTCTACAAATAAATTTCTTCATTCTGCTGCAGAAAAAAAACTGATTTTCAGAGAACTTTTAAGGCTGTAATTGAGAAGAAGTTTCAAACGTCTATCAGTCGTTTACATACTCCATTTAGATTTCCTCATTATTTACTAAAATTAATATCTACATGTAATTAGCTACCGAAACAAAAGCTAATCTTATCTTGACATTAAAAAAAAAATCTTGAATCATCGAAACTAGTGTCGCACCGTATAGCAGAAGTTCATATCAAGTCATTGGAAAATTTTGAGTTTTTAAACATATATTATCATACAATATTGAACTGCGCATTTTCTTTTCTCTTGAAAAATGTTGAAACTCTGTTAGCTTTCGAAATCATTTCTTCCTTTTCACTAAGAATCGCTCTATTTCAGAGAACATAAGAAATTTTTACTTTAAATTTGGTTTAATTATATTTAGAAGTATACTACAGGTAATAGAGTAGTTTGAATTTATCCGTTTTCGTCCGGAAAGTTTAAAATAATGTCTTTCTAGGAAAATGTACGAAAAGGGTTTCAAAATTTTAAATCGCAAATGATATCGACGTGAATGTTAATAATCAAAAACTGCCAGCTGATGAAATGTTGACAATAATTCTGAGAAGTTTTCGGTAAAGTTTCACTTACATTGATTTTTTTCACCTATTTTTTTAAAATGTTTTTTTAACAAAGAATATAGTAAATAGAGTAAAATTCATTCCTATTAAGAATTATTTTTCATGTACAAATTTCATTCGGGGTTTAGTGGGACCCTGTCGTAGTACTTTTTTATTTTGTTTAAGAATTATCCGATTCATACGAATAGGTTACAGTTCAATTCTGAAACTAACTGTTATTCTAATAAATAAAAACAACAACTAAAATTATATGTTGAACATCATGTTAAGTTATGTCGCTATCACTTTAATAGCATTACTAAATTTTTTGAAAGGTCATCTTTTGATAAAATTGCAGAGTTAATATTTGGATGGTACTGGATTGACTGAATTCCCACACTATTAGACCAGGCATAATCTATAATTGCAGAACTGTTTTCTCTCAAGAATGTACATTGAGCTGGGCAGTCGCTTTCACTTCTCCCATTCAGGACAAAAACCCCATTTTTTCAAAGGTTTCTGCCATCTGTTTTCCCCTTTTGTCTAGATCAGCGTTATATTTCAATATTAGGAAATAATGCTGTTATTAACATTTTGCTACCGCAGTATACAATTTGTAAACTTTTTCACAATTTTAAAGAGATAACAAAATGAAATAATTGACAAAAACTTACAATATCTTAATTTACGAAATTTGAAAACTGTCGGTACCCGTAAAAAAATAGTTACCGGTACCGATAATAACATATTTGGGGAAGTTTTAAATGATGTAGATTTTAGAATGTTTTATTTAAAACAGAATTTAAAAGATTTTAAGGTAATCACAAAATGTTGTAGGAAAACTGAATTATGTCAAAAGATATTTCAAAGGTTTTAAACTTCTGAAAGGCGTCAAAATAATTTAAAAATTAAGAAAATTCAAACACTATTCTCAGAGTCCAAAAATATTTTTAAATTTCCAAATATCTTTTGAACTGACTCTAAATTTTCCTAATATTTTATAAATACTGTAAAATAAACAAAAATTACTTCAAAAATTTCAAGACTTATTTTCGACGTATGTGAAATCTTCAAAAATCTTTTTAAATTTTCTCCAAAATCTTAGGAAAATTATATTTATATAACTTTAAAAATAAACTGATAAAACGTTATTTCTTGTTATCAAATCCCGAAATATACTTTCTTAAATATACTTTTTTATTTTATATTAAAAATGATTCAAACTGGGGAAAAAATCGTAAGCTTTCAAGAAAGCCTTTTTTAAAGAGTTGCTGTTCTATTTTTATTCCATTTGTTTGGGGAATTACATTTTGCGGAAACTCTCCGTCGGTTCTGTGTAGTAGAGATGACAAGACTCGAAGATTCCTCACGCGCTTTCAAAACAAATCCACACTTTGACTTCCAATGTTGTCAAGGCATATAGAAAAAAATTTTGTTTTCATGAAAATTTTCAAAATTTTTCAAAGGGTTCCAAAATTTTATTTCAAAATATTCAAAAATATACATTTTCTTTTAATTTTTTAAAAATCTTCTCAATAATAAAATTATTTTTTAATATATTCAAAACTATGTTTCAAATGCATTCGAATTTTTCCCGATTTCTTTTCTTATTTTGCAAATTTATCAAAATTGCCTTAAAATCTTCTAGATTTTTGTTGACAATTTTTTAGAAGTTTTCGAAATGTCTTGTAATGTCTGTATGATCTTGAAATCTTTCAAAATCTTTCTAAATATTCTCTTCAAATAAATTTAAAAAAAATGAAAAAATCATTGTACATTGCGAACAGTCAGCTTTTCGACCACAATCTATGCGAAATCTTGCGATACAACTTTTAAGAAAAAGGATATCTTTTTTCTTGCTTTAAAGCAGGAAAAGATTTCAAAAAGATCAAAACAAAATGTCGATTTTTAATGATTTCGAACAACAAATTTAGAAACCTTTTAAGAATTTTGAACGGTTTCAAGAGAATGAAAGTTTTTTTTGGTCGACGATTAATTTCATTTTGCTTGACCAGTTGGTCGAAAATGTAATTGATTAGTAAAAAATTCGCTTATCAAAATAAATTTTTGTTTTCAATTAAAATTTAAGTATTCTATATTTGTTTAGAAAGTGTGTGTGTTTTAGACTAAAATTTCAACGATTTGTTGAAAAATCAGTCATTTCGGTTAAGAATGTATGTATTTGGTTTGGAAATTTCTTTTTGCAGTTAGAAACTAATTCTTTTAACTTGAAATATCACTCTGGTTGAAAATGGAGTTTTTGGTCGACATTTAACATTTCCGGTTCAAAAATCAACTTTGGTTAAGAGTTGGTTTTCATTAAGTTGAAAATTATTATTTTTTTTATAATAAAGATTTAACCCTTTAAATTTTGGTTAAAAATTCATTTTCCCACTTTAAAAAATTCGACTATCGGGTTGAAAATACGTCTTTTTTGGTGGAAAATTGAACTAATTGTTTAAATACTTATTTATATTATTCAAAATTTATTTTTTGGTTAAAAACAAATTTATTTGAGTGACACATTAACTATGTGGTAGAAAATTCAATTTTTTTATTATTTGCCAATTCATACTTTCGAGTTTAAAATTCAACCTTTCTGTTGAAGATTTGTTTGTTTTCTTCAATTAGAAATAAATTCTTCGATTAAAAACCTAATTGTTCTAATTTTTTACCACGGAACACTGGTTGAAAAGTAGTCTCTTTTTGGTTATTCCTTTTTTGGTTCTTTCTTTTTTTCGTTCTTTCTTTTTTGTAATGGAAGCTTGATATTTCGAAATAAAAATTCAAGAATTTCAATGTCGGTCGAAAATTTATGAATTTTGTTCAATATTTGTATTGTTGTTTAAAAACTAATGCTTGTAACTTAACGAGGGCTACCATACTTCCTTCTTTTCAGTCTTGTCCCTCTTTTCAGTCTTGTCTTTCAAGACCTATCCACAATTCGAAATGTCCTTCTTTTTAGTCATAATTGACACTTGCAATCAAAATGATGAATCTTGAAATGGAGCAGTGAATTTTAAACTAAGAAAGACGAATTTTCGCTGAAAAAACATAATTTTTCAACAAAAAATGGACTAGTTAAGTTAGAAATTAGATAAATTTTTAAATAAAATGTTGAAATATCCAACTGATATGGTTACAGTTTCAGTTAAAAAAAAAATTTTCAGTCACAGAAGAAAAGAGTTTTCAACAAAATAACTCATTTCTCAACCAAACAGATGGATTTTCCATTAAAATGATGATACTTAAACTAAAAAAAAACGTAACAAAAGGGTTCAACCTTTAAATAAGTAACTAAATTCTCCAAAAATTGAATAGTTACATTTTTAGGTATACAAAATAATTTTCCATAAAAAGCAAAACAAATTTTCAACCATAGTGATGAATTTTCAATGTACCCAAAAAAGATGAAATTAAAAAAAAAATAATTCAGTTTATCGAAAAGTCCCTAAAAATTTAAAATATACGTAGAGAACTGAGGAAAAATGAATAAAAGAGGAATATTAAATAGAATTTTTTTATTTTTATCAGATGTTTTTAATCACAACATTTTACAATTTTTTTTTTGATAATGTAGAAGACTTTTCGATTTCTCTTGCAACCTATCTTCATATTTCATGAATAAAAATAAATATAAAAATATGTATAAAAAAAATCACATTGGAAAGGTTATAGAATGTTCTCGAAACACATTCAAATTAAGCCACTTATGATGTTTTATTTCCACCTGCAACAAAAATAACATAAATTTAAATCGAATTAGTTATTAATCGTATTTGGCGTACAATTTCATGAAATCCGTCAAATAATTTGTAATGCCATGAAATCCTGTAAAATAACAAAATGTTTAAATTTCTAATATCATTAAAAATCCGGTGTCCCATCCTCCCAGTAAAATTTATTTTCCTACTATAATTGCTAATATTTTGTACAGAAGTCTTATTATGTTACAGAAAATTGGCATAAGTTAACATTTATTATTGTTATAAAAATTGTTTAAACAAATCCTCGATTTTAAGTTTGCCTAACAGCCAGATTGATTTTTGTGACCACAGCTAATTGAAAATTGTCTTCAAAGGCCTTTTTAAACTTCACGCTTTATCAAAAATAAATATGTATTGTTATTAAGAATGCCCATGAACAAATGTCATAATCTGCTTTTTTCTCGCAGAAAAAATTATTCATACTTCAAATATTGTTACTATTAGCTCAATTATGAACTTTCTAGCGAAATTTATTATTTATAATTGTTATAAACAAATTGGAAAATTCCAGCTAACAAAAAATAAAAAATTCCGGAAATCTGAATTTTTCTACAAATAATTTAAAATATCGTGAAGACCCTTATAATTCCAGTTTCTTCTTCGAATCCCCGATACACGGGAAAAGGAAATAAAAATACAAGGTTTCGATGAAAATATTTTATTCTGGAAAACAATTTCAATATTGTTTTAAATCATTAAGATAATTAATACAGACAATAGCAATGGTGTATAAAGCAGCATATTTAATACATGTATCAGTCTCTAATTTTTACATCTAATTTCTAAGAGGAATCGCATTTAAAACAATGCGAATGCAAAATATGCAGCCATGATAAAATCGATAATGCTTAAAATACGACAAAATATTGTTGTAAGTTTGTTCAATTTTTTTAACTCTTTTTAAAAAAATTCAACAGAAAAAAAATCATAGCCGCTGATATGTTTTCACCTATGATTAAACAATTCATTTGTAGAAAAAAATCGAATATTTTAAAAAGAAATTCGATCACTCAGCACGCCTCATTTGAACATTCTTCCAAATAACTACAAAATTAAATTCGTTTCGACAGAATTTTCAATCAAAATCTGACATTATTTGTAAAACTTGAGAATATTATGTAATTTAAGAAAAATGTAACATTTTCTGTTACATTAAAAAAAATAAGAAAGTGTATTTGATGTACATTTACCTTTTTTTTATTTTTTTTTCATATCATGTTGGGAATGTGTACCCCGTTTGTTGGCTAGCCTCCCTCTATGTAGAAAAAATGACTTTTGTGTTTAACGTCTAGTCACGTTTACATAAACTTGTTTTTTTTCTGATAAAAATTGTCCATATTGAGTTGTAAATATCCGGCTTTTTTATTGATAAAAATGATCATTATAACAATTATTATATTATTATTATTAACATTATATAACAATTATTATGGCGTGAGTGAAGCAAAATAAGTAGTCTACTCTCGGTTAAAATGAGGCTTCCAATTATCACCTTCTCAGCTTTTCTCTTGGTATGTCTTTTACATTCCTTTTTGAAATTTTTGATAATCATTTGAATTTTTTTTTAATTTGGTCAACTTTCTCTTAGAATTTGGCTTTCGAAATGAAGAATCATTTTAAATTTGTCCATAAATTTAAAAAAAAAGTGTTATTCTATCGAAAACTGTCTAAATCCTTTAAAAAATGTACATTCTGCTTTACATTTTTTGTAATTGTTTCAAATTTCTTATTATTTTCGAATCTTTTTTCAAAACCAAGTTCGTGCAAATTTTAGTGTTTATATAAATTGGTAATTTTGCAAAATAAGGACGGAAGTTATTAAAAATTATACTTGAGTACGCTTGCAGTTTAGAATGGCATACAGTTTTATGTTTACTAAATTACCAAACTCATGACTTCGCTAGAGGTTCGGGATTTTTTTTTCAATAAGTTCATTATGATTGATTATTTTTTTCAGCTTTTAACTTTTCGATAACAACAGAAAATAATAAGAAATATTTTTTAGTACGCATACATTTTCGAATGGTATATAGTTTTATTGTTCACTGAATTATCAAACTCACAACTACGGTAGAGTTTTAGAATTTTTCGAAAACAAGTTCATAAAGTTTTTATTTTTTTAGCTTTCAGCCTTTCAATAATGCCGGAAGATATTATGAAATATTTTTAGTATGCATACATTATTGTTATTGATTATTTCATGAATGAAAGCATCACTTTGTAATCCAGACCCCAATTTGAAAATTTAAAATCAAATTTGAATATTTTAGAATGAGTCAAAAAAATTCGAGTTATGTCGGCACCATTATTTCAGCAATTAATTTTAATTTTAATCTTAATACAGAATAAACAAAATATTCCATGAAAAGTATTATGTTAGTAGTATTTATTTGTCATGGGATCGGTTGATCCATACAAAGAGGTTACACACTGATATTATTTATAACTAGTTTAAACGTTATTCTTCATACCTTGAAAAAATGTTTGTTGTTCTTTTGAAGCCTTTCACAATTCTTAAAAAGCTTTTTAATTTTTTGTTCGAAATCTGCAAAAATCTATATTTTGCCTTAAATCAGGCCGTGGGCTATTTGCACCGAAATTTTGGTACGAATATCCTGATTTTGTCGGTATACGTAGACACTTCATTTAAATTATTTGAAATCATTTCAAATTTTTAATTAATTTTGAATGTTTTCAGACCTTCTAAATGTCATTTCAACTTAGTCGAATTTTTCCTAGGAGAAATATGGTGTTCAAAATTTATTGTACATCCAAATTCAACAATTTTACTTGTGAATTAAATTTTTTAAATTGAACAATTAAAATTGGAACGTTCAAAACTTAGTTTTTTGTTTTGTTTTGAATATCTGATTTATAACTACTGATCTTATATAAACCGTAAAATATTTCTAAATATTAAGCTATTGTTCTTTTTCTTAATTAGAAAATTTCAAAATTTCAAATTTTAGATTACAACAATATTTTAAATTTAATAAAAGTCTTTTACTATAAATATATATTTTTTTGAAGTTATTTTTAAATTGAAAATAGTTTATAAAGTTTCAATCGGGCGTTTACATTTGTTTAATTACAAAGACTTTCCAATTATAATAGTTTAATTTTTAACCTTACAATCTAAAAGTTCTTAAATTTTAAACAGATTCCGAATGGTCTTGTAAAATCTATTATTATTCACTTGTTAATCCTCAATGTACAGCTCAATTTAAAAAAAAATCATAATTTATATTTACAGTAGATAGACTAAAATGGTTTTTAAACACTTCTAACTTTTACCTTTTTAAGTCTTTAAAACAGCATTTTTAAATTCTTTAAATGAAAAATGTACGCTTGAATATTAAAATCTAAATCGGAAAATTTTTAAGTGAAAGATTTTCGAATTACGCATTGTAAACTCAATGATATCGTAATTGAAAAAGATAACAATTCAACTAATTATTTAAAAACTGTTGAAACCAAACTGGGAGATTTTTTTTCTAAAAATTTGTAAAATTCTCGGTAAAAAAAATGCACTGTCATTTCCCAGTTTCATAAAATTCCCGGTTATTTCCCGATACAGCAGCCACCCTGATTTTCTACAATTTCGTTATTGTAAAAACTGCTTTGCGTAAAATATTGCAACTTTGCCTTCGAAAAATCGGAGATTTAGACATACTTTAATTGTACTATCATTTCAGAAGGTCTTTTGCATTATTTAAAAAACGATTAAGTTAAAAATTTCGTAGTATTAGGTTATTTTCAATAAGTTGCGATATGAACTGAAGGTAGGAAAAGAATGATTATTTTGAGTTATTTGTACATTTCTGATTTTTTAATTCGAAAATAATTGTTTTGCTATCTTCAGAGGAATTTCACGATATGTTTTTTGAAATTCCCGCACCGTTGCCTTTCAGCATGAGAAAAAAAAATTCAATGTATTTTTGGGCCACCCTACTCCGTCGCTTTTTTGACGGGTCTACAATAAAAATATTAATTTTTAATCTTGTTTTGATTATATTAAAATAAAGACTTAAACAAATTTTCAACTATTTTTGGAACAAAGTCTTTTATTTTGCTACTGATTTGAATAAACTTTGTGCAATTCGTCAACGCCTCATGCGTGTACTGAATAAAATAGCAGAATATATCAAGAAAATCGACAAATTACAAGGAATCTGTATTATCATTGGAGTTGGTAGCAATCGATTATGTGTAGATATTTTTCACAACTTCCGGAAACTCGACGTGCTTTGAAAACCCGAAATTTAAGGGTACTCAAAACTCTGCGAGAAACCGAAATTTTTCGCGCTTTTAAGATTACTCGGCCACCTCGAAACTGATCGAGCAACGGCATTTATGCTTTTTGCAAACCCCTCATATTGATAATACTGATGAAATTAAATTAATTAAATATAATTGATATGATAAACATCGTATATATACATATACAGGGTGTCATAGTACTCAAGGTACATTTTTATATTTTCGAATTCCTCATTAAAAATCGAGTTGAAAATAATAACAAAAGTTTGTTGTAAAGTTGATAATTAATGAGTATTTAACAATTGAAGATTTTCTAATCGGAAACATGCGTTAATGGACGACAGTGCATGTGTCACTGATATGGGTGTGTGCGCAAAAGAGTAATCTTAAATTTGCAGGAGGTTGTGAACATCAATGGTGCAACTTAACGCGGCAACTGAGAGACGAGATTCTTAGGAAATATCTTTCCCTTTAGAATACACTTTGAATTATTTTGATTTTTTAAGGAGTATTTCTAATTCTGTAGAATACAAACGAATTCTTAGATTTCGCTTTTCCTTCTTTGAATTCTTTTGAAATTTTTTGCAATTCTCTTGTAACCTTTACAGTACACCTTAAATTATTTTGAATTTCTCCAAGTCTTTTGTATTCTCTGAATTCAAAATTTTTCGAAATCTTTTGAATTTCATGAATTCCTTTGTATTCTCTAAATCCTTTTGAAATTCTATATTTTTTTAAAATTATGTGAAATCTTTTGAAGTTTGTGAATTCAGTTGCGCTCTGTGAATTCTTCCAAATTTTCTAGATTCATTCTAATTCTTTGAATTGTTCTCAATTCTATGAATTTTGAAACTATTTTTTAATTTCTTTTGAATTCTTTTCAATTTTTCAAATTCCCTGGTTCATTCTAAATTCTCTGAATTGTTTCAAAAATTCATAAACTCTCTAAACTGTTTCAAATTTGTTGAATTCGCGAAATCACTGAATTTTTGGAAATGTTATTTAATTTTTTTGAATATTCTGAATACTCTTAAAATCGTTATAATACACGTAAAATATTCCTAGTATTATATTTCTCCCTGAGAATTCATATATGTTTGTTGAAAATTGAACTCTTTTGTTGAAAATTTTACTACACTGTTAAAGATTAACTTCTTTTGGTTGGAGATACATTTCTCTGGTTGTCACTTGAACTCCTGTGTTGAAATTTTTTTTTAAACAAATTTTTTAACTTACAATTACAGTATTTGCTCGAAAGTTTGCAGTTGTAAATCAAGAACAGTGAACATCATCCAAAAACTATGAATATTCACCAAAGTAGTTGAATTTTTTAGGGAATGGATTACTAATAGTAATACTAAAAAGAATATTTGTTCACAAAAATAGATGAATTTGCAAAAACAAAAGGTTAATACTTAAACAAAACAGATTGATTTTCAACGAAACAGTTTTATTTTTGACGAAAAATGTGGAATTTTGACAAAAAGAGATAAATTTAAAAACAAAAAAGAAGATTTTGTAACAGAATTTACATTTCAAACCCAAGAAAGATTTCTCAGTAATCTAAAAAAAATGAAGTTGTTTAATTTTTAGGCAAGAAAAAGGTATTGTCAATAAAAAATAGTATAGTTGATATTTGAAAACATAAAGCAAAAGATTTCTTATTTCAAATCAAAAAAAGGTGAGTTCCATAAAAAAAACGAATTTTCAAAAATTCTAACAGTTGAGTTTTCATGGAAAGAGAATAATTTGTAAGGGCAACAAAAACAAATTTTCAGCAATTTATGTACAATTGACTAAGGAGATGAATCTTGAACAGATAGAATTACTTTTTAACAAAGTACTAAAAACTGTCAATAATGATTTATTTTTAATCTAAAAGAACAATTGTCAGCGAAAAATATAGTATAGGTGACATGTCAGACAAACAATATTTTGATTTTGAATGAGAAATAGTATAATTTACCCAAAAAGGAGAAATATTCAAAAAAATGGTTTCATTTTCAACCAAATAGAAGAATTTTTCACCAAAAATATAAGAATAGAATTCTTAACCAAAGGAGAAGACCCCACAGTGCAATACCACTTTTTGCAACATTTTCAACGAAAAACAATTTTTAACCATGAACGATGAATTGTCAATTACAAAGATGACCCTTTTAAAAAACAGTTGAATTTTCAACCTGCAAGGATGACTGTTTAAAAAAATGGTCAAATTTCCCAACGAAACGATTCAAGTTCAACCAAAAACCAAATAGTCGAATGTTGAAGCCAAAAGTTGAATTATTTCATATAAAGTTCACTTTATGAATTAATGATCAAACTATTTTGCTGACGATTCTTTTCTTGTGGTGTAGATCAATTCTTGAATTCCAAATTCACCTATTTCATTTGTGGTTGAAAAGCGACTGTTTCATTTTTAAATTCAACTATTGGTATGAAAATGAATTTGTTTGTTGAAAATTTATATTTTTTTTCTTAGTCAACTCAACAAGATTCCGGCTTGCCAGCGTCAGGCTCACTCCATCGCGAACCGGATGCAAAAGGCTGTCCTTCTGGGATAACTTCATCTGGTCCGACAACACTCTTCCTCATAAAATTTTACAAAGATTGGTAGCTCTAAAAAAGAATCCAGAGGTGAAATTTTTATCTCCAACTATCCCGTCTGCCGCATAAGGTCATCCGCGGCTAGAGACCTGACTTCAAGGAACAGTGTTGAATGATGTTTTCTCGCGTAAATTTCCTGCTCTTGCTAACCTCCTAGGACAGAAGAAGCAGAAGTGTATGACGTGCACGTTCCAGTTGTGTCAGGATTGGTTGCTTTAAGGAACCATGATCGTAGCTTCCGGAGTCTAAAACTTCTATCATAAAAAGAGGTTGTGATTATATCGAAACGAGCTACTCGAAATCAGAAGCCCCTTGATTCCCAAATTAAAAATGTAGATTAAAAAAGATATTGTAAATTAAAAATTTAAAAATAATCGACGCCTATTTTTTAAATATTTTTTTGATCGAACGTTTAGTTTTTTTTATAATTAATTACAAAATTTTGAAATCCGTCGTATTTCAAACAGATTGTTGACAATTTCAGATATTTTGAATTAAAATCTCAATAAAAGAAATAATTTTCAACTAATTAGTGGAATTTACAAAAAAATTAATTTGTAACAAAATAGTTCAACTACTAAACAAGCAGTTGAATTGAAAAAAATGAAATCTCAATGAAAAATTTATTAGTTGATATTTCAAACAATAAAGATTTTACTTTTAAATTAAAACAACTTGCTTTAAAAAAAATACGAACTTTCAACAAAAAAGTTGGCACCTTAAACAAAACAGATTAATTTGTAACCACCAAAAGGGTATTTAAATTTTGAGTTAAGATAATTAACTTTGTAACAAGAAAAAATTTTAACATCCTTAATTTAAATTATTATTTGATGTTTAAAGCGACATCTGTTCTCTCGTCACGTGGCACGACACTCCAAGGGCATATTTAGGTTAATTTGAAAAATTAGGATTAATTTGTAGGGTATTTTTGTTTGTTATTTATGACCTTGCCTCATTACTTTTCTCAACGAGGGACAACGAGGGATTTCGGAATTCTGTAAGGCCTTCAGAAAACTGGGACTTGCTCGTTTTCATTATCAAAATTAAGAATCGAGATTCGTATTTGAATCTGGTTCCCGCCATTCCGTTTGCTGTCCGCAATAGTCCCGGAACCTGGCTGGAAACCTTGGATGCCTCCAGAGCCAGGGATGACCCCGGATCAATTTCTCTAGGCTTTGGGAATGAACTTAGTCGCCTTAGAGCGACATCTTGGTCTGCACCAGTAATTCTTATGAGGGAGGAAGTCCTCACATCCCCTAACACGGGCCCTCCGCGCTACGGCACTTTCTCCCTCTTTTTTCATTTGGTTATTCTTGTCTCTAATGAGCCGAAAAGTGAGATAGTTTGGAATTCTGTTTTTTATTTGTGAATATTTTTCATGCTCCTTTTGCATAAAATTATTCATGATAAAATAGATTTCTTTTCGATCTTAATTTAGAAAAGTCATCTTTTTAGATTGAAAATTCGTCTCGTTGCCTTTAAAATTAAATAATTTTGTTGAAAATTCATGTATTTTGTTCAAAATTCGCATTTTTTGGCATTACATTAATCTTCTTGGTAGAAAATTTATCTTTTTGGTTGAATATTTAACAACTTTGTTGAAAATTCATTTTTTGTTGTTGTTAAAAATGATTTTTTTTTATCTGAAAATTTAACTATTCCATGTTTGATTAAAACTTTATTCTGTATATTGGATAAGTTGGAAATTCATGTTTTTTGATAGAACACTGATCTTCTTGGTCGAAAATTCATCTTTTTGGTTGAAAATTCAACGATTTTGTTGAAAATTAGTTTTTTTTGTTCAAAGTTATTTTTTTATCAGAGTTTTTACTTGAAAATTTAACTATTCCATTTTTGGTTGACACTTTATACTGCATATTGTTTAAAGTTACAAATTCAACAATTTGGTAAAAAATTCGTGTATTTTGTTGAAAAGTCGTCATTTTTGGTAAAAAACTAATCTTCTTTGTTAAAAATTCAACCTTTTTTAATGTGCACTGTTTTAAATTCACTGTTTTCTAAAACTTTCGACTTTTTAGCTTTAAAACTTCACTTTTTTGCTAAAAATTATTTTTCCATGGTAGAATAGTCACCTTTATTGGTTGAAAATGAACTTTTTTTATGAAAATTGAACTATCTTCTAAAAAATTTGTCTCTTTGACTTGAAAATTCAAATATTTTATTCAATCTTAGTCTGTTTTGTTTGAACATTCAACCATTTGATTTAAATTTAATCTTTTTGTGCTGAAAATTCAACTATTTGGTAAAAAATTTAACTATTTTGTTAAAAATCTAATAATTTTGGAAAATTCAACTATTTTGTTAATTTTGTCATAATTTATGATAGAAAATTCAATTATGGTTTTTTCTTCTTCATATTTTTGGATTGAAAATTCATCTTTTATGATAGAAAAGTCACCCTTCTTGGTTAAAAATTTATCTTTCTTGGACGAAAAGTAACTTCTTTGTTAAAAATTCATCTTTCTTCGAAAAAATGTGTCTTTTTGGCTTGAAAAATTTTTACTATTTGGTTAAATCTTTACCTACTTTTTTGAAAAACTCGTCACTTTTACTGTAAATTTTATCTGTTTGGTTGTTAATGCGACTATTTGGTTACAAATTATTTTTCCATTCTCATCTCAATGAGAAGGTATTGGTTTTATGTGAAAAATGACTTTCGCGGATTCAATCAAATGTCGACGTTTCTTTACTTTCGACCGAGAATTTTACAAAGTTTTCGAAGAAAAATCTATCCAACAACGTTGAATACTACAAATTCAATATCGCGTGATATAATGCAATTTTATATAAGTACAATGAAAATTTTTTTGAATATTAAGTTCAGTTGCTGACTTTTGTAGTGATAGAATCGTTAAGTTTACAATACTCAATTCTAAAAATTTTGGCTTTCAAAATTTTCGATTTTTGTCATACATTTTCAATTTAAAGAGTTCAAAAATGCAGAAATTGCGAATGTAATTTTAAATAAAAAACTTCATTTCCATTGATGAAAATTAAAAAAAAATGATAAGAACCAATAATTTAAATAAAATAAACATTATTTCCAATGAAAAAATTTTGAACCTACAAAAATCATTTATTTTCACGTCTTTCTCGAAAAAAGAAGTCATGGTTTCTTAAAAAAAGAAAATTTTCTCAAATTAGTAAGAGACGACAGCCAGAAAAATTTGAAGCGCAAATACTATCTTCATATACAGAATCTAATATTAAGTATAAAAATTATAGAGAGATGTTAAAATAGTATATTACATCACAAGTAGGGTTAGGTCGTCCTTGCGAACATTGGATTATACGTGAAGACGTGTGTAACCCTGCGAGTGTGTACGATATTTTATTCGAAATGAGTATGCTATGAGACTATAGGGCCCTCTGAAAAGTTGGCGTTGGATATCTCTTTACGGAAATGTTACGAGAACATTCTATGAAGAGAATTTTTTTTATAATGAGGATCATTGCTCTCGAAACATTCTTCTGTTTTGTTTTCTCCATTAGTCACATTTCTCGAAGGCCAGCTCATATTTATCCTTTGGTTTTCGGATAGTAAACCTTGTTGTGCGAAATGTTCAAAGTGTTTTAATGCGATGTAGAAATTTGTATGCAATTAAAAGTTGTACAGTAGTGATTCCTGTGTATTTCTAGGTTATGTAACTGCATGTGTCAGCTTAAAAATACACAGGAATCACTTTTACGCATGCCAGAGATATCCGCCTTCTTCCATCACTAGCTGACACCGTTCAGTAAAGGACTATTCAACACTCACTATACAAGGGTCGTTAAAGGCTCATAACATGATGATTTCGAAAAGTACTTATATGTGATACAAGGACCCTAGCAGTACTTTTTCGAACGAGGGTGAGAGTTGCAGTACGAGTCGGAGTCGAGGCGTAGCCGAGACAAGTACTACAATTTACATGAGGCAAAGTGCAGTTTTACCGTTGTGGTGTTCCATTAAGTGTTTACTAAGGACTCAATGATATTCTGGGTTAAAATATATACTTTTACAGTGTTCTTCTCTTCGTATTATTCAAGGCCGTTTAGTTTATTCAACATACGTTTTACCACAATTGCAACTCAGTCTATATATGTACCACATTACATTGGTATAGTTAATTTTATAAACTGAAAATGTACTTATTTATTCTATTTTTGGTTGAAAACTTATATTTTTAGGCGAAAATTCAACTATTTTAGTAGAAAATTCAACAGTTTGATATCGGTTTGAAAATACATCTTTCTAGTTGAAGATTTCAATATTTTAAAACGGAATTTAACTGATTTATATTTATTTTATAACTGATTTAAAACTGAAAATGTAACTGTTCTATTTTTGGTTAAAAAATTATATTTTTAGTTGAAAAGTCACCTTTTTTTTTGTTGAAAATTTAACTATTTTGATGGCAAATTCAACTTTTTGTGAAAAATGTATGCATTTTGTTGAAAATTCAGCTTCTTTTTCGAAAACTCATCTTTTCAGTTGAAGATTAAAATATTTTCTTGAAAAGTCGTGTTTTCTAGTTCAATTCAGCCAACTGAAAATTCTCTTTTTTTGGTTGAAAATTAATTTTTTAAACTAAAAATGTGACTATTCTATTTTTGGTTAAAAACTTATATTTTTAGATGAAAAGTTATCTTTTTTAGTTTGAAATTAAAATATTTGGTTGAAAATACAACTATTTTGGTGAAAAATTAATCTTTTTGGTGGAAAATTCATCTTTTTGTGAAAAATGTATGTATTTTGTTGAAAATTCATCTTCTTTTTTGAAAATTCACCTTCTTTTTTGGAAACGCATCTTTTTGGTTGAGGGTTCAAATATTTTGTCAAAAATTCGTATTTTTTAGTTGAATTCAACCGGCTGAATTTTTTTTTTTTAATTAACTTTTTAAACTGAAAATGTAACTATGTATTCTATTTTTTGTTGAAAACTGATCTATTTTAGTTGAAAATTCAAATATTTAGTTGAAAATTCAAATATTTTCTTAAAAATTCGTGTTTTTAGTTGAATTCAACCAAAATAAAATTCTTCTTTTTTTTTAAATTAATTTTTTAAACTGAAAATTTAACTATTCTATTTTTGGTTTATAACTTATATTTTTAGTTGAAAACTTATTTTGTTGTTGTTGAAAATTGTAATATTTGGTTGAAAATTCAACTATTTTGTTGGAAAATTCATCTTTTTGTGAAAAATTTATGTATTTTGTTGAAAATTCATCTTCTTTTCTGAAAACTAATTTTTTTGGTTGAGGATTCAAATTTTTTGTTAAAAATTTGTGTTTTTGGTTGAAAATTAATTTTTTAAACTGAAAATGTAACTATTCTATTTTTTTCTTGAAAACTTATCTTTTTTAGTTGAAAATTCAAATATTTAGTTGTAAATTAAAATATTTTCTTAAAAATTCGTGTTTTTAGTTGAATTCAACCAAAATAAAATTCTTTTTTTTTTTTAAATTAGTTTTTTAAACTGAAAATTTAACTATTCTATTTTTGGTTTATAACTTATATTTTTAGTTGAAAACTTATTTTGTTGTTTGAAGCATTTGCACTCAAACCTCAGAGAAGTCGCCAAAACAGCAGGTCAGATATACACACGTGGGCGGGAGAAAGCTGAACTTTTGCAAAATATTTTGAGTTTAGAGGAATTAACATGTCCTGCTTTCAAATAATTAAATATTACCACCGAGTACTGTTTCCATCATGGCGTGAAGAAGGGAGAAATCTTCACATGTGCTCTGAACAATGCTTTTAAAGTAAAAAATTGGTTGCAGGATCGGAGAAAAGAAGAAGTGATGCTTCGCAATATACCCAACCGTAATCAGAGCCTGTCTTCAATCAACAATATCAAAACTTGAACAATCAGTCAACCTCTTTAAGAGTCGGTGACATTGCGGACGGGTGTGGACAACATTGAGAGATCAGTGGACAAAATCAATGAGCAATCTATATCACGTGAAGTTAATCAGTTATTACCAAATTTACCATCGTTTGCTAATCCAGGAAAAAAGGATGAACAGTTTGGAGGTTCTTCAAGCAATTCGGACTATACCAGCGTATACAACTGGGGTGTTTCCAGTAGATCGAATTCGGAAAATCTGGATGAGACCGGCCTGTATAGTTGCAAACCTTGAAGAGGCAAAGAAACCTGGATTGCACCTTGTTCAGGTGGAATACAACGCAACTATAAAGTGCGTCTTCGGATGTATGTGGTCAGTTTTGTGTTATGTTTCTTCATCATATGTGTAATGGTTATTCTTTATGCGAGTTTACCAAACTTTTTACGGGTAATTTATTAGCAAATGATCGCATTGTCGTGAGTTTTCACAAAAGCCTATTAAGTAAATGTAAAATTAAGTCAAGTGTTTTTCGACAACCAAAAGACGTGCTTCAAGGGGGTATTGTGATCGTGGGGTAATTAATATGCATTTTGCTTCTTGCGTTCAATCTTGTTCGTCACAAGTCGCTACATTATATTTTTTATAAGTAAGGTATGCGTATTTTATATGGATACTTTTACGAGTCATTCGTCTGCTCGCATCGTTTCTCTTTTCGTCGCTCTCTCTCTCTCTCTCTCTCTCTCTCGCTGTTTTATAATCGTCTTAGCTTAGTATATATGATTAATTATGCACGCGTTTGTATGTATGTTTGTGTGGAAGGAGTTGGACATTTTAAGTTGAAAATTATCGGTATCCCAGACTACGAAAATGTAATGAGTTATAAAATAATCTTTAGTTTTTACGTATGCACATTTAACTTTAAGATAGGTTTAGATTTTTCTGAAATATAAAACAGTTTTAGTAGGTCTATTTCGATGAAAGGCTTTTTGACAAAAATTGAATAAATCTATTCTCATAGGTTTTATTAAAAGCTGTTACTCTTATTATTTACCCTTCCTCTATTTTAGATAATTATTTTTATAAACTTATTTCACTAATAAATGAACATTAAATTTTGTTATATAATTATAATTTAATCTATTATAATTGGCTCTTAAATTTGTCTAACACTTAACTTATTTGTAATGCGTTGTACAAAATTGAAAAAAATGAATGATACATAGAATAATGGCAGTCATGACCAATCTTTCAGTTTTTAAGAAATATGATAAAAAATGTTTAAGTTGTCTATTTGCTCGGCAATTATTGCCTTTACTCTATAGAAATCCATTCGCCACTAATATATTATTATGCATTAAGAGGTGTAGTGCATTTTTTCATACAAAATTAATTTTCTACTTTTTATCATAAATGATGCAAGTTATTACGAAAAAGTAAAATGTATTTTAGTATAACTTTTTTATATGTACGTGAACATTTTTATGTCAACATATTTATCGTATCTGTTGTTGTCTACGTAAAAATGAGTAAATTCTTTTATCATAAGAAGAAAATTATTGCCAGGCCTTTATAAACATTACAGTCTCTTTCTTATTAAAAGCTAAATTGAACAACAAAATTTCAAAAAATATGATTGTTTCCCTTCTGCAAAAATCTGTTTTTAATTTTTTTTAGATTAATTTTTTTAACTTATCGCATAATTACTCAAAAAAAAATTTTCTCCCTGATATATTCCGTGATTGTACTTGTAAAACATGTCTAATTTTACATGGATTCTTTCTATTGACAAAAAATGTATATAAAATATTTTTCATAAAATGATTGAATGAATAAAGTATACATTTTATTTCTTAAACCCACCTATATATGTTATATAAGTACTAATACATAAACGTTGCACAAAGTATTTGGTTTACATCGTCGGACTTACGTCGCTTTTTATATCTATTTTTATAATGCATTGTTTTCATCTAATAGTTTGGTTTTTTTAGTAAATTCTTCCTCATTATCATTGCTTGATTGTCGTTTAAAAATGCAGATAATACCTTCCATGTGTAAAAATATTAAAGTTTAAAATTAAACTGTTCCATTTCTGGTTAAAAATTGATCTTTTTGGTTTTAAATTTAACCATTTTTGAAAAAAAAATCGAAGCGAAAAAATATAAACTGAAAATCAATCAAATAAAATTTGAACTATCATCACATCCATTGTTCAAAGTACTTAGGTGTAAATTCATGTAATTTGTTAAAAATTCGTCTTTTTTGGTAAAAAATTAATCTTTTTAGTTGATAATTCAAATATTTGGTCACTGATTGAAATTAGGAAAAATTTGAGCTGATTATAATTTAGAAATTAGGGTTGTGTATATTATTAAAAAAAAAAGCTTTTTGAAATTGGAAACGTGACAAATAGAAAGGTTTAATAAAATATTCCGATTGTGTAACATTTTCACAACTTTATTAAAAACAATGATAAAGCAATATTGTGAAACTCAAAAATAGGCTAAGTCATCTTCCACCGACAATATTGTATTTGGAAGTTTCTTGGTTCGAAACGAACGAATTGACCTATAATATTGATATACTTTATTGAAGTGTAAGGAAGCTATGGTCATGCAAAATATTTGAAAACACGGTTTTTTATAGGTGAATTTTCATCATTAACATAAATCAAAAGTGATTTCAAATTTTTGTTAAAAATTCGTCTTTTTTTCGTTGAATTCTACGATATTTTAATAAAAAATTCAAATTATTTTTGTTTAAAAATTAAACCTTTTGGTTGAAAAGTAATTTTTGAAATTGAAAACTTAACTCTTAACTCAAATTAACTTAGCATAAAGCTGGCAAAGGGATAGGGTACGATCGAATTTCCCCCTTCCTTATTTTATACTCATCAGAAAAGGTATTATATTTGTGTAAAATTTGACTTCCCCCCCCTGCCCTTCAGTTTTTATAAAATACCCACGTTTCAAAAAAGTCTGAACCCGAAAAACAGGTTTTTATGAATTTGTCTGTATGTATGTCTGTCTGTCCGTGAGCACGATGACTTTTAAACAAATTATTATATTAAATTGATCTTTGGCACACGTTTTAGTTTTATTTTCTTTTGCGGTCAAATTATGCAAAATACAAAAAAAGAAGAGAAGGCAACAATTGTGAACCAAAAAAATATCTACGAATTTATTATCAATTACTTTTTGATAGGACGCGCAGTTCTTGTGTTGTTCATAAAAACAACATTAAAAATATTAATGTATTAAATTTTAGGACAAACAACACAAGTTGAGAGAAAAAACAAAACAAATTCTTTCACCGAAAGAAGAACTAAAAATGTGTTATTAATAGTTTTTTTATAGGATGGGTAGTTTTTGTTTTACTCGTGAAAAATAACAGTAAAATGAAGAAAAAAATTAAGTTTGTGGACAAACGATACAAGCTACGAAGAAAGATGAATAGACAACAATTTCGCACGCAAAAAATATTCATAAATCTTTTATCAATTATATTTTGGTGATGTTGAAGATTATCAATTTCCCTCTAAGGATGCTCAAAAAAATATTGAAAATAATCAACTCTTCTCCTTCGTCATAAGACATCTGTTAACAATAATAAATCTGCCTCGATTCAAGCCAATTATAATGATAATGGAAATGTTTCAAATGAAATAAAATCCTTCTTAAATTTAAAACAAAAAAGAAAAATTTCCGTACTTTCAACTCAATAAAAATGTTCAAGTTAAAGAACTTTCCTCTTTCGATGCAAAAAAAAAATAGAATGTTTGAACCTCAAATAGTTTTAAGTAATACTCGTTTAAATTTGAATAATTTTATGTAATATCAATTTTTTAACGGATACAATTAGAAACTTTCAATTAATGATTGTCAAATATGATTTTTTAATTTCCCATAATATTTGTTATGAAGCAATAACAATAACGATTTAAAATACCTCATTTCAAATTTTCTTCTTTATAAAGCAATCAATTTCTCAATAAATATAATTGATGACATTAAACTTAATCAAATATTGTATTAACATATTTTTTTTATATCTTCGTTACAGATTTTATTGGTTTTCCATACCTTTAGTTATTACCTGTAAGTAATCCCTGATGAGTAGTATAAAAAGGACGGAGAAAGGAAAAAGTGAGAGGTTGGTTTTTGGTTGACTTTTCCCCTTATTCTCCCTCTTTTTTCATTGTGTTAATTTTGTCTCTAATGAGCCAAAAAGTGGGATTTTTGTGAAGTTTATTTTCAAATTGTAAATCAATTTGTTGCTTTTCCTGCAAAAATTATTCAGATAAAATGGATTTCCTTTCAATCTTAATTTATAAAAAATGTGAATAGAGACACTGAACACATGATTCTTTCCAATCTGCAGGGTTTGCTTATGAATTAAATTATTAAGATTTCTTTAAATTTATTTTATACATTTTACTCAGTTTTCTTGTAAGAAGTCTTCTTTTCATGTAAATTTTTACAAGAAGAATGTTTTGAATTTTAAAAATTTATTGAGAAATGCATTTTATATTTTGGATTGTTTTCTTTTCCTATTTGGAAAATTTAATAATTTGTATGGATTGGCTTCAGAATCATCCAAAAAACAAAACAAAAATTTTAAGATTTTGTCCCGATAACGGAACCAATACTTTAATTATAAGACCAAATATTATTCCCTGAGCGTTTGAAATTAACAAGGGGTTTTAAGTTAAAAAAGCTCGATCATCATTTGTTCTGGATAATTTCGAATTGAAAGCGTTTGCAATTTAAGAAAAATGTATTAAATGATTTTAAATTAAAAACGTTCCAATTCAAAATATTTTAGATATGTAAAATTTGGGAAAAAGGACAATATATCGAATGGAATGAAAAGCAATTGAACTTGTATCATTTCTGAATGAAAGCGTTTAAAATTGGTAATTTTAATTTGAAACAATTTTAAAACAAAAACTTTCGAAATTCACAACCTTCATTCTAAAATTTTTATATTTGGACTGTTTCTTGAGGAAGAAGTTTGAATTGTTTAAATTCAAGAATCTCGAAATCGAGTAATTTCAGATTAAAATTTCAAAACGTTAAAAATGGAATATTTTTCGATTAGAATTCCTAAAAAAAGACCATTTGCAATAGAGAAAAATGAAAATTTCCTTATTTCTAATTAAAAGCATTTGAAATTGAATGATTTCAAAGTGAAAATTTGTTAATTTTAATAAATTTAAATTCGAAACAATTTGAAATTTAATATTTCAAAGTAAGAGTTTCTGATATTCCAGAAATCTAAATTTTTAAATAATTAAGGAAATTATTATATAACATAAAAATTGATTAAACAAATTTTTCTAAAATCAAAAAAAAATTCACCTTTATTTTCACGGTTCAAATGTTACTTCCACACACTTCGTCTACATCCTCTCTCTTTATTTCTTCTCACTCCTTCTATTCCCAAACCCTTATTTCCCCTAGAGCACTTCCTTTATTTTTCCTCATTTTCCATACTTTCCCTTTCCTCATTTCCACTGACTTCCCATACATCTCCTGCCTGCATTTCCCCTTATACCTCTACTTTTCCACGCATCATTTTCACTACTTTTTCAACCTTCATTTCCACTACTCTCCTCCTGTAATTTCCCCTTGCTTCCCCGCCCCTTGCTTCCCATAATTTCCTCAACCTTCCCTCTGCTAATTCCCCCCGATTTCACATAATCCCTCTTTATTTCCATCGCTTCCTCTTTCACTTTTCCTCGCTTCCACCCGCCTCACTTCACCTTTTCCCTCTCCTTTCACTTACTTTTATTTCCTTTCGCTTCTAGTTTTCCCTCCACTGATTGCTCTTACTTTTTTGATGAATTGATTATTCTCACTTCTCCTATTCCCATACCCTTATTTCCCCTAGACATCTTCCTTTATTTTTTCTCATTTTACATACTATCCCTTTCCACATTTTCATTCACTTCCCATACTTCCCCATCCCGTATTTTCTCTTATTCCTCTACTTGTCTACGCCTCAGTTTCACATCTTTTTCAACCTTTATCTCCACTCATCTCCTCCTATAATTTCCCCTTACTTCCTCGCTCCTTGGTTCCCATCTTTTCCTCAACCTCTTCTCCAATCATTTTCTTCATTTCACATACTCCCTCCTAATTTCCATCGCTCCCTCTTTTACCTTTCCTCGCTCCCACCACCCTTACTTTACTCATTTTTCTTTGCTTTACATCGCCTCATTTTCTTTCCCTTCAACTTTCTATTTCCCTTCCTCTAATTTCTATTAATTTAACACACTTCCTCTATATCCTCTCTTAATTTCTTGTCACTTCTCCTATTCCCAAACCTTCATTTCCCCTTGTCCCCTTCCCTCATTTCTCTTTATTATCTATACTTTGCCTCTTCTTATTTCTACTCACTTTCTCTCCACTCAATACCCAGACTTCCCCTTCCCTGATTTGTCCTTATTCCTCTACTTTTCTACGCCTCATTGCCACTACTCTTCCAACCTCCAATTCCACTACTCTGCTCCTATAATTTCCCCTCACTTCCCCTCCCTTTGGTTCGCATCATTGCCTCAACCTTCCCTCCGCTCATTCCCCCTTCATTCACATACTCCCTCCTTATTTTCATCGCTCCCTCTTTTACCTTCTCTTGCTTCCACCACCCATTTTTCCACTGATCCCCTTCCCTTATTTCTCCTTATTATCCATAATTTCCCTTTTCACATTTCCACTCACTTTCCCTCCACTTACTTCCCAGACTTCCCCTCCCCTGATTTTCCTTCAATACTCTACTTTCATACACCTCAGTTCCACTACATAGTTCTGCAGGAAAGACAAACCGTTACAGTTACGTATAAACAAAAGTGCAAAAACAAGAAACAATTAAGGGAGTTAAAACAAAGTCACAATATTTTATGAAACAAGTCACCCACACTTCCACGAAATACAAATTTTTAAGTCGTTTTTTTTTTAATTACAAAAAAATTTTAAAATTAAAAAAATTAGATTTTCCAGTTGGATTTGCAACCAAAAGTTCAATTTTCGAACCGAAAAGTTGAATTTGGATCAAGGAAGTTCATTTTTAGCCATCAGGATCCCTCAATGGAACATTTAAAAAAAAAACGCACTTTACCTACTTAAATCCGTAATGAAAAAAAAATTTCCAAAAAATCGTGAAGGTCAAATTTCACATAGTAATCCTATGTTTTGATTCTCGGTGGATTCGTTACATTTTTAGATAGAGAAAAATTAATTTCTTAATAAACATCAAAAATGAATTTTCACTAAAATTTTTGTAAATATTTGTTTTTAGACTTTTGAACACCTATCTTCTGACCGCCGTTGATCAGCACATTTTGACAAAATTAAATATTTTTGAATAATTTTTGGCTAGACCTTCCTTCCCTCAGCTTGTGTTCGCCGACGATGAAGAAATGGAACACTTTACAGAACATTTTAGTTTTAAATTAAAAAAATTTTACTCCAACTAAAAAAAAAAAATTTCCTACAAAATTGAAACATTGAATAATTTCAAGCGAAGCGAATTTTTTAGCCATGAAAGATAAATTTCAACCAAATTATAATCTGAAGAGAAGAGAATGACGCTTGGAAACCTCACTAGTTTCCTCGCCGGATGAAATAGTAATGGAATTAAAACAAACCATAGAAAATTGCTTTCTCATTGCACACAAAAAATGTTTTCTAATTTTTTAACTTTTCAAAAATTCGCATATGTTCGCATATGTTCTCAAAATCAATGAAATTTTTGAATACCTTAAAACTGAATCGCATTATCCATAAAATTTTAAAAAATCTTCGAACATTGAAGAAATTTCCTAAAGAATTTGGAGCATTCTTTTTTGAAAATGTTGGACATCAAAAATCATTCTAAATTTTCTTAGGAATATTGAGAAAAAATTTTTATTCTCTCCAAACTTTTCCAATTCCTTAAAAAGTTTAAAAATTTTATTTCGAAACGTTCAAAGATTTACATATTGATTAAAATTTGTTGAAATCTTTTCAAATTTCGAATTATTTTTTAAATCTTTTGACAAATTCTAAATATTTCAACCTAATAGATCAATTTTCTGTTTAAAAAATTAATTTTCAACCAGAGAACAAATTTTTAACGAACTAGTTTAACTTTCAGCCGAATAATTAAATTTTCAATCAAGAAGATTAATTTTTTATATTGACCAAGTGGGTGGTAAAGAAATATTTACCATACAATTTTTTTGACTTACTTAAGTACAGAGCCGGCTTTTAATCGCAGCCTGCCTTAGGTCACCCTAAAATGTAGAAAATTCGTCTTTTTTTGTTGAATTACACTATTTTTGATTAAAAATTGAAATATTTTTTGGTGAAAATATGAAATACAATATTTTTCGTTCACAATTTATAATTTTTGCAATAAAAATGTAATTAATTGGTTCAAAGTTAAACTCTTTTGTTAAAAATTAATTTGTTTGTGGGAGATTCATCATTTTAATTAAAAATTCATTTTTTTGGTTGCGAAATAAGGTATTTTGTTGAAAATTTGTTTTTTCTTTGACAAGAAATTAATTTTCTTTACGGAAAATTTGACTATTAAAGTCCAAACTTTAACTAATTTGTTGAATTTTTTTCACCTTTTGGCTTAAAATTTAACTATTCTAGTTAATGAATCAACATTTCAGTTGAAAATTTATCACTTTGTTTGAAAAAGTAACAATTTCTGCCAAAACTACTTTTCTTGTTGTTAAAAATTTATCTTCTTTAGTTGAAATTCCGTCTTTTTGGTTGGTTAAAAATTCATCTTTTTGGTTGAGATTCCAACTATTTCAGTTTAAGATTCATCATTTTAGTTAAAAATTCATCTTTTTTATTTAAAAATGTAACTAGTGCTTTTAAACTTAATTTTTTTGTTCTAAAATTATTATTTTTTAACTGAAAGTGTAACTATTCCAGTTGAATATTTCATCATTTTAATTGAAAATGCATCTCTTTGATTGAACATTAATTTTTTTAACTGGAAATTTAACTATTCAATTTTCGGTTGAAAATGTATCCTTTTTAGTTGAAAAGCCATGCATTTTGATGAAAATTCATCTTCTTTGGTGGAAGTTAAACTTCTTAGTTGAAAATTCCATTTTTTTGTTGTTGAAAATTCAACTATTCCAATTAATTATTCTTCATTTTAGTTAAAAATTCATCTTTTTTGTTTAAAATTGAACTATTCCAGTTAAAGATTCATGATTATATTTAAAAATTCATCAGTTTGATTGAAAATCAATTTTTTTACTGACAATTTAACTATTCCATTTTTTGTTGAAAACTGAACTTTTTAAATTCAAAATTCTACTATTTGATTCAAATTTTTTTTTAGTTGAAAATTTAACTATTTCGCTGAAAATTCATATATTTTATTGAAAAATCGGCTTTTTGGTAGAAAATTAATCTTCTTGTTTAAAAATGCATGTTTTTGGTTAAAATTCAAGTATACTAGGTAAATTTTTATCGTTTTATTCAGTTAAAAATTCATTTTTCTGGTTAAAAATAAAACTACTAGGTTGAAAGGTCAACGCCTTTGTTAAAAATTAATTTTTTCGGTCAAAAATTCATATATATTTCAGTTGAAGAATTATTCTTTTTGTAAAATTTGAAATAGTTTATCCAGTAAATTAAATTTTTAGTTAAAAATTCACCTACTTGCTTGAACTACTTTGTTAAAAATACATTTTTCTGGTTGAAGATTATTGATTTTGGTTAAAAATTCATCTTCTTGGTTAAAAATTTATTTCTTTTGTTGGAAACTTAACTATATTGTCGAAATTCTTTTCTTTCTGGTTTAAAATTAATTTTTTTAATTGAAAATTTAACTATTAAATTTTTAGTTAAAAATTCTATTACTTGCTTGAACTACGTTGTTAAAAATTAATTTTTCTGGTAGATTCCTAATTTTGGTTAAAAGTTCATCTTAGTGGTTGAAAATTCAACTGTTTTGTTGCAAGTTTGTTTTAAAAAATTAATTTTTCAAACTGAAAATTTAACAATTCAATTTATTGTTGAAATTTTTTTATTTCTCATTTGAAAATTCAATTATTCCACGTAAAGATTCATAATTTCAGTTTTAAATGTATCTTTTTGGTTGAAAATTAAACTATTAAATTTAAAGATTTATCATTTTAGTTGCAAATTCTTCACTTTGATTGAAAAATGAACTATTTTGTTGAAAATTCTATCTTTTTTGGTCGACAATCAATCTTTTTGGTTTAAAATTCAACTATTCCTGTTAAAGATTCATAATTGTGTTGGAAACTCATCACTTTATTCGAAATTTTAACTATTTTGTGTAGATAAAAATGTTTGTTGTTGAAAATAATTAACTTTTTTAACATTAAATTTAACTATTCCATTTTTTGTTTAAAAATTCGACGTTTTTAGTCAAGAAATTAATCTTTTTGATTTAAGATTCATCAATCTTGTTAAGAACTCATATTTTTCATTGAAAATTTAACTAGTTTGTTGAAAAGTCCTTTTTTAAATTAGAAATTAGATTGTTTTAACTCAACATTCAACTATTTAAATTTACGTTGGAAATTCATGTATTTTTTGAAAATTCATCACTTTAGTTAAAAATGGAACTATTTTTGTTAAAATTTCCTTTTCTTTTTTTGTATTGAAAATTATTTTTTTTCAACTAGAAATTTAACTATTCCATTTTTGTTGAAAACTCGTATATTTGATGTTAAAAAAATTAATCTTGTTGGTCAAAAAGTCAACTATTTTGTTAAAAATGTTTTTTGTGTGTGTTAAATTTAATTTTTTTAAACTGAAAATTCAACTATTACATTTTTAGTTAAAAATTCTACTACTTTGTTAAAAATTAATTTTTCTGTTTGAAGATTCTTAATTTTGGTTTAAATTTATCTTCTTGGTTATAAATTAATTTCTTTTGTTGGAAATTGAAATTTATTTTTGAAAATTCGTTTTTTTTTTGGTTTAAGCTTAATTTTTTTTAACTGAAAATTTAACGATTACATTTTTAGTTAAAAATTCGACTATTTTGTTACAAATTTCTTTTTCTGGTTGATTCTTAATATCTTAATTTAATAAAAGGGCAAAGCTTCTTGAAAAAACCTCCAAATCTTCCATAACTATTTCTGCTAAAATTGGAGAAATGACTGAACCTATGGCAGTACCAAACTTTTGCCTATAAAAAGATCCATTGAATTAAAAAAAAGTTGAGTTCATAAAAGCTATCCCTTTGATGAAATCTTTTTGAATCAATCAAGTACGTGTTTTTATATTGTCCCATCTATTTATGATTGCCTTTTTTTTCTATTTCGAGGGGTATACTTGGAAACATTGCAACAACATCCAAAAAAATCATTACATGATCATCAGGAACAGTTTTTTGAATATTAGTTTTTTGGAATTCCCAGCTATTTTTAATATTGTATTTTTAAGTTGTGCTGTAGTCTTTCAGTATAAAATTTAAATTTTGTTCTACAAATTTCGTGGGAGTGTTAATAGTTTAAATAATCATTCTCAAAGGATAGCCTTCCTTATGAATCTTACTCAAACCATAAAATCTTGCAAGAACTGTGTCTTCGGTATTTATATCAGTCCATCTTATATATTTTCCTAAAAGTCCTTTTTTTCTCCAATTGTCTTGAATCCTGAAAGTGTTTATTCATAATTTTTTCAACGGATTTTAAATCAATAAATCAAAGTTATCACGATTGGAAAGTAAATCCTCCATATATGGAGGATTTAGGGATATATCCCTAATATAATCTGATTTCTTCATACAAACTGCAATATTGCCCTTATCAGCATTCATGCAAATTAAATCAAGAGTTAATTTTAAGGAAACTTTTCTTCATCATGAATCCTTCAGAAATTTTACGATTTGATAATAAAAATAAAAAAGACGAAAGAAATGAAAAAGAGAAGGACGCGGATTTGGTTGGTTGCCTTCTCATTTTTCCTTGCACTTTTTTATTTTTGTCCAAAGAAACAAATTTTGTTTTTGTTTTCAGGAATTGCAATAGCAGCATTTTTTGGTGTTTGTCCAAATTTGATAGTTAGATTCTTGTTTTATTTTCACGAATTCTATACATTGACTTGA
>JAABKJ010075445.1:180460938-180654051 GCA_011634705.1 Andricus grossulariae
GACTTGAGAGTTGGACGTTAAATATGATTTTGAATTTGACTTTAATCTAATATAAAATTCTTGAATTTTTCTGAAAATTGTTTTTTGTTTTGGTTAAAAATAAATATTTTTTAAATGAAAATTTAACCACTTGATTTCGAATTTGAAATCAATCTATTTAAATCCAAAATTCCATTCAACTTTTTTTGTCGGAAATGATTTTTTTTAATGAAAATTTAACTATTTGATTTATGTTAGAAAACTTATGTTTTTTATTTCAAAATTCATCTTTTGGGTTTCAAATTCATCTCTTTAGTTAAAAATTCAATTAATTTCTTCAAAATTAAAGTATTTTATGAAACAAATATTTCTTTGGAAAAAATGAGACTCTCGTAACCCCTATTTTTTGTTGAAAAGTTATCCTTTTTATTTGAATTTTTTGGTGAAAATTGATCTTTTTCAGTTGGAAATTCCAATATTTAGTGAAAAATTGAACTATTTTGTTGAAAATTATATTACTTTGTTAAAAAATCATCTTTTTTTGCTTCAATATTCAACTGTTTTGTTTAACCTTCGTCTTCGTGGATAAAAAATCCGATCTTTTGGTAGAAAAGTAATCTTTTTTTTATCCAGAATTAATATTTTTTAGTAAAAATTCAACTATTTGGTTGAAAATGCAACAGGTTTTAGTTCAAGTTTAATATTTTTCGTTTGAAAATTCAATCATTTGGGTGAAGATTCATCTTGGTAGGTCGAAAATTCAATTATTTGGTAAAATATTTAACTTTTTTTTTAACTCGTCACTTTTGCTTGAAAGTTTATCTATTTAATTGTAAATGTAACTTTTCGTTTCAAAATTCAACTGTTTTTTTGTTTAAAATTGATCTATCTACGTTGAAGATTGAACTGTGTTCTAGAAAATTTATCTTTTTGTCCGGAAAATTCAACTCTATTTTAAAAGATTTGTCTTTTTGGTTTAAGAATACAACTAATTAGCTGGAAATTTAATTATTCTAATGAAAATTAAACAATTTTGCTACAAAACAACTTTTTTTTATTGCAAGTTAATTATTTTTATTTTAAAAGTCTACCATCATTTGCTTGGTTCAGAATTCATATCTTTTGGTTTAAAATTGTACTATTTGGTTGAAAATTTAATTATTTTGGGGAAAATTAAACTATTTTGTTAAGTCATCTTTTTTTGTTGAAAATTTAAAGCTGGTTTGTTGAAAAATCGGATTTTTGGATAAAAAAATCATCCTTCTGGATTGAAAATTCATCTTTTATGATTGGACGTTAAGTCGTTTTAATTGAAAAATCTGCTATCATATTTTTGGTGTAGAACTCATATTTTTTGGATAAACAGTTTTATAGGAATTTCGTCTTTTTGGCTTGGAAAGTAAAAAATTTGGTTAAAAATTCAACTATTTTTTAAAAAATTGAATTGTTAAAAAATCATCTGTTCTGGTTAAAAATTAATCTCTTATGGTTGAAAGTTAATTCATTTTGGTTGAAAAGTCTACTATTATATTTTTTTTTCTAAAATTCACCTCTGTTGGTCAAAATTCTACTATTTGTTTGAAAATTTAATTATTTTGATGAAAATTCAACTATTTCCTTAGAGAAAAAAAAACACATCTTTTTTGGTCAAAAATTCAATTTTTTGTTGAACATTCGCCTTATTGAAAAGAAAATTCATTCTTTTAGCTTGAAAATTCAACTGTTGGTACAAAATTCAATTATTTTTTTGAAAATTGAATTATTGCTTCCTTATAGAGGAAGCTTTGTAGTGGTAAGATTTTCGAAAAAAATTTAATTCATGGTCAAAATTCGTTCTTTTTTCATGATGAAAATTGATATTCTTAAATTGAAATATATTCATTTTTGGTTAGAAGTAAATGTAACCTTGGTCGGGAGTTCATCCTTTTTTGATTCAAAATGCAACTGCTTCGTCAAAAATTAATCTTTTTTTGTTGAGGATCAAACTTTAAGACCTTAAAAAATGAGAAAACATTTTTTTTTAACCACCCTAATAAACTATATTAAATCAGGGTGTCTAATGTCCTGGAAATTCTTGAAAACCTGGAAAAGTCCTGGCATTTTTTTTACTTTATTTTGAACAAAAAATCTTACAAAAGTCAGAGAATTTCAACAAGAGGTACTTCAAATGTCAAGGATAATAAATTTGAAACTTTCGTATTTGAATTTGAAATTGTTTCATTTAATTAATAAAAGATTTTATGTTGGAAATGTAACAAGATTACTTAAAAATTCATCTTTTTGGCTGAAAATTAATTTTTTTAATTCAAAATTGAACTAGTCCAGTTAAAGAATAACTATTTTTTCGGAAATAAATTTTGTTGAGTGGAAGTTTAACTGCTTAATTGAAAACTTTTTTTTTTGTTAAAAAAATTAATTTTTCAAGTCGAAAATGTAACTATTCCATTTTTCGCTGATTTTTTTAAATCGGAAATTCAACTATGTGCTCTATTAAAAGTTGAACCACTTCGTTGAAAATTTATTTTTTCGTCTCAAAATTCATCTCATGGGTTCAAAATGGAACTATTTAATTGAAAATTCGTTATTGTTTTATTTAAAATTAATTTTATACCTGAAAATTTTAATTTCGCTTTTTTGTTGAAAATTGATCTTTCTAGTTAAAAATTATTCTTTATCGTTAGAAAACTAATCTTTTTGGTTAAAATTCATATTTTCGGGTTGAATATGCAATTTTTTTACCAAAAATTCGTCTTTGGCTGGAAAATTTAACAATTTTGATGAAATTTGTTTTCTGTCTTGCCTGAAAAAGCTTTATTCATTGACAATTTGTCTTTTTGATTGGAAAATTTGCATGGAGGGTTAAAAGTTGAACTACTTTGTTAGAAATGCGTTTTTTCAAGTTTCATCATTTTAATTTAAAATTATCCTAGCTCGTTCAATTTTATTTTGGACATTGCCTTGGCGTGGAAATTCACAAAAATTTTATTTCATATAATATAGTTGAAATTTCAATAAAACAGTTAAATTTTCTACTCAAATTCTGAAACAAATTCGGGATTCTGTTACTTTGTCAGGTCATTTTTGAAAATATAATTTCAGAAAAAAATTTATGTTGTAAAAAATGGAAAGAATGTACTTGAAAGATTATCCCACTATGGAAGTTAAAGGTTGGTCGAATTTGAAGTGGAAATTGACATTTTTAGTAAGACAAACGAAACGGTTTAATTTTTTCTACTGTTGTAATTTATTGTTCCTAATTAAAAATTAAACTTTTTGACTGAAAAATGATCTTTTTTAGATGAAAATTCAACTACTTGGTTGATAATTCATGTATTTTATTGAAAATTTGTCTCTTTGATAGAAAATTAATCCTTACGGTACAAAATTGACCTTCTTGGTTAAAAATTCAACTATTTGATTAAAAATTCATTTTGTTGAAAAATCGTTCTTTTTGGTAAAAAATTATTTTTCTGGTTGAAAATTCAACTATTCCATTTTTGGTTGGAAATTTATCTTTCTTAGTTTAAAATTCAACTACTTGGCTGACAATTTATCTTTTTTTGGTTGAAAATTCAACTAATTAGCTAAAATCTCATCTATTTTGTTAAATATTCTTTTTTTTTGTTACAAACATTAATCTTTTGGATGAAAATTAAATTATTCTATTCTTGGTTAAAAATATCTCTTTTTTAGTTGAAAATTTTAGTTGAAAAATTAATCTTTTTGGTTAAAAATTCAACTACTTGATTATGTGTTGATCCATTTTGTTGAAAATCCGTTTTTTGGTTGAAAATTTATCTTTTTAAGTTGTAAATTTATGTCTTTTCTGAAAATTCGTCTTTTTTGATTGAAAATTAATCTTCTCGACCCAAAATTAAACTTTTTGGTTGAAAATTCAACTATTTGGTTAACATTTCATCTATTTTGTTAAATATTCGTTTTTTTGTTAAAAATTATTGTCTTGGTTAAAAATTAAACTATTCAATTTTTGGGTAAAAATGTATCTTTTTTAGTTGAAAATTCAAGTACTTGCTTGAAAATTCATGTATTTTGTTGAAAATTCGTCTATTTCGATAGAAAATCAATCTTCTCGGTAGAAAATTAATCTTTTTTGTTAAAAATTCTATTACTTGGTTCAGTGTTCATCTATTTTGTTGATTTTTTTTTTGTTATAAAAAATTATTTTTTCTCAAGTGGCAATGTAACTATTCCATTTTTGGTTGAAAATTTATCTTTTCTAGTTGAAAATTCGTCCTTTTCGATAGAAAATAGTTTTCTCTGTAGAAAATTAATCTTTTTGATTAAAAAGAAAATCCGTTTTTGTTTTAGTAAGGAATAGATTTTTTAGTTGAAAATTAAACTATTTCAATATTACATTTTTTGTTGAAAAATTACCTTTTTTAGTTGAAAATTGATGTATTTTTCTAAAATTCGTCTTTCTTTATAGAAAATTATCTTCTTTGTAGAAAATCTTTTAATTGAAAATTTAACTATTTGGTCAAGAGTTTATCTATTATGTTGAAAACTCGTTTTTGTTTTCGTAAATAATTAATATTTTGGTTGAAAATTAAATTATTCCATTTTAGGTTGAAAATTTATCTTTTCTAGTTGAAAATTCGTCCTTTTCGATAGAAAATAGTTTTCTCTGTAGAAAATTAATCTTAAAAACTCAACGCTTTTGTTGAAAAATTCAACTAATTTTTTGAAGAATAATCTGTTTTGGTTGAGGATACAACTATATTGTTGAAAATTCTTCTTTTTGGTTGAATTCAACTGTTTTTCATTGGAAAAAGAAATGTTTTTTGGTTGATAAATAGTAAAGGTTGAAAATTCGTCTTTGTAGGTTGAAAATGAATTTTTTTGTCGAAAATACATCTTTTCTTGTTTCAAAATCAACTGTTTTCTAAAACATTCAACCTTCCAGCTTGAAAACTCCTTTGAACTACTTTTTACTACTCTTTTGTTGAAAATTCTTCTCTTGTGATCGAAAATTTGTCTTTTTTTGATGAAAATTCAACTATTTTGTTGAAAAATAATCTGTTTTTGTTGAGGATTCAACTTGTTTTTTGAAAATTCTTCTTCTTTTGTTGAATTCAACTGTTTTTGATCGAAAAGAAAATTTTGTTGTTAAAATATCATCCATCACATTTTTTGTTGAGAATTTATCTTTTTTTATGGAGATTTCAACTATACTTGGTTGAAAGTGGAACTACTTTCTTAAAAATTCATTTTATTGGTTAAAGATTCACCATTCCAATTAAAAATTCATCTATTTGGTTGAAAAATTAACTATTTTGTTGATAATTAACTTTTTTTTAAATCAATATTTTCATTGAAAATTTAAATAAAAATTCAAAAATTGATCTTTTTTGGTTTGAAATTCATATTTTTCGGTTGAATATTAATCTTTTTAACTGAACATTTTGGTATTCCACTTTTGGTGGAAAATTGAACTTTTTTAGTTGAAAAATCTTGTATTTTGTTTTAAAGTGGTCTTTTTTGGTAGAAATTTAATATCCTTGGTTAAGAATTAATCTTTTCTGATATAAAAGTCAACTTTTTGTTCAAAATTGATATTTTTTCGTTAAAAATTCTTTTTTTTTGTTGTGAAATATTAATCTTTTTTAGTTGGAAATTAGTCTTTTTTAAATATTAATCTGTTTTGGTTGAATTAAACTGTTTTTATTTTTTTAAATATATTTTTTGATTGAAATATCAAACATTAAATTTTTCATTGAGGATTCTCCTTTTTTAGTGAAAAATTCAACTATACTTAGTTGAAAGTGGAACTTCTTTGTTAAAAATTCATTTTATTGGTGGAAGATTTATTATTTCAGTTAAAAGTGTATCTTTTTGGTTGAAAAATTAACTATTTTGTTGAAAATTCATCTTTTTTGGTTGAAAGTTCATATTTTGGTTCAAAATTGATCTTTTTTGATTGAAAATGTGCCTTTTTTTGATTGAATATTAATCGCTGGAACTGAAAATTTCACTATTCCATTTTTGGTTGAAAATTGATATTTTTAGTTGAAAATGAATTATTTGGATGAAAATTCATCTATTTTGTTGAAAATTCGACTTCTTGAAATATTTAAAAATACCCTGAAATCTTTCAAATTCTTCGGAATCACTTAAAATAATTGAAATCTATTAAATATACCATGCCATATTTCAAATTCTTTAAAATCTCTGGAAATTCCTTGAAATTTTTTGAAGCTCTTAAAAATTCCTTGGAATATTCAAAAAATACCGTAAAATCTTTCAAATTCATTCAAATTACTTAAATATTTCAAAACCTTTGGAATCTTTTGAATTCCCTTAAAACTTTTTTAAGCTTTTTAAAATTTCTTGAAATATTTAAAAATACCCTGAAATCTTTCAAATTCTTCGGAATCACTTAAAATAATTGAAATCTATTAAATATACGGTGCGGTATTTCAAATTCTTTAAAATCTCTGGAAATTCCTTGAAATTTTCTAAAGCTCTGAAAATATTCCTTGGAATATTAAAAAAATACCCTAAAATCTTTTAAATCCCTCCAAATTACTTAAATATTTCAAAACTTTTGCAATCTTTTGAATTCCCTTAAAACTTTTTTAAGCTCTTCAAAATTCCTTGAAATATTTAAAAATACCCTAAAATCTTTCAAATTCTTTAGAATCACTTAAAATTATTGAAATTTATCAAATATACCCTGCGATATTTTAAATCCTTTGAAATCTCTGAACATACTTTGAAATTTTCTTGAAATTCTTGAAATGCACTTAAAAAGTCCTTGGAATATTTAAATTAATACCCTAAAATCTTTGAAATCCCTTAAAATTACGTGAATCAATTGAAATTGAATTGGATAATAACTTTAAATATTTTAAGATTTCGTTAATAGGTTCTTTGAAATCCATTTAAATGTTTCAAAATTATTTGAAAATTTTTCAAGTCACTTTAGGTTATGAAAAACAATTAAAAATTTCTTGAAATCTTTCAAAATGCCCTGAAATATTTCAAAACCTGTCAAATCTTTTGAATTCCCTTAAAAAAAAATTTGAGCTCTTCAAAATTCGTTGGAATATTTCAAAATACCCTCAAATATTTCAAATTCATCGAAATCACTTAAAATTATTCAAATCTAATAAATATACCCTGAGATATTTGAAATTCTTTAAAATCTCTGGAAATCCTTTTAAATTTCTTAGAGCTCTTAAAAATTCCTTGGAATATTAAAAAAATACCCTAAAATCTTTCAAATTCATTCAAATTACTTAAATATTTCAAAACCTTTGGAATCTTTTGAATTCCTTTAAAACTGTTTTAAACTCTTTAAAATTCCTTGGAATATTTAAAATTACCCTAAAATCTTTCAAATTCTTCGGAATCACTTAAAATGATTGAAATCTATTAAATATACCTTGCGATATGTCGAATCCTTCAAAATCTTTGAAAATCCTTTCAAATGTTTTAAAGCTCTTAAAAATTCCTTGGAATATTTAAATAAATAGCCTAAAATTGAATTTATTTAACCACAATTAAATGTTGGTTCTGAGAAAATAATAATTTTACAGCTGTTATATAAAAGCAGATTTTTATGTCATTGATACTTCGCTAAGCATTATTATCAAATTAGATTTCTTCATTACTAGGTGTTGGTTCAAGACTTACATAAAGTCAATATTATAATTGGAAGGCGATTTATCGAGCTCAGCTCAGAGGGCAGCACCGAGAGTGTCGATACATTTTGTATGCAGGAACGAGGCATTATACCTACAGTTTCTTAAGTTTTTTTTTGTTATTTGAAAGGCGATGTGCTCCTTCATTTTTACATTCAAATGCCACACACACACACAAAATTTTCAAGAAGAAAGTGTAGGAATCACAACACAGTTTTTAAAACCTCTAACAGACGATTTAGAGCATATAATCGTTGAATCTAATATTTTCAGTACCGATTTGGCTTAACTGTAATGTTTATCGTATCCTCCTCCTCGCCCTCTATTTTTTCTCGTTCGTCCACATAGATTTTAATACTTTATTTCACTTGAATCAGAATAATTCAAGATTCAGCAGGGAAAAAGTTATTACAACGACAAGGAAAAGCAGCTTATCTGATGGTAAGTCACTCTATGATAATCTTTGGCAACCCAGCTTCCCGTTTTAGTGAAGCAAAGTTTCGTCTACCAAGTTGGAACAGTTGAATGAACTGTATATCCATTATTCTGTTAACCAGAAATCCTGGTTCCTTTAAATGAATTTATTTAACCACAGTTTGAACAAAAGTGTTGGTTCTAAGAAAAAAACAAGAATCGCAGCTGTTATGTATAATAGCAGATTTTAATATACGTAATCAATACTTCACGCAGCATTTTCAGTATTATTTAATTAAATTTCGATAACACTAAATGTTGATTTAAGAGTTTCTGAAAGTAGATGTTCATGTTATCACTAGGTCATTGTATCATTTTTTTAATTTTGATTTACTGTATTCTTGTATTAGATTTTAATATTGCTGAATTTATTTTATCATTCATGATACTTTATTTCAATGTTCCAAGTAAGTAAATTTTATCTTTTCAGCTGATTACTCTATCATACTAAAGATGATTTCAACGTTCCTTACAGTCTATTATAATATTTATGCCGCTGATTTTATTTTATAAATTCTAACAAGAGCTTTCGAATTATATGTTCTTCATCCCAAAATAGTTCAATCGATATTATTAATAATTATTACGGGGTTATCAAGTATTAATTGCTAATAGTTTATTTGGCATCTGAGCTATATCGATATCAGATTCCAAATCTCTCACTGTGATCCACTGGATGTAATAAGATCTCTTAAGAATCTGTTGATATTTTTCAAGATTCGTGCACAATTTTTACATGGTTTAATTCATTTGCAGAGGCATGCTGTGAGATTTATGATTGTTTTTGTATCAGTGCTACGAAGCCTGATATTGTCCTCCAGGATCTGAAAACCAAGATCATTTACGTGATTGAATTCTCGGCAGCAGCCGATGGCAATATCACGGCAAAGGAGGAAGAAAATGGGTGAAATATCAAACACATTCAAAAATTACTGTGTAGAAATGGTAACAGGGATCCGACCGGAAGCCGGCCAGATAGCCCCAGTTTAAATTGGGCGGTGGCCGGGGATATTGGCCGGGATCTGATTAAAAATGTCACGTTAAACTGGTCGGATTCCGACTTTCATACCGGCTAGGATCCGGTCGGGTAACCCGGCCACAAACCGGTTAAAAAATGTTGCTTCAGGTGAGGAATTGGTAATTTGGTTTGCCTTTTAAGGCCCATCATAAAGAATACGGTGAACTTTAAATGTAAAATTAAGTTATCAAATTCTCGAGAGGAAATTAGAAAAGAGTTTCAATCACTGATGCAAGAATCTCCTAGCCATTATTTTATTTTGGATACCACGTGGTGATTTGAGTTTAGGAAGTAGGAAAGAAAAAAATGAATACACAACACTATACTTTAATGAAAAATAATAATTATTCGCGCAGTAAGTGGGTTTTTGCAAACTGATTACTGAAATAAGGTTTATTTTAAGAACGGATTTTATTTACGAACTTCGAGGAAACGACGCGACGTGTGTACAACGCAATTGTCTGAAAATAGAGAAAATTGTGAAAATTGTAACAATTCTGCTGTAACACATTGCAAAATTGATAACAGTTTTATTTAATAAGTTAAAACATTGGGAAGAAATGAATCTTCAAATTATACTTTTCAAATAATAATTCAACTAACACCCGTAAGTACGTCTTTGATAATATTACGGTTCTAAAAAAATGTGCAATTTCTGCAAAAAAAGTACCCTGAGTAGTGCAAAAGAACTGGCCAGCTTTCACGGTAAAATTTTTCCGAATTAAAGATTTTTTCCATAAAGCTTTAAATGCTTGGTCTTTTGGAACGACGAAAAAATTAATTTGTTCATATTCGGAATCTTCGGGTTCTCTGAGTTCACTCTTGTAAGCTGTTTTGCACCCCGTAGTGATACATATAGGCATAATTAATGCGATAAAAAAACATAAAAACACTAGTAGAAAAGTCCACTAGGCCATTTCCACAAAAATTGCATGAAGAAACCGTTTTGTTACATTTTTAAGAGTTTGTAACAACTCTACATGACGAAAGCCATATAACCGTCGAAACAATACCAGAAGCACCAACAATGTTACTACTAGCGCCGCATGGCCGTTTTCAACACATGGATCATTTTCAACTTTCGGAGCACGGTCGTATACACAGGTCCAGCGGCTCTCGTGGTGGGGGAAGTTCCCTAATGTAAGCCAGAAAGTTTCGCAAACTGACCACTGAATGTAGTGGCGTATGCTTTTCTTCAAATAGGAAATGACGTCAGAAACGAGGTACCAAAGAACGTACTAAAGGATGTACCAACGACGTACAAAGGGACGTAATGAAGGACACACAAAAGGACGTACCGAAGTACGTCATTTTGTATCCCAATTCGGGACGTCCTTTGGTACGTCCTTTTGTACGTCCTTTAGTACGTCCTTTGGTACGTCCTTTCATAAGTACTTTTGAACGTCCTTTTATACGTACTTTGTAACGTCCTTTTCTTCGTCCACTTTTTCAAGTGGGATGAGATTCAAAAAATTCATTTTTTCTCATAATTATAGTACGTCATGTCCACAAAATATTTAGAAATGCACTATTTATGATGAAATTCTTAAGTAAAAAGTTTAACAGAATGATAGTTTACATTATTCTGTTGTATTACATACCTCGAATTTCATGAGTTTTTCGCAACTTATTGACTTTTGAGTAATATTCCGATGATTACTTTTAAGGTTAAATTTATTTTTGTAATTTGTTATTTCTCTAATTGAGGATAGGTTATCCATTTGAAATATGCAATACGAAGTTGTAATTCTAACTTTTAATGAACGTCTCTATTTCAATTAATAATTGTAACAGCTGAGGAAATAAATTTCAGGGGAAAATGTATTAAAAACCAAAGCTGAGTCCTCGCCGAGCCTAAAAATGATAAAATTTCAAAAATTTCAAAAAGTGGACATGGCGTAGTATAACTCTAGGGCGACGAAATGTTTAAGCCTGAGTGGAAAGCTTCACATGAGGACTTTGTGAGACTCTTCACTTCGGGTCATCGCTAGAGAGATTGATCAGCAACCTGGGTCGGAGCAGTGTTGCGGAACCAGCGTCTTATTTGAATAAATAGAACGGGGATTCTAGATCAACCTAAATCTCTATACCGCTCCTCTACATTACTTCCTTCCTCACCGAGTGAGTCACGCTTACCCCGGATGGGAAATGGCTTAATGATATAATAATATTAATCCCACAAATTATTCCTTTTAGTGAGAAAATAACACCTGATTTTTGTAAAAATTAAGAAAATAAAACATTTAGTGGTCGCTTAAGGTTAATTTGGTTCTAAGTTCTTACCTGAAAATTACGCATGATTACACATTATTACGCATTATTACGCGATTATTACACGATAAGTATACGGAATGTAAGGTTGAGATATTTTAGATTGATCTAGAATTCTCGTGTTATTTATTTAAATAACACGTTTATTCCGCACACTGCTCCGACCCAGGTTGCTGATCAATCTCTCTAGCGATCACCCCACGTGAAGAGCCTCGCAAAATTCCTATATGTGGTTCCCCACTTGGGCCCATTAGTATCCGAGGTCTTTGTTTCAGGCGTCATTCACTCTACTCACATTCTTTTTATAAACTATTTGTCGCCAAACTTTTCTGTCCTGAACGAATAACTGATTTACAAGTTGTCGAAGAATTCGTTGACTGTCTGCTACGTTATCTATATATGCACAATGTACAGAATAAAGTCGCAGTAACCGGCAATGAACAAATGTGCGCCGTCAAGCAGAATAAATTTGAAAATTTTTTACTTTAATTTGAAATTGTTTTATTCCGTTTATAAAAGATTCTAGGTTAAAAACTTTACAAGATTCTGGTACTTAATTATTAATGGTCAAGGAAAATGAAAAATTGGCGAGGAAAAAATTAGGGAATGTTTAAATGAAGTTTTGCGTTTCCGTGGAATTTTGGAGCCACTGAATTATAGCTTTTGAGAGATTTAGCCGTATCGTTATTTATATATCCTTTTCATACGTAAATTCCAATCATTTCGTTTACTTTATTCATAATATTAGAAGCAGGATCTTTCTTTACTTTTATGATAAAAATGGACAACATTTATCTACATAATCTGTTTTGTATAAAATCACTGCAGTTCCACCTTCATCAGCAGTAGCTATGATAATATCTTTATTTTCTGTGAGAAACTGTTTTGCTTTTTACCTAATTCATTTATTTCAAGTGTATTATTGTTGTTGTAAGAAAAATTTAAATAGTTTTGTAATCTGTTGCTAATATTAGAATTAAGTTCGGTTCTATTTTCAGTACGAATTAAGTTTATTTTTTCCTCAATGTAAACCAAAATATTTTCTGCTAGTTTGACTTTGTTGTAATTATTAGTATAGAATTTCCTACTTAAACTTAAAAAATATCCAACATCATTTGGAATTTGTTTTTCTGTTAAGTTGATAAGCCATTTATTGTTCGGAGTTTTTTTGGAGTATTATAACTATAATATGTTTTGGAAAGCCATTCAAATTTAGAAATGGATTTTTCAATTAAATGTTCCGTTAAGAAGGCTTCCATTGGAAAGTATTTGAAAATTTCCTGTTCAATGATGACGTGACAATGATTGAATCCTTTTCGATACCGTTTTTGTCCTCGCATTTTGAATCACCATAACAGTAGAAGTTATTGCTTAAACTGAGTCCCTTTCTGTACACAGTGGTGACAACATTTTTCTGCGTACTTTTGATTACTCCAAATCGACCATGAAATAGAACATTTTTAATCCCTTTTTGACTCGCACATTTTACTGTTCTTGTTTACTGTTTTTCGAATAATAATGAGGTTAAAAGCATTTAAAAACAAAGTATTAGTCATTTACGTTGTCAAGATTGGTTGCTACATAGGTAGCTGCGATGAAAACTGTGTTTTTCACATTCTCATCTCAATGAGAAGGTATTGGTTTTATGTGAAAAATTACTTTCGCGTATTCAATCAAATATCGACGTTTCGAGACCCCCTGAGTCAGAAAAAACGGTTTTTACGAAGGTGTCTGTCTGTCTGTAGTCTGTAGTATCGCACTGGAGATTCAAAAGTCCGCGTCCGCCTTGACGGCGTGAAATGTATAATCGCGGAACTGACGAATTGATATGCAACCCTTTATGCATATGCATGATTTTACGTGTGGTGACAATGAGGGCATTAAGTTCATTCTTCGTTCATTGAACCACCCCAAACGAGTAGAGTAGAACCGGGACAAGCATGTTAGTCGCAGAAACCTTGTTCAACGCCGACAGATTGGAAGACTAAATCTGTCGCAGAAGATGCTTGTATATGCTTCGGAGAGACTCCTCTACCAGTGTTACGTCCTGAATGCGGCTTTGAGGCACGCCCAGGTATGTATAGGTGTCTCCAGTGTTAAGATCTCAAATAACACTTATATCCACAAGCTCAGGGTCCTTCGGAACGCCAACAATCATTCCTTTCTTCAGATTAATTTTGTCACATTTGTCCAATCCAAAGTCCATTTCAATCTCTCCTGTGTACTTCTTGACGATATTAATGTCAGTTTGAGGTTTGCTTCTACCAGAGGCATAGATCTTCAGGTCATCCATATAAAATACATGAGTGACCCTATGCTCGCGCTGGTTAGTATCGCGACAGAGGTATCCAGAAGAATTTCGTAGTGCGAGAGATAGAGGCAAAAGTGTGATGCAAAAAAGCAAAGGGCTCAGGGTATCGCCCTGAAAGACGCCCCTCTGAAAGGTGACGTTGTTTATTGTCACACGATAATTTTCAGATGAGAAAGTAAATCTAGTTTTCCAAAGAGACATCAATCTCTCTATGCATCTCACTATGTGTGGATGCACCTTAAAGCTTTCCAACATACAGATGATAAGTGTATGAGAGGTTGAATCGAAAGCTTTCCAGGAGTCAATCCAGGCCATTGACAGGACGCGTTGATGGGCTGAAGCGTCTTTACACCAGCCACTGCGAAATGGGCGTCTCCGACTTTAAATATGAGGTTAATATGCGGGCCAACTGTTGGTGTGTAGAAGTAAACATCTTCGACCAGAAGTTCTTGATACAATCTGGTCCAGCACTGGAAAAGTTCTTCGTGCCCCTATGTGCTTTTTTCACCTGTTCGGCAGTGATTGATGGACATTCCACCTCAGATTTTATGAGATTGTCACAAAATTCCTTGAAGCGGATGATATTGTCAGTATCTTCTTTCAACTTTATTGTTTTCGGGAACTTGTATACCTCTCTCCAAAAAGTCTCTGCCTCGTTGGGCTTTGGTGGAATTTTGATAGAAACAGAGTGATCACTGAAGAGGCTAGATGGGTCAGCGAGAAACTTTTGGTTCTCCCTGATCCATCTCTCCCTCTTCTGTATTCTGCTCCTTGCGTCAGATGAAAGCCGTACTTTGTCAACAATATGCTGCTTGATTGTCAGCAGCTTTGACTTGTTCAGTGTGTGATTCAAGATCCTCAGTTCTAACTCATTGTAAACTATATATTTCAGAATGGAGAAGATCAATAAGAAAAAAGCACCGCGATTGTGCGGTTATTCAAGTCGGCAAGTACGTCGGATTGTTCGAAGACGAGTTGAGCTGGAATGTCAGTACTTTCCAAATGTTATACACCAATATCAACAGCCTGATTAAATAAATTCCAGCGTGAGCCCAATTGAGCAGAGCAGGACTAAAGATAGTGGAAATACTGTTCAAGAATGGGATAAATTCAGTCAGCATTCATATGTCGAAACCCAATTTTCATATTCGGAAATCAGCAGTGATTGCGAATCATTAGATGAAGAATTGTCAAGATCAGAAGATGACTTTGACATTTCAGATTTGCTAACAGCTGTGACTGAAGGTAGGAAAAATACTGTTCCAAAATGGGATAAATTAAGTGAGCATTCATACGATGAAAACCAATTTTTATATTCGGAAGTCAGCAGTGAATGCGGATCATTAGATGAAGAATTGTCAAGCTCAGAAGATGACTTTGACATCCCAGATTCGCAGCAAGATTCACTAGATCATACAATTTTATTGAACAATACTACCGAAAGAGAAGATAAAGATGTCAAGGAATTTCAATTTTATGATGCTCACGAAGATCACAAAAATTCGAAGAATGAAACCCTCAAAAGAAAATTACACTTTTGGGCACTTGCCTACCGCATCAGTCTTGTTGCATTGACTGCACTATTACTAATTTTGAGACTAGTAACTCATTTAGAGTTACCTCTTGACGCAGCAACCTTAATGGGTACACCAAGACTGACAGAAATTTTAGAAATAGATGGCGGGCATTATCATCATTTTGGACTAGAAAGAGCTGTAAAAGCAATAATTCGTGAATACAAACGAAGAGGTATTCGCGTTAAAAATATTAAATTACTCATAAATATTGATGGATTACCAACTTCTCAATCATCAAAGAAATGTTTTTGACTCATATTGTGTTCCGATATTAATTTAAAAAAAGTTTTTCCTGTTGGAACATTCTTTGGAAATAGTAAACCTACCAGTCCTAATGAATTCCTAAAACCGTTTGTAAAATGGAATAAATGGTGAAAATGGCAAAATAACGGCGAGTGTTGAAGGTTTGATTTGCGATGAATTTGAAGGCGCATACTGCGTACGATAGCTGCTCAAAATGTCGTATACATGGAGAGTATGTCGTGCCAAAGAAAAGAAGGAAAAATGGCAAAGGAAGAGGGAGAGTTTGTTTTCCCGGAATGGGACCATTCCACTTAAAAACGGATGAGGAGTTTGCACGTAACATTTTTGACGACTTCGAACCTGAGGATGAAACGATTTTAAAATCATTTCCAGGATTTGGATTTATATCTTCCGTACCATTGGACTACATGCATTTAATCCTATTAGGTGTTGTTAAGAAGTTGATTGAAACCAAACCCGGCCAAGATAGAGGCAATACAAAATTTCCCTTGCCCAAAAAACGTACGCAACATTCGTCAATTCTTTGGACTGTCAGGCTACTATCGACGATTTATCCAAGACTATGCGAAAATCACCAAGCCCCTAACCGACCTCCTTAAGAAGGATGCAAAATGGGAATCGGGTACAGAACAAGATGAGAGCTTCCATAAGCTCTGCGATTCGCTTTGTAGCGAGCCTATTCTACGGTACCCCGATTTTCGGAAAACTTTCAAGCTAACCACCGACGCCTCGACCCATGCCGTCGGAGCCATACTGACCCAAAACGAAGAAGGACTAGACATGCCCGTAGCCTATTTTTTTAAGGCCATGAATAGCTGCCAAGAAAGGTACCCCGAGGAGGAACAGGAATGCTTAGCCATCTTCCTGGCTCTGGAACATTTTTGGCCCTACTTGTACGGGCGAGAATTTATACTTGCCTGTGACCACGAACCAGTCTACTGGATGAACTATATTAGTGACCCAGGAGCCAGACTGCTTCATTAGCGACACAACGTTTGAAATCGACAATATAATTTCGAATAAAAACAAGGAAAGCTTAATAGGGGAGTGGAAGCATTATCGCGAAACCCTCCTGACAAACCCCCTAAGCGTTCGGAAGAAATAAAGGATCCGGAAGCCCTGAATAGAACCTTAAGACGTCTCACACCTCTTCAGTCAAAGAACCTCTCTGAGGAGAGGACTCATTCACAAATAAGCAACCAGAGGGTACTGGTCCTGACACGAGCGAGAGCCTCACGAAATGGCCCCAAAGAAAACAAAAATGTCCCAGGGACATCCACCAACGCCACCCGCGTCTCATCCCAGGAGAAGCAATCCGCGGCACCAGAGAAAACGAAACCAACAGTACGCAGGACAGTAGCCTTTCGGCCTGTAAAAAGAGGAGAAAAGGCTCCTCTGCCGTCATTCGTCATCCCCGCCCCAGTCCCTAGGAAGCGAGGGAGACCGAAGAAAATACAGGCCCCGGAGAGCAAAACCGACGCGGCTAACGTGCCCTCGGAAGGGGCCCAATCATTCGAACTAGAAGAAAGTTCCATAGGTAAGCGACTGTTGAGAAGAAGTGAAGCAAGCAAATCGCCGGCCGCTAGAAGCGAATCCTCGACCGAGCCATCGTCGGATGATGAAGACTCCGATTCTTCGGACGCGCCCGTCTTTCGAAAATCTCACAGCATGTTACCCGACTTGGAACCCTCAATCGTCACTAAAAGGGATGACTCGACCCCTAAGAGCGCTCCCCCTGGAATTGAGAACCCGAATCCATGGTTCCCTCCCTTACAAGACACGTTTGTAGATGTGTATGTGGACGGTGCATGCAGTTATCATGGAAGCAAAGAACCAAAGGCTGGGATAGGAGTCTGGTTCGGTCCTTTTCACGATAAATACATTGGACACATATCCTTGAAAAGTGGACAATTTTCTATTTTCAAGTGCGTTTTAGGACACTAAACATAAAAATACCTTAATTAAGTAGAAAGTGAGATTTGACTTAAAATGATATAAGTGAGTGATATATACGGAACATAACGTAATTTTAGGTAATGTGTTCTATAATGATGACGGTAATAATTCATCATTTGGATATAAATTGGGTATAATGTCTTCTTTTAAGTTGTTCCTCAAATGTTTTTTTATATTAAAGCAAAAGAAAATATAGAAGCATCCAGTTAGAAAATCATTATTTTTTAAAGATATGATGATATGCCTAAATGTAGACAAGAAGAAAAAAACTCTTTTCAACTTTATGAGGATCAAATACACGAATCCAAACTTGTCTTCTGGTGCTACTTAAATTTATTATTGGTTATATTGTTTTAAACTCAACGAAATATTAATATAATAATAATTTTCATTATAAAATTCAAATGGATTATGTAGTAAAACCTGTAATACGAAGAATACGACCCCATTATTTTAGTACTACATTTGGCCATCAGTTGACGTATCGTTGTATTTCAGATCCCAATTGTGCCACTTCGTTTTCCACTAGGGCAAAGAGAAAGACTGTTAATATGAATTATAAATTGTAGACGCGACAAATGGGAACCGAATTATAATTCAAAATTATGCGAATTAAGTACTTATATTTATGACTGAAACAATATAATTTAAATATCTGGGGTCTGAAGCTTATGGTTATATGTCATTGAATTGCCTGCGAGCATTTTTTTGGTATGTTTCAGCGAAATATGATCCAGAAGAAAGTAAGGTTAGGAACACGTATTTGTTTTTTTTTTAATTCAATAAAACCCTTTTTTTGCTATATGTATGCATTTTTATATTCATTTCGAATCACATAAAATTTCGAATCAATAGTTGAAACCTACGCGTTATCGGTAAGTTGATAATAATTTGCCATTCTTTCTTTTCAATTGATCGTTATATTATAAAGTTTAAAAACATTGATCTTCCTAATAATATTATTATCTTGCAATATTACAGCTAACTTTACTGCAATATTGTTACACATTACTATTTAATTAGGTTTTAGACCAAAATTCATCTCTTAAAAATTGATATCAAGTTCGCGATTTTGAATTTCGCGGGGAACCAAGATGGCAGCTTGCATATTCCCACCTAATTAGGAATTTTCACTTCAACTATCACTTCGTTGAGTGCTGAGGGGGGAAAAATGGACCAAATGCATGGGATTCGGTTATTTTTTGCCCATTTTGTTATTATCTTCGTAAAAACTAATTTTTTCTATATAAGTTTATTATTATTATTATATCTTTAAGCCGTTTCCCTTTCGGGGTAGGCGTGAATTGCTCGGTGGTAAAGTAGTGATGTTAGACCGAGTTTTTAGATTTAATATACAAATGTATAGTAAATCTATATTAAAATTGCAAACATTTTTAACAGTGTACATTGACGTAAAATAAATTGCCATTTGTTAGGTACATGTTATTGAATACTCATTAATTTTTTCAAAATTCTGGTACTAATTCTTGAACGTGTGGAGGACTTCAAAGTTGACGTAGTGAAAGTTGAGGGTTATTTCTCCTGTTTTTTTCACACACTTTGTGTTATAGGAAAGACAAAAAATTTTTCACGAAAATTAAACTGACATCGTTTTACACATATAATGTTGATTAATATTTCGAATTGACTCAACATTCTGCGAGTTTTTCTTGCAGAGTAATAAAGCTTCAAAGCCAGGTGTCAGGACTTTCGAATCCGACTTTAGACAGCGTCAGTGTAGCGCCAGGCTGGTATTGCGTGAATAGACAGGCTTGAGAAAAATTGTATTGGCTTTAGCATGATTCAAGTCTGCCACGAAACTTTTCCCAATGGGCACCTTCCCACATAGCCATATGAACGAAAAACACAGCTTTCAAATGTAAAACCCGTAGATTCAGGGTTCATTAGAGTTATTTACAATCATCCGATTAAAAATGCACTAAAAAACCACGAGTGTTCGAGAAATATTGAGATTTACGACAAAGTAGTCACTATGTTCAACCCAACGACACGGCACAAAAAAATGAAGACGTCAAAACTAGAATTATTATACCAAACATATAGTTTAAAAAAAAAAGTTGAAAATTTCTCTGAATTTTCATTAAAATTAAAAAGAAAGATTAGATGCTAAAGAAATGTGTGGAAATCACTACAATTTTTCTATTTCTAATAGGAAAAAGAAATCAATTCTGAAATGTTAACATTATTGCCAATTAAAAACTACGTATTTGAAATCTGGGCTTTGAGTTTGCGAACCGTCAATTGACTACGATAGACTGCCTCATAAACATTCAACTCAATTCATGGACGAATTTTTTAATTGCAATTCAGCAATTGGACATTCAATAAAATTCACCATGTTCGAATGAATTGCATTTCACCAGGATTGTCAATTTCATTTCGCAATCGCAGTCGATCGATTTCAATGGAATCTTTTTTGTAGGGTTAAATATGTATTGTAGAAATGTGTTAAAATGCCAAAAAAATTGAAGAGTTTCCTACTTAGCCGTACAAGTTGAAAAGACACTTATGTCTTACATTTTTGACGAAAATGAGATTTTCACATCAATCGATTCGCAAAAGAAAGCTGCATCTATCTACGCAAACAAGAATTCTGAAAAATAAATAGGTTTGATTAATTAAAAGTTTTTTGCTACTGAAATTTGTAATTCCACAGAAAAAACTGAGGGTTCAGTAAAGTTGCGGCTCAAGTAAAAGTTGGTATCATTTAGAACTGAGACTCCAATAGGGCATTTTTAGGACTTTTTGACAGGTTCCAGGAATTAATTTAATGGTTTTCACTGAATTTTATAATAATGTTCGAATTTTTTTCTAATCAATTTATAGTGATTTGAATTCGAAATTGTTGTTCTTTTTGAATTAGAGGGAATTCTCCATTGATTTTATTGCTTTGCGGGAAGTTTCAAAGTTTTTTTTCCCCCTCTTATAAAAATCATGGCATTTTTAGGACTTTTTGACAGGTTCTTGGGATCAATTTAATGGTTTTCACTGAATTTTATAATAATTTTCGAATATTTTTCTAATCAATTTATAGTGATTTGAATTTGCTATTTTCTTTGAATTAGAGGGAATTCTCGATTGATTTTAATGCTTTGAGGGAAGTTTCAACGTTTTTTTCCCCTCTTATAAAAATCATGGCATTTTTAGGACTTTTCGACAAGTTCCAGGGATTAATTTAATTGTTTTCACTGAATTTTATAATAATGTTCGAATACTTTTCTAATTAATTTACTCAGAACAAATCAAGACCTCCACAGTATATAAGGAATTCCTTCTTTTTTTACATTTGCGAGAATATCTCAGAGAGGTCCACTTAAAACACTCAATATTTCCAACCGTTAACTTAAAAAAAAAAGACGTTATTGTAAATTGACCCTTGACACATGGCTACCCTTTACTCTCAAAATAAGTCATAGGCGTGCTTGAGAAGAGGAAGGTCGGGTCTCCCAGAGTTTGGGAAAGAAACAAAATTTAAAATGCTAAAGTTTGATTACCTGTGACAGTGCAACCTGAAAATCGGGGAATAAATAGAAAATTTTGGATTCTACTCTGCCAGATGAGTAGTTTATACTAGTTTATATTTGTGAATTGATTCTGGTACTTTGAATGGAATTAATTAATTAAATAATAAGGAAAGGGATTAATTTAATTGTTTTCACTGAATTCTATAATAATGTTCGAATATTTGTCTAATTAATTTACTCAGAACAAATCATGACCTCCACTGTATTTCAGGAATTTCTTCTCTTTTTAAATGTTCGAGAATATCTGGGAGAGGTCCACTTAAAGCACTCAATATTTCCAACAGTTAACTTGAAAAAAAGACGTTATTTTAATGGCAGATGAAAACATTTGAACTCCTATCTGTTCCAGCGCTGCTGAAGACTGGTGACCTTCTCAGCATAAAACATCAACCATTTGCGACTCTCGGTTTCCTTTCTTTGCCCCCCCCCCACCCCTTACCCTGTAACATAAGTTTTGGTGGGACTGACGTTACAAAAATGACTCTCCACCGTACAACGAATCACTTCTTAATTCGGACATGATTTTCGACTCGCAAAACAAAATACACGCATAAAGGTGGTAGTTGGGTGTTCAATCTAAACCATGAATAATACAAACAATAAAATAGCCTCGGAATGGACTGAAGCTTCGTACGCCAACGCCTCGCCACGCGTTCAGCAGCGCCACCTATTGAGCAGCGGGATCGCTACTTCAGGCTCAGGCGATAAGAAAGATTTTGATTACAGTGCGCTTCCATAACACTAGGAGACCTTAGACCGGAGCGACATCTCTCGGAACGCTGCTGTAGTAAATGCGTCAAAATACCGGCCAAACTTGTGAAAAGTGTCCATAAAAATTCTCACCCAAGCATCACTCAAGCTTGGCGCCAAGCTTGGGACATTTGGACACAATCTTCACCCAAGCTTGGCCCAAGTTTCGGTGCTGTTAGGGTTGGGAGAAGGTGAAAATCCCATAATAACAAATCATATTATTCTAACTAGCGTTTCTCTTGGGCCCAAAACTTTCATTTAAATTTCCATCACAATTCCGCTTTCCACTTATATTCGCGCCAAAGACTTTCACATGCACCCGTCCAACGAACATGACATTTCGTAGTTCACTTTTGTAAACCATGTCCCTTTTTCAGGTTCACCCGACGTGTGCACATGGTGAGAAGCCTGAACGCTACCTATGAAGTGTGCCAAAGGGCAATCCAATCGCATAACTCTTTCAAATGTGACCGCGTTTACAGACTATAATAGCAACGACGAAAAAGACCGAAACCGATAAAAAAAACTAGTTTTTCTGACTCAGGGGGCCTCAAAACGTCAACATTTGTTTGGACTTCGCGACAGTCATTTTTCACATGAAACCAATACCTTCTCATTGAGATGCGAATGTAAACAAGTATTATGAATTATTCAAAATGTACATTTGTGAAAAAGGTATGCTTTCATTTAAATTATAAGTCAATAATTTATTTGTAAAGAGTAAAATCAAATTATTAATTTACCTTTCACTCGAAAAAACTATTTTGTGACCTTAAATTAAATTTAATTAATTCTTCAATGATGATTTATTATAAAAAATTGATTTGCATCTTAAATAACTTCAAAAAAGCACGCCATTTACAGTCACTAGCTATTCCAAGTTGTAACGTCAGCTTGCAAGATGTCTGCACTTTGAAGCTCAAGCAATAATACCAATTGCATGAGACGAAACTTTATTTTTTTATTAACTTAAAAAAATAATTTTTCACAATAAGTGTATTTGGATATTATTGTTTGTTTTTCAAAATCAGATCGATTACATAATAAACCCTTTACAAGCCTTTACATCCCTCGGCTGTAAATTAAGTAAATCTCTGCGACTAGCGAATCCCTGTTATGAACTCCGCTTCATCCGTTATGCGCGGGCGATTGAAATATAAGACTAAGATTGGAACAAATATTACGAGTTTAATTACTTATAACCTTGGTTTAGAAAAAAGAGCTCGTCTTTCGTTTCGAAGCGAACTCTCATTTTACGATACATGGCAAACAGAAATTAAGTATATCTGGATAAGACCAACTGCACATGCCGACGACCTACCAAGGATTACTGCGCATATATTTTTGGCTTAAATGGAGCTAATCTCCTCATGCATCTAGAGAGAAAAATGTCATACACTCTAAAAATTGGCCCTTTTCGAATCCACAGATAGTGATATTTGAACCCCAATTACACCACGAAAACCTCATTTTTTACAGTTGTGGTCATTGAGACTTTTGATAACCATGACATGAACTAAATGTTCCCTCAATTACAAACAAATTAGCCGAAAGCGAATTTCTGTACAATTTCTGCGGGGTTCTTTGAATTAAACAGCTTAACTCGTAGACCTGACAAATTAAAAAAATTTACTTAGATTTGTTTTCATTATTGCAGGCTTATTTATATTTTTCCCAATCTGCTTTTTCAGAAAATGTGATCTTCAACCTTCGAGGAAAATATTCTTAAAATTTCAGTATAAGATATGAATTATTATGGCCGTTATTAGGCTTTAAAAACAGTAGAAAACAGTGGAAATGGTACTTTTCAAGCAACCGTAATTGATATTTTTTATGAAGTTTCATTGAAAAAATGCTTTTATGTGGATTCTGAGGACCTGAAGAACAACATGTTGAAAGTTAAAATTAAAAAGTGGATAACTTAGTGGTTAATATCTTAAATGAAAAAAAGTTGGTTTTGCCCCTGGTAATTACGTAAGAACTTCAAAGGCGATGGGGCACCTCTAAATATTGTTTAAAATAAAATGAAAAAATGAACTGGCTTCTAAAATCGCATAAACTACCGTTATTTGCCTTTTTCTCCTAAGAAAACCAAAAGTGCTTTTTTTCTGGTCATCCTAGGGAACATGTATTGGTTTTACACCATGAGCCTAATAAGTTTATGAGACATGTAGCATCAATGTTCTTTATTAAGAGAGAGGGTAATGATAATGAATAATAATAATAATAGATCTTTATTATATTCCACAAAATATTTACATTGGCTTACAGAAAGAGATAGACGAGTGGACATAAAAGGCCGAGGTTCAGCTGAGCTGCTTGACTAATTTAATTATTTTAATTAAAATTAATGTATCAAATTTTAATCCTTTATACAATATAATACTAGATTCAACAATTTAAGATCCAATGCTATTTAAACTCTTACAGTTATGATCAATGCATCATTATCTTATAATGCTAGTATCGAGGGGTCGACCACTCTGATTTTTCGTGTACGAGGAATATATTCCCTAAAGAATATTCGGGAATATAGAGAATATATCGGAATATTTGAGAATACAAAGAATATGAAGAATATGGAAATATAAAGGAATATGAGGGAATATGTAGGAATATGAGGGAATATGAGGAAATATGAGATAATATTTCGGAATATATTTAAATTATGTATATTAAATTACATATATATATATATATATATATATATATATTTCGGACATCTTGAAAGAATGAAAGATGAACGACTGACCAAACAGGTGTATAAAGGTAAAGTAAATGGCAGAATGCCTAGAGGTAGACCGCTGAAAGAATGGTTAGAATCTGTGAATGAGACATTAATCTGAAGAGACATAAGAAGCCATAGAAAAACGAGAGCTTGCATGAAAAAATGCATGGACGTGAAGGAAGCTAGAGTATGCCAGGACGGAAAAGTTTGGCGACAAATAGTTTATAAAAAGAAGATGAGTAGAGTGAATGACACCTGAAACAAAGACCTTGGATACTAGTGGGCCCAAGTGGGGAACCACACATAACAATTGAACCGCCGCATGCAATAAGGGGTTATAAGATTTTTCTGCACCATTCGGTTGGCCCCTGAACGACTTCTTTTTAAATTTTTATTTTTAAAACATATATCCATATAAGAAATTTTATTGCGCATCTTTTTTTCTTTTTGTAAAAAGTTGTCACATATATCCTATAAGGATATATGTTTTAAAAATAAAAATGTTGAACCTAAAAAAAAGTTGCTCAGGGGCCAACCGAATGGTGCAGAAAAATTGTATACCCCCTTATTGCATGCGGCGGTTCAATTTTGTGAGGCTCTTTACGTGGGGTGATCGCTAGAGAGATAGATCAGCGGCCTGGGCCGGAGCAGTGTTGCGAAATGAACGTGTTATTTAAATAAATAACACGGGAATTCTATATCAATCTAAAATATCTATACCTTACACCTATATACCTACCTGCCATATACATATATACTCATCCACACACTACTACTTCCCAACCGAGCAATTCACGCCTGCCCCAAAAGGGAAGCGGCTTAATGCTATAATAATAATAATAATAATAATAATAATGAATATTACTGCAGAAATTTTTCCGAGGCCCCATCGGGGCTCGATCTGGCCAAATGGGGCCCAGATCGGGAAGCCAGGTCTGATCAGACCCATGATGAAACGCACGGCCCAGTCTGGGCTGAACTTGTTGACCCGATCCGTGTGCCGGGTCAGTACCAAGTCGGACCCTATCAGGTCCGGATTGGGTTATATTAAAAATAATGGGACATTTTTAATCTAAATAATTAATAGTACGCAAGATAAATTAAATTATATTATTCATTAATCAGAAATTATGATAATATACATCAATTTTTTGTTTGTTTGCGATTGCCGTTCCAATCTTCAGCATTGCTAAATATTGTGCTTATGTGGGTAAGCAGTTCCTCCTCTGCGACCTTGAATTTGGCACAAGCTACATCTAAAAGTACAATGAAATTTTAGTCTTAGTAAAGAGCTTGAATAGTATATATATATATATATATGGTGCCATCGCACCATTCGGTTTCGGTTTCTATTCCTTTTGAATAGAACTGAAGGGCCTATGACAAAGCCACCGAACGCGTCCTCGATATGTCCATTATTGCAGCACTGGGAGCAACTATGAGATCGAACCTGAAAATGTTGAACTTCCAGTAAACCGCTCTCCGGATGACAGTAACCGGAGTACTTCCGAAGAAGGTATGTATTTTATCAAATACTATAATACACCCTGAAAGTACATGAATCTCTGTGAAGAAAAGAAATGACACTTTCATCATACAATTTTTTTTTTAATTTTGCAAGATTTTCTACACAAATTTTCGGCGAAAATTCGAATCATTTTAAAAGATTTTTAGAAGTTCTGAAAAGTGTTCCGTTTATAAAAAAATCTATTCATTAAATTTTTAATGTTTTTAGCTTAAAATTACTTCAAATGATTTGCAGCGCAGTTTTTATTTCTATAAATGGAAAATTTGTTAGCTTTGGAGTTCGAATTTTTTACTTTCATTGACCGTGAAAAATTTTTGCGAACCGTGAAAAGACCGGGAATTTTTTTCTTTGATTGAAACCGTCAGTCTGTTTTAGTAAGAAAACTAACAAAATTCCGATTGAAGGTTTTAGCAAATTAAAAAAAAGGATTTCCATGTGGTACCTAAAAGAATCCCTATCTAAATCAAGTTATTTATTTTCAGATTTGTCTCTTGCGGAATGTCTGGACACATTAAACGGAGAAACAGGAGCTGCGAATTTACACGGACACAGTAGGTTCGTGTCACGTCCTCCTACTGGCGTCTCCACAAGCCGCCCGAACTCAATGCCATCCAATTCCAGAAGGTGGTCTCTACCAATAAATATTCGACCTGTACAAGTGAAAAGGAATAGGTGAGAAAACAGGAAATCGGAGAGTGGATACGTGATAGAGCTAAGAAAAAAATTTGCTACGATTCCCGAAGACCAAAAGTTACACTATTTTAATGCACTGATGGGGATCCTAAAGAGAGCGCATGACAGTTCTTGAACCTTTCAGCGCATCCAACGGAGAAATATACTAACAACCCAGTGGACACAAAAACATTAACGTTCTCAGGGCGTTAATGTTTTTGTGCCCACTGGGAATTTGCCATAGTTCTTACTTTCCCGTGAACGTATACCAGACACCAGTCTCTATGCGCTGGGGAGATTCAAGACATTACTCTAATAGTTGTACTGAAACGTTCCAGGAACGTCCTCGGAACGTGTAAAATGTCCGCCACTTTGGAATGCTCTAAGAGCGTCCGACTGGTACCTGAAGGGGACTTACCGTTAATGTTATTTTTTAAATTAAATACCGCGTAAACCGCCAGAGATAGGTAAAAATGGATTTCATTTTTGAGTTTTGAGTACCACATATCCCTCGTGAAAAGAAAGATCAATTTAATAACACTTCAAGATCAGTTTCAAACCACGTTTGGTCTTTTTCTGGTCTGCACCCTTCAGCCTATACCTGCATCATTTTTAGGGTATTGAAATGTGGCGAAAGCAGTTATAACCTCTTACTCCTTGCTGAAATACATGGGCACGCCGCGGCGCGGCGTCATGCCCCATACGTGACGGCCCAAGATTTAATTAATTTTAATACATTCAAAACGTTTATAGAAACAAATCATGATACCAGAAGTTCAATCAAATACATTACCTATTAAAATCTAACTTTTTCATGCTTTCGGTATTTCAAAATATGCTGTAAGTGCTTAATTTCAGCCAAAGACTTTTTCATCGGTTTTTGCCAAAACTGTTTTTTCATAATTAGTCTTCTGACGCGAATTTTAAAAGAGAAATTGCATCAAATCACTATTTTTCTAAACAGAGGAAACTATTTCATGTAAAAAACTAATATGAATATCAAAAAATACGGGCGTTATTTGTAATAGACACCGTGCCCCGCACCGACCCGATACCCCACTCTCCCCTAATATTTATTAAACATCAAAAGTTTACACTGAAATTCACGTGTCAATAAAGTAAAAAACAGTAACACTCTGATACAAAATTCAGCGTTTCCCTTAACATGTACTAGGTGGCCTTAGAAAATGGGCAACCTGGTATATCACGACTCTAGGCCATGAAATGAGCCCTACCCGGGCCAGATCATGCCAGCCCGATCGGGGCCAGATGGGTAATAAGGAAAATCTTGCATTTTTTTTCAAAATTTTGGGTGTCACTGACTATTGCACAGTTTCCCTAAACAAATTCAATTGTCATGCTAAGCTGGAGGGGCTTCCGTTGAAAAATTAAACATTATTTCAAACATTACAAGCCGTAATCTTTAGGATTTTTTCAAATTGTTCAATTGTTAATGTCAGCACTTGCTTCGTAGTTAACAAGATTTTTTCACGAAATTCAGGTCGCTTTTGTTGAAAACTACCCAATGGGAAATTGACTACTGATGCAGTACTGCGTCAGCACTGGCAGCGTCGGCGCTGTACTGAACGCCAGTAACTGGCGCATTGCTGGCAGGACCTTGGGATGATAACTATGTTCGGTACTGGCTGATAGTACTACACCAGTGCTGGCGGACAGTACTGGCGAAGTACTAGAAATGAAGTTTAGACAGAGTTAAGCCAACGCTAGTTTAAATTTATAACAAGAAGAGGCCTGCATAAGATGTGTGCACCATAATATCGCTTAAAGGCTAGATTAGCTTTCTTTTTCGTATAAATTTCTATGCAGTTATTATGAAGCTAACAAAAATTACGGTGGCTGCAAGTACAGAATTTATGAAAACTAGATTAAAATCAGCACTCATTACATAAGCCCTGGCAGAAATTTTTCCTTGGCAAAGTACTCGGAGAGGGTTCTACTTTAGCGCATCACTGCCACAAAGTTGCAAAATTGCTTTTCTAACCTCCAAATTTTACACCAAAATTGCGAAAAAATTCTCCATCAAAAACCTGCAGACTTGAGTCATAACGGGTGGTAGTTTCTCCTTTTCTCACTTGGAGCGCGCAAAGAAAAACCCGAGAAAAATAACTTCCTTACCCACTCCCTGCTTTGTTAAATAGTAGAACACATTACCACAACGATTCTGTCGACAATTTATTTCTTTTAATTTTTGCATGAAAAATAAATTTTTTTTGAAAAAATCGAGCTGTACCGAGAGTCTCTATACTCTCTAGAATCTGTATACCAAAATTCAGACAAAATGGCTTCACCGTTTGTCCTGAATCCAATTTTTGCGATTTACACTCGATTTCCAGGGCCCTTCAGCACAGCGTCTTCTGGTTCCTTATAAATCGTAAATCCTTGTAAATCGTACTGTTCCACCTGGTTTCTAAAGTTCTATAGTGCTTTTAAGTTCATTATGATGTTTACTATCAGGTTATTTGCCACTTTCTACCACCTTTAACATTTGACGAAGATATCAGCAAATAAAGTGTAGCGTGCACGGTTGCACATGCACGAGACTGTAAAATTCCAGAATGAAAAAATTCCCGAATAATAAAATTTCCAACATACAATTACCGAATTATAAAATATCCGAACTCGATAATTCCCGAATTTGAATAATTACAAATGATGATGGTTAAAAATGGCTATATCTAGTCGTCCCGAAAAAATGGTGGTGTTGGTAAAAGGGATTGACTAGTCGTCCCAAAAATTCGGGACGAATAGCCAATCTTATGAAAAATATTAGACTAGTCATCCCGAATTTTAGGTCGAGACACTTCGATTAAAAAATTCTTTTTCAGTGAATATCATTTATTTATTAAAATACAATAATAAAATATGTTTATCAACGAATTTTGTTATTGTTCAAATTTTTTAAAAATATTTTTTTTTGAATTTAAAATAACAATAATTATATAAAAATTGTGTTAAAAAAATTATTGTAAAAACACGTGCGCTTGAAACGGAACAAAAATTCTCCCGAAACGTTCTACGAATCTAATGACATTTTCCAACCATTTCCGCCATTTTGCATTTATGAACTTGGACGTCAAATTCGAAACCAGCGGCCTCAGAAACCCCCTTATACCAAGTTTCATATTAATCAAACGAAATCTCGAATTTTTGCTACTTTTGGTGGTCTCTAGCCCACTGTGCAATGATTTGATTTTCTTATAAAACCAAAATAAATTTGGTTCGAAAGTGATTTCAAATTAAAAAATATGCCTGCTGCGGGGGCACATTCTTATTGCGCGCTACGCGCGCGACTGTTGGTTCTTGCGCTTCGCGCTCGAGAATATATATGTCTCACGCTTCGCGCTCGATAATGTATTTATCTCGCGCTGCGCGCTCGGTCTTTGGATTTTCCACACATTTGTGGACAGACTCTTTAAAATTAAAGGTCAAAGCGTTAACAACTGTATTTCTTCTGTAATTTCCATTACCCTACGAATAAGTATTTTTGAGTATATTTTACTTACGGTACTTAGTAAGCTGATATATCTGTAATTATTGCAGTTGTTTTTATTTCCCATTATTTTGTATACTGGTACGATAATCGCGTTTTTCCAATCGTCTGGGACTTGTCCCGTCTCGATACATATATACACAAATTTATCAATTCGCACAACCTGTGAGGTATGTACTCGCGCCCTTAATTAGGCATTTCAGCGTTAATACTGTCTACATTAGCAGCCTTACCATTTTAAAAACTCTTAATTATATCTCTAACCTCAGTGACACAGATTTTTTCAATTGTGTTTTCTAATGCATTATTTTCTATCTTGCAGCTCTGTTGCCCTATATCTTCACCTCTTAATAATTCTTTAAAAGAGTGTTTTAAAGCTTCTACTATCCCGTCTGTATCATGTAGCATTTCACCTTTGCTGTTTCTCATGCTGACAAACTCTCTACTTTTACTTTTGTTCATCTCTTTAAATATTAGTTTCGTGGTTCCTTGAAAGTCGTTGTGTAATTTCTTCTCTTCTTCTGTTCTGATTTTATCTTTACTTTCCTTGACTAGTCGTTTAACTTCTTTCTTTTTGTGTCTGTAATCATTTTCAAGTATATTTCTCTCCTCATCGCTAAGACCTGTCATGTTTATCGTTTTCTCGTACGCTTCTTTCTTTTCATTTTGGGCTGGCTTAATTTCATCATTCCACCATGCATCACCAGATTTTCTTCCTACAACGGCCGTACCACATACTGTAATCACAGTTTTAATAATGATATCCCGTAACATAGTCCACGCGCCTTTAGTATCTTTATTGCTTTTAAGCGCCTCTCAAGTTGCCTCATCTATGCGTTCGTTTATCTTATTCTGAAAATCTATTCGCACTTCCGGATTCTGTAAATTTTTAATCTTGATTCGCCTTTGTTTCGTTTTTTTTTCGTTTACTCTTGTATCTTTAACTAGTTCTCTTAGTCGTTCATCCGCAATAACGAAGTCAATTATACTGCGGTTGTCTCCTTTAGGCCAGGTGTACGTGTGGATCATTTTATATCGAAACCTAGTATTTGTAATAAATAGGCCCACAGCAATCTGGAATATATAAAATCGCGATCTTTGAGATGTTGTCTTGCTTTTTCATTCAAAATTAAACGGACTCTTTGACTACCATGTGATTCACTACCTACTCCTGACTATATTTCAAAACCGCTTTGCAACACCCCATTTTCTATGTTTCTACATTCGCGACCCTTTTTCTTCATCTCAGGTACACATAAAATATCTAGTTTCCTTGCGTGCATAGTTTCTCGTAGTTTTCTTACCTTAAGATCATTCACTCCTCTAGCATTCCAAACACCCAGTCTCCATTCATCGCCTGAAACTCGACCTTTACTCGTTAGTTTTACAGAGTTACTTTATATAAATATTTTGAAAAAAGTCCACCGCAATCTTTTGCGTTGCTGAACACTGTGCCGATGTATAGCAGTGGATCGTCCTCAGATATTTTGTATCGTTCAGAGCTCCAACCTGCAAAGAATTTTTATAAATTAATTGTAGAGGAAAAATATTATTGTTGACGGAATAAAATTAATGCGTATTCTAAATTTCCTTACCCGTCATACATGAGCACCTGTGGTACTCTGAAAAGTGCTTTCGTTGGAACCTTTTTCATTGCCGTAAACTGCATCGCAAGGTTGAGAATTTATCCTTTTTCGTAACAAATTTAACAATTTTGTTGAAAATTCGTTTTTTTTGCTCAAAGTTCATTTTTCATCAGAGTTTTTATCTGAAAATTTAACTATTCCATTTTCAGTTGAAACTTTATCATGCATGTTGTATGAGTTAAAAATTCATCTATTTGGTAGAAAATTCAAGTATTTTGTTGAAAAGTTGTCTTTTTTTTATTATTCTTGTTGGTTGAAAGTTCAACTTTTTGGTTGATAACTCAACTATCTTGTTAACAATTCAACTATCTTGTTAAAAATTCATATATTTTGTTAAAAAGTCGTTCTTGTGGGTAGTAAATTATTGTTGTTTGTTGAAAGATCAACTTTTTGGTTGATAATTCAACTATCTTGTTAAAAATGTATATATTTTGTTAAGAAGTCATCCTTTTGGGTAGTAAATTATTCTTTTTTGGTGAAAGTTCAAGTTTTTGGTCGATAATTCAACTATCTTGGTAAAAATTCATATATTTGATTAGAAAGTCGTCTTTGTGGGTAAAAAATTATTCTCGTTTGTTCAAAGTTCAAGTTATTGGTTGATAATTCAACTATCTTGTTGAATATTCATCTCTTTGTATTGAAAATTATCGTTTCTGTTGAAAATTTTTTTTTATTATTTAAAAATCACTTCCAGTCCACTGTAACACAGTCAACAGTTCTTTCTTTCTTTAGGCATGTCTTTAGAAATTCCACTAACTTGAATGGTCGAATAAGGTTCAGATTCATTTTGTTGAATCTAAAAAAAATTCAAAATTTTATTAAATTCTTCTATACGATTAAATATTCTTTTTATTGAATAAAAAAATTATTTCACTATCAAGGACTAAAAAAACCCAAGTATAAATGTTATAAACGAAGTTTTTTAGCACGTCGAGCGACGAATGAAAAAGTGAGGTTATAGTACAGAAAAGTTACAGCATCAAGTCTATACGTACCTTTATAGCATACTAAAAAGAAGAGTGGGATCTTTTTCTACAATTGGTCCGAATTCTGGTTCCCAGTTCTCAATCTGTTTAACACTTTCACGCAAAGACGAACAATAAATGATCTTCAAATTGTCGATGCTTTCTCGAGGTTCACTGTCGGAAAAACACTGACACGTACCAGTTTTGTGTGGAACAATCATCGCCGCAGAACTTTTCTAGCATTGGAAATTTCAGAGAATTCTAGTGCTTTCGAGGCAATTCTAGTGACTCAAATTAAATTCAGGTAGATTTAAAAAAAATTCATAACAATCAGGTATAATTAGGTTTAACGGAAAAATTTAAGAAAATTCCAGCAATTTCAAGAGAATTCCAGAGAATTCAAGCGAGGTTTAGCGGAGGAAATAGAACCTCAAAGAATTCAAGGGAATGGGACTAAATTAAAAATAATGCTAGTAAAATATAAGAAACACAAGAGAATTTAAGAGTATTCAAGAAAACTGAAAATAATCAAGGGGAGTAAAAAAATTCAAGGGAATTCAGGAGTATTCATGGAAATTCGAAGAAATATAAGATAATGCGATATCATAATATACGATAGTGCGACTATCACATGCTAGTGAATTCAAATAGATTTCAGAGAAGATAAATTCCCTACTATTAATTTGCCAGAATATTATTTGCCAATGGTGAGCTGTTTTAGAAAAAAATACTTTTTTTAAAACTCGTTCCCTTTACTTTTTCAAATTTTAATGTATTGAAATGTTTTATTAAATAAATTTTCATGTTAAGATTTGTAAAATTATGTAACTATGTACACATTTGTTCAACACTTGTTTTTAACTCAAAATTTGCTTCTTCGAATGCTTATTTCTTTTTCTTCTGAACACGTATTTTTTTCTGGGAAAATTTTGTTTCATCCATTACTGTTTATGTCTTTAAATGGAAATAAATTTTTCAAATGTTAAGAATTTTGAATTAGTTCGAATTTATATACTGACGTGAGGAATGCCGGCTATTGAATAGTTAGAGGAATGCATTCAAAACTTTTCAAGTAGGATATTTGTGACTTGGAATATTTTCAATTTAGAGACTTTTAGTTTACAAAAGCTTTAAAGTTGTAAGTTTTTTAAATTCTTATCTCAGTTTTGTGAAAGATGTTCAATCCTCAAAATTAAATTACTTCAAATTGATTTTCAATCAGAAACAAATACAGCTTGACGCAATAGGATCTGATCAATATTCTATCAAATGTTCGCAATTCGAAGCCTCAACTTTAACTAGTTCAAATTAAAATAATGCCATATCGAAAAACTTTTGTTTATATATTATAAAATTAATTAAATAGTTAAGTTCTCTTAAAAACTAGCTCTTGACTCTCTCCCATAACTTCTTCTTTTATAATGAAAAAATTGTATAAGCAATGAGGAGAGCATTCGACTAGAAAATCGTTGTGGGGATACGAACAGAAAATATAACATACTAGTCAAAGAAAGCAAAAGCAGAATCAAAGCAGAAGAAGATAGACAAAATGCAAAATGATTTTTTTAGGAAATAGGAAAATATATTGGAAATGGAAGTACGCTTCCGAATTTTTAACTTATTTTCAACTTTTCGATTAGAGTGAGGTAATAATTAATTCAAGTTGACAAAAATATTTGTTCAAACAATTTAGTATTATTTTTAATAATATAATTTTGAATAATGCTAAAAAGTTGTGGTTTTTTATTTAATATTCGACATTTTTTTCACTTTTCAATTAGTGTATGGTAACAGCGGATACAATTTAACAAATCTAATGTTTTTTAACAAATTTTTATCGTTCATAACCATCTTCTCCTATAGTTATGCTAGATAGTTGCGTTTTTTTGTTCTAAAATTTTCAACTTATAGTCCACTTTCTACTTAGAATGAGGTAATAATTAATGCAAATGTGAAGAGTGAACAAAAAGTTCAAAATTTCAGAAAAAAAACGCTAATAAAGTTCCGAATAGCTGAATTTTCCGATTTCATTGAAACTCAGTATACTCATGTATTTTTAAGCGCTGATTACGAATATGATAGTAAAAATTGGTGATGAAGCGATTTTCATGGTGACAACCATAATAAAACAGCATAAAAATCATGTTTTTTGCGTTTAGCTCAGTAAATACGCAGAATATTGAAAAACGTTTTAAACGAAAGTTTCATCTAGTATAAAAATACATCTTTTTTTGTAGAATACACTTTTTGCGTTTATTTGAACCAATACACACAATATTATCAAATATTGGAAACAAAAGTTGTACATCTAATCGAGTTACACATATTTTGTCTGTAACAGTTTTATCTACAAGTAATAGTTTTCGCGAAAATTAGTGGTGCATCGAATATCATGGAAAAAGCCCCTTAAAAATCAAGGTTTTTTGCGTTTAGATTAGTGAATATGCAAATTTTCGCAAAATCTTTAAACCAAAAGTTGTGAAACGTATCGAGATATACATTTTTTGTTCTAAGCATTTTTTCATACGAGTGATAGTTTTTTGAGAAAATTATCGATACATCTGATCAAATTAAAAAAATTTTAGTGCAATAAGCGAAAGGTCTTTCTACACCATCCGCGCTCCTAGCACTAACAGGTGTGTGTTTCATGCGTGCATTCCTTATTTTCGAAGGTTTCTTCTCTTGAGTTCTAACCAAGATGAATAAAACATATAACATTTTCAGTCTGAGTATGATTCTTCAAAAAAGAGAAAAAACATTTCAGTGGTTGAGACAAATTGAACTTATTCCATCTGAACGATTTTGCTCAAAACACAAGAAAAAAATAACTCTTTCAGAGTCTGAAATGACTTGCGGCCAGTTCTTGTGTTATAGAGCAGGTAAGTATCGTCACACAAATACCGTTGCGGAAAATACGTGGTTTGAAAGGTGTCACATTTCCGCAGCAGCATGTATGCTTATTTCTTATTGTTTCGCTGTAGGCTTCAATTTCGAACAAACCATCCGGGAAAGTAGCATTGTCGAGCGGGATGGGTTGTTCTCCATTCAAGAAAGTAGTAAATATACGAGCTAGATGTTGGTGCGTAGAAGTGAACTTCTTCACTAGAACTTCACTAGTTTCATCTGAATAAAAATGTTCTAATTATACTGGGGCCTGGAGATAAAGGGCCTCATGTTAAGATATTACTAGAACTGCTGGTTACGTGTGGCCTCGGAATGTGGTGATGTTGCAGAGCAAGGGAGGCGGTGCTCACTAATTGTTCACCCATGCGTGAAACACCAGCAGCGTAGAGACAAAGGAGCAGTGCGCAGGTACTCACGCGCCTATATTGAGTAATATTAAGAAATGGTTCACGCTCCACTGACTGTTTACGTTTGCATGGATCGGAGGTAGGATCAAAGCAATACCCGAAACCGATCTTATCTCCAAGCCCCAGTATACAAAATTGACGAATTTAATTATTCGATTTCTTATTTTTGAATATATATAGTCTGTTCCACAAGAAAGGAGGCGAGATTTTTAATAGTAAAATGTAAGATATTCCTATCACTTTTTGCCGGTGCAATTGTACTATCGGTGGGCTGTGATGCCAATATTAGTCTATTTCAGTATCGCTCGAAACGTTTTATTGAGCGGTCGTTTGTCAAAATGTGTTCCGTGTACGCAAAGCGCGTCGAGGCTGTCTTTTCGTGCACTCATCCGAAAGGAACTAATTTATCATATGCTGCTGCAGCAAAAGTGATAGAAAGTCGGCAGCGAGTAGGGTGTTGATCGAGTTCTGAGGACGGTAATGAAGATGTTCTGCTAGTTGGAGGAATCCAGTGAGATCCAGGGGGGGGGAGGGCGATCCTGAGTTTAAATGTTCTTCTTAAGGGTAGGAGCGAAGAAGCCAAAGAGATTTGGCTTGTGCCGAAGCCCAGGGAGATCAGAAGGGGGGAGGGGGGACTAGGCTTGAGTGTTCTTCGCTAGGACAAGGGTTGGAATGAAGAAGACAGGGAGATGTAGCTTAGACCGAAGCCCGGGAAGATTAAATTAAAGTTAGAACTTTCAAATTCCGAAAAAGTGTTGTCTTTTTTATATCAAACGCATTCAATTCGAAATTATTAATTATTAATTCAAAAACTTGTTAAACTCTTCATATTTTCAAATTTGTTTAAAAATGGATTATGAAATTATTTATATTTTTAATGTGAGGAAATAAAAATCCAGGGACGTGAACGCGCGTGCATTTATTGCTAGTCATAAATACTGTATATACTCGGTGTTTTTTTCAACTTGAGACATTTTTGAAACACCTTGGCTTGACCGACTTGCCAATGACTGTGGGACTCAACTTATCACTACCGTCACTATTTGGGCTGATGCGGTAAGAGTGACAGAGATGGTAATAAAGCACTCTTAGTGCCGCATTGTGCCTTTGGATGTAGGTCGTTCCCGCATGAGACCTTTTACACAACCTGTATATCAGCACTTATCAAAACTATTATCTGTCCATCAAAACTAAGGTTTTTCGATTCACTTTTAAAAAAAGGAATATTGAATCATCAGGGTGTATCGAAAATAAAGGATTCTCTAATTCAGAATCGTCTTTACGTGAAAAAGTAGCGTGTGGCGGTATTTAAAAGGTATAACTAATTTTGAATCAATAGGTATTTTTGTACATTCCTGGAAGTTAAAAAAAATACTTCTTAATTTGTTGCCGATTTTAGTGACTCATTTTCTGAGAGATAATACCTATTTACATCACCCCTGTTTTGAGGGAAAGAATTAACACCTGCATCAATAGGAGAACATTTTGGGTTACTTGACAACTTTTTAGTGACAAAAATGAATTAGAAAAAAATGATTGCCCAGAACCAGAAATCGAAATTGGAAATACAGCTAGTTTACAATTTCTAAATTTCGAATTATGGGTCTTGGCGTTTAAAAGCGATTGTAACAGGAAACCTTTCAGGTATCCCAAAAAATTATTTTCTAATTGACACAGGGGTTAAGATTTTTTTCTGAAAACAGAATTAAAGTAAATAGGAATTCTATGTTTCAAAATGATTAATTGAATTCCGCAAAAAATCGGCAAGAGTTTTTTCGCCTCCAGGAATGTAAAAAGCCGGCAAACATTTAATTTTTCAATATTTTTCAATTCCAGGTAATCAAGCTGCTTATCTATTCGATTCCTTTTCAAATTAATTACACATTATTAGGATCTCAATGCGCTACTTTTTCCCGTAGTGACGATTTCGAATTGTAGATTTTTTTATTTTCGGCTAACCCTTTTAATCATATGTAACTTCGGCTTATTATCATCACTGCGATATTTCCGGTGTTTAAAACTTCCTTTGGACACAATTGTGATTAAGAACCGGCTTTGTGAATCTTGTTTTAATTAACAACTTGAAATCTTTGTTTTATAATTTTTCGACAAAGAAAGTCGCTTATCTAAGTTAATATTTGTGTAATTCATAACCGAATTTTCACGTAAGACTATTTATCTTGCACGGGCCTATATCAGCGCTTCATTGTTAAGACTGTCTTAACAATGGTCACAAAATGTATTTCTCATTGAAACAGTCCTGAATCATTTTTCTCAACATTGCGTAAACGTTTTCAAAAAAGATTGGCCGAGTATTGTTGCCGAAACTTTCAGGAAACTTGCCAGGCAATCTTCCCTCAATATACATGGCAACATACCCTGACAAGCGGACATTTTAATGGCTCCACGAACCTTGTCCTAACCTCTCAGTGCAATATTCCGAACCTTGAAATGCAAGTTTGAGGAAATATTCACGACGAAATCACAACGACAGGTCGGCGAAACTTTAGTGTGTTTTGAGGACACGAAGCGACCCAAGAATGACAGCTTTCTTTCACTTTACTTGACAATTCATCTGTTTGGTTCAAAATTTTACTGTTTTCTTGAAAAATCATTGTTTTGGTTTGGAACTTAATTTTTTTTATGAAAAATTGATTCTCCCACTGCAAGATTTACAAATGTACTTGAAAATTCATGTTTTGATGAATTCCTTTGTCGAAATGTAATGTGTTAGCTGAAAATTCAACTTTTCCACGTATATCGTGAAAATTTTATCTTTCTTAATTGTAAATTCATCTATTTTGTTAAAATTGCTTTTTTTTAGTAGGACATTCATGCTTCTGACTTGAAAATTGATGACTTTTGTTGAAAGGTTCACTATTTTGTCGAAACTTTCACTTCATTCAACTGTTCGGTTTATAATTCGTGTATTTTGTTGAAAACTTGGTATAACAGTAATATACTCTTCTTGCTTAAAAAGTAAAAAGTTTGGTTTACATTTCTTTTCATTTCTTTCAAATTCGTGTTTTTTCGTTCAAAACATTAAAATATTCAGTTGGAAAATCATGTATATTGTTAAAAATCGATCTTTGTCAGTATAAAATTAATCTTCTCGGTTGCAAATTAAACTACTAGGTTCAATGTAGAACTACTTTCTCAAAAATTATAATTTTCACTAAAAACTTAAACTATTTCGTTGAACATTCAGATTGAAATCATTCTTAATATTTTAAAATCATATTCTGTATTGAAAAATGTCACTATTTTGTCGAAACTTCATGTGCTTTCTGTAAAAAAGTGAACAATTTAAGAAAAAAAGTATTCTTTTACGTTGAAATGTCGAAATTCATCTGGTTTGGTTACAAATATTCTACTTTGTTCAAAATTTAACAATTTTGTTGAAAACTGTTTTGTTAAGAAATCATTATTGTTATAAACAAATTATTTTCTCAACAAAATTGACACATGTGCACAGTTGTATCTCAGAATGTATTGCCCAGAAAAATCTGAAAATTGTACATTGTCTAGATCGCTGTAAAATGTCTTGAAAGCAAAAAAAAAATTCCGATCCAACAAATTCATGTTTAACAAAGTAGTGCAAGATTCAACCAAGAAGTTTTATTTGTAACCAAGAAGATTAACTTTGCACCGAAAAAGAAGAATTTTTAACAGAGGACAAGATTGTTTAACTGAATATATTTAAAATTTTCAAGAAAAAACACGTACATTAAACAAAAGAATTGAATTTTAAACCAAACTGTTAAATTTTTAGACCAAAAGATTATTTATTTTTTACAATGAAAGACGACTTTTTAACAAATTATATGAATTAAAAATTATGATAATTATCATGTTGATTGCAAACGGTTTATCCTACGAAACAAGTGCAAGGGGCACAAAAGTTTAATTTTTGCTTAGCGAGCTGAAAGTGCTGTTATAAATTTGTGTTGTTAATACAGAATTGAATTGTTTATCGACATTTGATTAAATCCGTGAAAGTCATTTTTCACATAAAACCAATACCTTCTCATTGAGATGAGAATGTAAAAAATTAAATTAAATAGGGCTTTAATTATTATTTTTCCCATTCGGACTTTGTTTTGAAAATCTTCAATTGCGACTACAAATTTTCATTTAAAAAATCTCAAGTTCAATGCCATTTTAAAAAACTTAGGCATATTTTTTAAACTTCAAAAAAAACCCTGTAGTCTCTTATTTGGATGCATGCATATTTAATCCACTGGACAACATTACCTTTTTTTTAAATATTCATGTATAATTATTTAAGAGATTATATGGCTAGCTCTTTATATAGTGTGTCTAGAATATTTAAGACAAAGTTGATAATTTTCGAAATACGTTATTCGTCTTCGCAAGATATATGACTCCTTTCAGGAAGTCAAGTAAGCATATGTATGATCATGAAGAATCCAAAAACTAAGATTGCATAAGGAAAAAATTAAATCGTCAGCAAGTAGGTACATGTACCAAGAAGCAGAAGCATCCATCTTACAGATGATGATGATGAACGGATTGGACCTCCCACACAATATCCCACCTCTTCAGGATTCGCGTCATTGAATTCTCTGCACCGCCAATCACTGGGGCCTTTCGGGCCCTTCACAGAAGGAACGAATTTCAGAACGGTGGCCAATGCCTTCTATTTTGTTGCCGCGTGCAAGGCCACCTCAAACGCTATTCTCCGTCTAACGTGATTAAGTCATCGCCTAAAGGTCTGCTCTTCACGGACCGCGCAACTAACACACTTCCTTGGCATTCTTGCCTCTTCAAGGTTGCCACGCACGTGTTGCAACCAGTACCCACGTTGCGCATTTACATAAAAATACCTTTACCATAGTCTCATAAAACTCTAAAACAGAGATAAGCCGTCAAATGCTGTATGAAAAATATTATTTACAAAATATCTTCTGATCAAAAGTTTCGTGCATATGGCTGAGTATTCTCCTCTCCTGACATAGAGCACTTTCTGTTACCAGTATTACAACATTCGAAAACCATGTTCATTCTAGAGACAAAAGACCCAACATTTAATTTAGTACACTTTTTAAACAATCTCTCCCCCCCCCCGCATACTCTTTCTCTTTCCCTCTCCCGTATCAAACTTGAACATCTAATAATCAAATTCTCTCTCTCTCTCTCTCTCTCTGACAAGAATGATTTAGTTCGTTAATTTTTGTTTCAATTATTAATAGTGATACTATATTTTTCATTATGCTGTATGTATGTAGTAGCCACTTAGTGTAATTGGACATTTCATGAAATGTGTAGACAGTTCCTAAACTGTCAGTGGATTGGTAATACGAGGGCTGTTTGATAAGTCAGTGACTTTTCGACTAAAAGATTTTTTTTCGGCAAATGAGCGTTTTACTTCTGGTATGATAATGATGTAGTTAAGACAAGCAGAGACTGAAAATATTAGATTCAATGATTATGTATACACTAATCTTCTCTTAGATGTTTTTATAAGCTGGTATCCTAAAAAACTGCAATGAATTCAGGTGAGGTAATAAAAAAAAACACATAAATTTCAAATTATATCTATTTTTTTAACCTATTTCATTATAATAATAAACGCAAAAGCTATATATATAATATCGAACAGTAAAAAAAACTCAAAATGTTAACGCTTCATGAAAGCTGAGTTTATATCCTCATCCTCTTCATGTCCTCCTCTTCCAGCTCCTGCTCGTCCTCCTCCTCATCATGCCCTCCTCATTCCCTTCTCTTCCAACTCCTCCTCCCCATGTCCTCCTCATGCAGCTCCTCCTCCTTCTCATGCCCTTCTCCTCCTCCTCTTCCTACTCCTCCTCATGTCCTCCTCTTCCAACTCCTCCTCCTCCTTCTCATGCCCTTCTCTTCCAACTCCTCCTCCTCATGCCCTCCTTTCCCAACTCCCCCTCCTCCTCATCCTCATGCCGTTCTCCTCCCCTCATGCTTGACTCTTTCAGCTCCTCCTCCTCCTCATGCCCTTCTCTTCCAACTCCTTCTCCTCATTCTCGCCTCTTCCAGCTCCTCCTCCTCAAGCCCTTCTCTTCCAACTCCCCCTCCTTCTCCTCGTGCCCTCCTCTTTCTCATGCCCTCCTCCTCCACCTCCCGCCCGAGAAGGAGAAGTTGGAGTTGAAAGAGGAGAAGGATGAGAAGGAATAGGTTTGGGAGAAGGGAGCATGAGGAGAAGGAGGAGTTGGAAGAGGAGGGCATGAGGAGGAGGAGGATGAGTTGGAAGAGGCGAGCATGAGGAGGAGGAGTTGGAAGAGAAGGTCATGAGGAGGAGGAGGAGTAGGAGGAGGAGGAGAAGCTGGAAGAGGCGAGCATAAAGAGGAGGACTTGGAAGAGAAGGGCATGAGGAGGAGGATGAGGAGGAGCTGGAATAGACGAGCATGAGGGGAGGAGTACGACATGAGGAGGAGGAGAAGGGGAAATTGGAAGAGGAAGGCATGAGGAGGAGGAGGAGTTGGAAGATAAGGGCATGAGGATGAGGAGGAGTTGAAAGAGAAGGGCACGAGGAGGAGGAGGAAGAGAAGGAGGAGGAGGGTATGAGGAGGAGGAGGAGCTGTAAGAGGAGGGAATGAGGGGGAGGTGTTGGAAGAGAGGGGAATGAGGAGGGGATGATGATGATGATGAGGAGGAGGAGTTGGAAGAGGGGGACAGGAGGAGGAGGAGGATATAAACTTAGCTTTCATGAATGAACAGCCATTTTCACTGTGCCAGTGACAAAATGACTTCCACATGTTCAAGTTGTTCCAGAACTTATTCAAGACTCGATAATTTAAAGAGACATGAGAAATACTCTTGCCAGAAGGGGTTTATGATATATCATCATACGATAGTCTACTTTACGAGAAATGTAATCCTCTGTTTCTTGTTGCAGGGTCGAGTTCACAATTTGATTGTTTACCTAATGGCGAACCTATTCCTGGTGTTCCTCATGGCACACCTTTTTTCCCTGACGGAAGTAATTCTCCTGAAAAGTCTTTTTCTTCTGCAGAGCTGTCTCTTCGTGCCCGGTCCAAGTCTCCTCCTATTAGGCATCCTTCTATCAGGCATCCTTCTATCAGGCCTCCTTCTATCAGGACTCCTTCTATCAGGCCTTCTTCTATCAGGTCTCCTTTTATCAGGAATCCTTCTTCACTTGTACTTCAATTTCAGCTTGCAGACCGAAAACATATTCGGCTTATTCCCAACACCAATCCACATCAGCGATTCGAAATTCGAAAATACACTTTTCCTGCTGACAAACCGATTCTACTGCATGCAGTAGGACGTAATAAATTTAAGCCCATGCCAACTGAGGAACAAGAAGTCTTAACAACATCTACTGGTGACGTTATTGCAATCATGGAAAATAATAATACATATCTTCGTGGAATATTTGGTCAGAACAAAAAACGGGCGGGCATAAATATGGTAAGCGGCACGGTGTTTGAATTGACACCAGAATTAGTCAATGAGACTCCATTAGGCACCCGTCGCATAATCACAAAGAATTTTGGAATAATAAAGGTCAACGAAATTCCTCCACACCATTAGCGCAGGAGAATTCATTCCCGATCAGGGTTTCAAATTCGGATGACTACTTGTTTACCGTAAATTCATTAAATTATAAAACCGAATATTATACATTGTCTAGTTAAAATAAAAAGTGAAATTTTGGACTTGAATTGTGACAAGCAGCAGCACTATTACACAAAAATATTATTTTTATGAAGTTTGTCAACCTCTAGTATTTCAGTAAATATTTGATTTTTAAATATGATACTTCCACAAAATGTTTATAAATGCAGGCATTTTCAGAAAATAATCAGATTTTTACGAACTTGTGCCAGTTGAAAATTGTGCAAGTTTTGAAAAATAACGTTTTTCGCCCTAACCAATATTTCGATTGAATATTTTTCTGGAATTAGGGTTCCTAATTTGAAGAACATATTGTAAAAATTTTGTAACTTGTGGTTAAAATTCGTAACAAATACAAGTTTTCACGGTTTAAAATTTTTAGTTTTGAAATAAAATTAATATAAGTAGCAGCTTTTTCAGAAAAATATTTATTTTAAAAAGGAAATATGACTAAACGTTCACAATAAAATAACTTCTAATGAATTCAAATCTGTTTTATTACAGCTAGTCATATTTGAGAAAAGCTAAAAACTTAAGATTTAATTACACTTTTTGCAAATATCGGTTATTGTATCTACTGGCATGAGAAAACTTTTAATACTAGAAGAGAAAAGGGAAGAGAGAATGCATGGGGGAGAAGAAAACCAAAATTGAATTATTTATAAGGAAAATTAGTGTCGCGTGACTTGGAAAAGCTTGAAGAGTAATGGTAAGAGGAAACGGTAGCCCTGGAAGGTCTCGCGCACTTGATATAGATAATAGTTAATAAGCTAATATTTAAGAAATTGTAAATAATAAGAAGGCGAAGCGAAATTGCAAAAGATGTAAAGGGAACGAAGCCCTCAAACCCGTAAAATGGAGAGTAATAAAATACAATACAATACAATAATAGTTTTTGCAGAGGTTCTATTATTTCTACAAATTTCGGAATAAATTTCCTATACCATGAAGCCATTCCCATCAATCTCTGAATTTGGTTAACCGTTTTTGGCCTTGGAAAATTAAAAATTGGTTTTATCTTATTATCATCTACTTGTAAACCTCTTCCATTTACTTTAAATCCTAGGTCCAATGGTATCTGATGATATGCTGAACGAAGATCTATTTTAGACATGTATCTTGCTGATCTTAATGTATCCAATATTTCAGACATAGGTATTGGATATAAATCTTTCTTTGTTACTTTATGAACTTTCCTAAAATCCAAACAAAATCTATATTTACCATTAGGTTTTTTTATCATTACTATAGGATTCGACCAATCGCTTTTTGACGGTTCTATAATTTTCTTCTCTAAAAGTCTATCTGCTTCCTCATACAAAAATTCTCTTATTTTTGGTGATACATAATAATATCTTTGTTTAATTGGTTCATGTCCCTGGACATCTATTTCATGGCTAGTTAAATGTATCTTTTTTTTAAATTCTGTTCCCTGATCTATTACTTTTCTTTAAATAAATTTTTCCAATTGCTCTTACTGTACCTCATGTAATTCTACTATTCCTTCCGAAATTTCCTTTTAAAATTGTAAATTTTTCTTCCTTTATATTTTTACGCGTTTAATATTATTATTTATTACCGCATTATTTCTCAAATTATATCAAGTACTTTTTCTAATTGCGAATAATTTTTCTTTTATCGAATCATTTTTTTCTCAGTTTTATCAATAACAGTTTTCAATTTATAATCCTTTTTCTCTTTATTAAATTCCAATGGGCCTTTGAATTCTGTTTCTAATTTTTTATTCTTTTTTTTCGTATATAAATTCGTATTTATTTTACTCTTATTCTCTATTTCCTTCCTATCCCTGTTTGTTTTCTTGTCTACTCTCTCTTTATTTTGACTAGCCTGCTTATCTAATCTGCTGACGCCCACGCTGGCTCGTGCCAGTGTTGCGTCGCTCGCCTTGTGTATTTGGTAATTCTGGTAGCCACCAAATCTTTCTCTCAAAATCCATTTTTAAACCTAATCTTTCTATCATATCGGTTCCTATTATTCCTATCGATCTTAAATCTGGTACCGCGTGGAGCGCGAGGTTTACAGGATTTTTAAACCAAATATCGAGCGCGAAGCGCGAGTGTCTTGATGAGAATGTGTTTCTTATGGTCGATAGAACATTAAGTAAATTAGTTCTTCTTTTTATATAAAATTGGCATAATTGAAACAAAAGCAGGTCATAACGATGAAGCTTATTAGGAGAGTATTTGCCGGCGAAGCGCGCAATAGCGAATACACGAAGTCCGAAAACCTAGAGTAACCGAGCTTCAAGCGTCAAGCAAATGTGTCCGATTCATCATTTTATTTGAAAATTTATCACTTTGGTCGAAAATTGAACTATTTTCTTGAAAATCCGTTTTTTCATTGAAAATTAATTTGTTTTACTTAAAGTTCAACTATTATAGAACAATAACATTAAATAAGCTACATTAATATAATAAATAACACATTTTATTGCAAATGTACCCGTTTTCCATAAATACGGACCGTATTAAAAAGGTGTACGTATTATAAAACAGCTAATTATCTCATAAAGTTGTATCCAAATAACGAAAAAGTACAATAGTCTCAAATCTATAAACCTCAAGCTGTCATTTGATCTATTACACCTGTGAAATAATCAAAATTTGTAAATACACGAGATGAAAAAAAAATTATGGGTATTTCTTCAGAACCATACTTGCTTTTTATATAGATTAAAAGCCTGACTTTTATACCTAATAATATAATCTTTTTTACTCAACACTTTCTTTTAAATCATTTATAAATCGAATTTTTTGTCCAACTGTTTTATAATTGGGATATGTTTCATGATAGGTACCTTCACCTTAAACACACGTTTATGTTACGATCTGAATTTCTCTTCAAGTGCATACATTTGAAGTGAAAATGGCCCAATATTTGGAAAAATTCTTGCTCCGATTCTGAAAATTATTCTCACAAAGAAATGAAACATTAACATGATTTCTCTTTTACCACTACAAATTTTTTGAAAGAATAAATTAATATCGTAGATAACTTTGTGTAAGCGTACTTATATTTTCTTATTTACATTGTTTGCATTTATTTATCATATATATGTATATATATATATGTGTGTGTGTATTTTAATATTTATAATATTATAATTTACTCAGAATAAATCAAGACCTCCACACTATTTCAGGAATTCCTTCTCTTCTTACATTTTCGAGAATATCTCAGAGAGGTCCACTTAAAGCACTCAATATTTTCAACAGTTAACTTGACAAAAAAGACGTTATTGTAAACTGACCCTTGACACATGGGGACCCTTTATTCTCAAAATCAGTCGGGGGCGTACTTGAGGAGAGGAAGGTCGGGTCTCCCAGAATTTGGGAGACAAACAAAAATTTAAAATACTAAAGTTTGATTTTTTGTAACGGTGCAACCTGAAAATCGGAAAGAAAATAGAAAATGTTGGAGGTCTTCAGGTCGTCCCGGTCTGTCACGAGAGAGGTGGGGGGGGGGCAATTTTGACTTTTTTTAACATAACGAGATTTGTGCACGGTTCCTTTTCTGTCATCACAAGTCAGGTTAAATGGTATGAAGATTGAACATGTCGCACCAATCGTACCAGTCTCACGGAATATCTGAGATAACAAAAAATGTGAAAAATGTAAGCTTCCGAGATTTTTGTAAAATTATCATAGTTTCAACTATTATTTACTCAATAAAATGATTTTAATTGTAAGTATACTGATTGTAAATTATAATTATCGAGAATTGAGTATTCTGCCATGCCCAGGAGCAATACCAGAAACGATTATCTATAGATGGATAGAGGTGTCAAAATCGTACCCTTGAGTAATTTCGAGATTTTTTTCTATAAGAATATTTAATTGAATATGTAAGCTTTACTTCAAAAAGAAAATTTTTCTTTATTTTTGGAAACTGATGCAGTAAAAGGCTGTTGAATTTTTGCCTATCTCCTGTAGGGTTGTCTCCCCTACTATGTATTTCAAAAATTTTAGTGTTAAAAGTTATATCATGTTTTATATATGATCAAAAAAGAAATAAAAAGGCTTTATGCTGTATACCAATATAGCTGAAAAATCAGTCTGAGAAGGAGTCAAAGGTGAGCAGTCAAGATTGAAAGGTGTGAGTCATAGGTCAGGGGTCAGCGGAAAAGGAGATCAAAGGTCAGATTTCAAAAGTAAAGGGTGACTGGTCAGAGGTCAAAGAGTTTTTTATTTCTCAAACCCTATATTATCTGTCTATTTTTAATAAATTCTTTTTCCAAAAGTAATATCTAATTCTTGCAATTTTTATTTAGTTCCTTCTTCTCAGAATTGTCTTCAATCGGTGAAACATAAAAGAAACCCATACGGAGAAAATGTTTTATGTAACTTCGACCATATTATGTTGATTTCACGGGATGAGTGATCAATAAGGTGGTGTTAGACCCCCCCCCCCCTCGACTATGGAACAGGCATATTTACTTAAAGAGTCCACTCACGATATTATTACCGTGTATTATTATACTGAGTGCCATATAAAATCAAAACTTTAACAATAAATTTTGTAATAGGAATAATAATAATTCGTTTTAAACCCTAGATTATTCTTTAAACGGTGTGAAATGAAAGAGCGCATTTAGGGGTCCATATATCACGTGGAAAATTTTTTATCACTTGCCCCCCCCCTTCTGGGGGGATCTACAATGGTGGCGAAACCGGCTATCGCCCCCCCCCCGGGATTTTCAGACACCTTCACTTTTTTCTTTATCATTGATAAATGAAGAAAAGCTATAAAAAGTATGCAATTTCATAATGGTAAAAATAATAAAAAATTGTTAATTAATATTTGAAAGATTGCAAAATATATAAAATAATATTAAACGTGTTATGGCACGAAGAACCCCGCTATTCTCTAATATTGCAAAAATGTCACCATTGGATGCTGATAATACAATCTGTTCTTGGTTTGGCACGGGAATATAGCTCCTTTCTGGTCGCAATCTAATTGGATATTCAGCAGGAAAAACGTATCTTCGAAATTCGAATCGTAGATTCTGATTTGTGCGGGGAATAAGTCGAATGTATCCAAGTTGTCTGAGTGGGTATCCAAGTACTTCAGGAGAAGGAGGCCTACCAGTAGGCGATCTGTCCCTGGCTCGAACTGGATGCTCCTCAGGAGCCTGAAGTATACAACGAGAACGAGAAGAGCGATAGTGGACCTGGCGGGGAGTGTCAATGGAATCTCTGCTTGACTGCGAACATAACTCTGCGAAAAGAAATAGAGGATTCGTGTTTCTTAATGAAAAAACTTAAAGAAGAGCTCGATACTTTATTCTCGTTTTCTGTTATGAAATACTTTAAAATCGTGAGTACAGGAGAGCAAGACCAGTCCGAGACCAGGAATACCGAGCCTGGCTCGCTTTCACCCCGCTTATTCCTCGGTTCCGACTTGTTTTCTCGGTCTTATTTCTCGGTTTTTCTTGTCTCATCCTTCCTCTTTCTCGCCACGGTTCCTTCGAGGAATGCGAGAGAGTTGCGCTAATGGAGCGGACAGCTTGCGGCAGCGTTATTTTGCTACTCTGACGCACTGATGCTAATTATTGTTCTTTATTAAATACTTAAAGTCAACATATGATTACATATTATCTTTTTTTGGATATAACTGATTAATTTGATATCAAACACAACTATGTTACGATTTTTTCATAGACATAACTTCACGCTGTTTGTATGTTATTTTTTTCTTACTGAAAATTGATTTTGCCAAATATAACAACAGAATGTGTGAAAGCGAAAGGTAAAAAGATTGGTATATTTTTAAGTCATTTATACTTTGAAGAATTCAGCACTAATTAAGTTTTTCATATTTCAAAATAGACTTTTGAAATATTATGGTGTCTAATGTCTACGTTTGGTAAATGAAATAAATGTGTCGGGACATTTGAAAAACCGAAATTCCGTACCTACTTAAATCACTTTGACTACTATATATTTTTTTAATTTTCTGATATTTGAATATACAATAAGTAGTAAATAAGTCAGTAATAAGACTCATATAAACTCATAGTTCATATAGGAAAAACCTAATCTCTTGTGGTGTCCTGAAAATGAAAAAAATAGAGCAACTCCAAAATATATGACTAATTTTTTTAGCATACAAAAATTCTCTTACGTTCAAAATATACTTCCGAAACACTGATGAAATGAGATCATATGGGAAAGCTTTTTTATGCTTAACAAAATTATAGGCAAAGCTTCTAAACTTTTTTCATTTTCGGGTGCTTATACTAAAATTAATTTTTCCTATTTTTTAGATGACAGTTGCTCCCAGTGGGACCCTGCGGTGGTTGTTAACCTTTAGTTTTTAATTATATATATACGTACCACTTTAAATTTGATTTTAATAAATCTTAGAATATATTTGTTCTGATTTTTTAATCAAGAACAATTCGTCCCAATGACAAAAAAAAAACGAAACCTATAAAATATTTCAATTTCCATCCGTGTTTAACATTTTACCCCTAAGGAGTTAAATGACCTTATTTATCATTAAACCGAATGATATTTAATCTACCAATAAACTAGCGACTCGCAATATTTTTCTTATGTCTCCAGAAAACTTCATAAATTTCACGCAAATGACTGCTGAACTCTGCCATCGCAAATTGATCGACGTGTTAGAACGCGTTTAAAAATTTCGAACATCAACGGTAGAAAAGTAGTCCCTTCCATGGCCGAAGCGCGCGACGATCATCCTCCCCCCACTTTCCGGTCAATCCTGCCAATCTAAGAATTTTTTTAATCGAATTTATAGAACTCCGATTAGAAAAATCTTGATAGAAAATTCTTATAAAGAAAATCTTATTGTTGGGTGTGATTTAAAGATATCTTTCACCGAAATATATTTAGTACAAGTCTTGAAGATATTCTTAAATTTTTTAAAGCTTTTTTTTCTTATGTTTGGCAGCCATTGTTTTTCGCTCTAGAGTCCGTGGGAGTGGACCCCGTATTCGGAATAACCGCCGAAAATTCGCATTTTCGCGATGAGACAATGACATCGTCCTCTTCTTCTCTTCGAAATTTCTATAATTTCAAGTGTTAACTTCTTAAAAATAAATTTTTTTAGTGTCTCGTTTTCTTGGAATATATGTGAGGAACAAAGGAATTTTCTTAGATGTCAAAGGGTTGATGACCAGTGCGGGCGTGTGAATAAATGTTCTAGATGTTGCAGTTAATTTTCGATCATATGTCTATTTTTTGTAATAACAAGTATTAAAGATTTTTCACCGTAGCTATTTGTTGAGGAAAGAGATGATTTCTCATAGGTTATGTTTTACTATCAGGAGTGCATGGTTGCTATTGTTATAATATTGGTTATATTATTTATGTTCGGCCGTTTAAATAATAGCAGACTAATTGTTGATTTTCTCGCAAACAATCGATTTCGGACTGAAAATTATTCAATTTCTAAGAAAATTCATTGACAAATTATGAAAGTGGTAGGGGAGCGGCACCGAATGTGGCGCACATAAAGGAAAATGCACGATTAAAATTAAAATAAAAAGTGAAAGATTGTGATAAAATATATTTTGTTTAGGCCAATATCTTACCAATGCTCTATGCATGGAGATAATTTACTTGAAGTTCATAAACAGTTAATTAATGTGCTTTCCAAAAAGTGCATCTGCGCCAAGTTGTCCTACCCTGTTTGATAATGTGGCGCGTTAATTTTAAAAGTGGGGAAAATACAAAGACCGAGCGCGTAGCGCGAGGTACATACGTTATCGAGCGCGAAGCGCGAGATAAATATATTATCGCGCGCTCAAACTTGCGAGCCGCGCGCTCAGCGCGCGATGAGAATGTGCCCGCTCAGCTGGCAGATTTTTTTTGTTGAAAATTATTTTTTTATGAACTGAAAATGTAACTTTTCCAATTGAATATTCCATAATTTTAGTTTCAAATTCATCTCCTTTTTTGAACATTAATTTTTTTAACTGAAAATTGAACTACTCCATTTTCTATTGAAAATTGATCTTTTTTTTGGTTCAAAATTCAATCACTTGGTCGAAGATTTGTCTTTTTTAGTTGAAAATTCATGTCCTTTGTTTAAAAGTTATTCTTTTTTGGTAGAAAAGTAATCATTTTGGTTGTAAATACAACTATTTGGTTAAAAGTTCATCATCTTGTTGAAAATGAAATATTTTGTTTGAAAAGTTAGGAATTTCCCTTATGAAAAAGAAGTATGTATTTGATCTAATACATTTTTCGCGAATATGTATTGGAAATCCAATACTTTTTCGCGAAAAAATACTGAAAAAAACGCTAAACTTAGCTTGTTTTGCAAAAATATGCAATTTTTGTAGTTTTTGCAATTTTCATGTAGTTATTTCGTATAAAGCACAACCGAGTAACAAAACGATTTTAACATATATGGTGCACAAATACATGAGCTACTATATAGATAAAAATCGTCGTGTTACTACATTGCGCTCATAGTAAAAAATAAATAAATTGAATTTCGGATAATAATTTTTGTTGCAATCTTTCTTATTTATTTCGTATAGAGCACAACTGAGTAACAAAACAATTTTCACATATACATGAGCTACTATATACATGAAAATCGTCGTGTTACTACATTGCGCTCATGGTAACGAATAAATAAATTTAATTTTGGATAATATATATATATATTTTTGGAAGCTTTATGTATTTATTTCGTATAGAGCGCAACAGAGTAACAAAACGATTTTCCCACATATGGTGCACAAATACATGAGCTACTATATCGATAAAAATCGTCGAGTTACTACATTGCGCTAATAGTAAAAAATAAATAAATTGAATTTTGAATAATATTTTTGTTTTGCAATCGTTATGTATTTATTTCGTATAGAGCGCAACCGAGTAACAAAACAATTTTCACATATATGGTGAACATATATATGAGCTACTATATACATGAAAATCGTCGTGTTACTACATTGCGCTCATGGTAATAATTAAATAAATTGAATTTTGGATTATATATATATATATATATATATATATATATTTCTTTTGCAATCTTTATGTATTTATTTCGTATAGAGCGCAACCGAGTAACAAAACAATTTTCACATATATGGTGAACATATATATGAGCTCCTCAAGAAACTGTGAAATTAGGTGATAGGAAGTAAATTTTGAGAAATATTGCTAAAATGATCGTTAATCCTGTGAACGTAATAAATCTGCTTCTTGCAACGTTTCAAACAATGTATTTAATCGAGACACCTAACAAACGGAAGAAGAGTATTTTGGCAGAAAAATTTAAACAGTTGTGACTTGAACAAATATTTCAATTCAATGTGGAAATACATGAGTAACAGTCTTTATTCTTTCAAAAACCGTTCGAAGAATCGGAAATTGAAATAATTGATGTTGATGATGATGATGATGTTAACATAATCAATTGGACAGAAGATAGTGGAATAGTGGAAATTTGCTCGCAGAAAGACACTGATGTGAACTTTGAATAAAAGAACAACTGTTGAATACTGGAGAAACGCAGACGGTGGAAAGAAAATAAGAAAATGTTTACACTGTTCAACATATGTTCCGACGTCTATCTTCTGAACATCAGTTAAGAAGGTGTGCTCAGAAAGTAGGAGCAGGGAAAACAAGAAAAGATAATATATTTAAAATAACAGAATTTGCAATTAAAAAATTGCATGCTGCTCTTGATGCTGGGTCTATTGTTAATGGCCGAAATCTGCGTATGTGGTCTCTAGAAGCTTACAGGAATCAGAATGACAATGATATGGTCTTTACAGCTTCCGAAATGTGGATATATAAATTTTAAAAAGCTCATCGCATTGTTTCAAGAAAAATAACGAAATTTCTAACACGGCAATCAAAAGAAGTAAGGTAGTAAGGTTTTAAAACAGAAAGTAGTTGATTTCGTCAGTAAAATAAAGCCTTTGATAGAGCAGTACGGAATTCCAAATGTTTATAATACGTATCAAAGTGGGTTCCAATTGGAGCTGTATTTAGGAAGTAGTATAGCAGTATTGAAAGGAACATTTTTCAGACAATCAAATGCATTCGTCACGGCTTCAAAATCTGGGAAGCTCACATCAGGTACGCGAATCTAATTTTATGCTTTTCTTAACTTTCAGAACTTTAAACATCTTTTCACTTAAGTTTGAAAGAGCATTTCAACAAGTTAGTGAAAAAAAGTATTTTTTCCTAATACTGAGAGTACAAGTGCGTTGTTATTTGATTCATGGGCTGGGCACTATACCGACACTAGAGAAAAAGAAGCACCTCCTGGTGAAACTTTCATATCTAAAGCTATTACAGAAGGAACTACAGGTATGATCCAGCAATTAGACGTTCATAGATTTTGAGTTTAGAAAAATTTTGTTGACCGTCTTTCGGATTATGTTTCATTATATGATTATAAGATAAATCTTCACTTGAAAATGAATATTATTACACTCCAATCTCTCGATTACAATCAACTATCCTCTCCGAGATATAAAAACCTTTTTCAGTACTCATGGTACAGAAGTGGTTATGCAGTCATTCCCACTCAAGATGGAAAACTTCAACTCAAGAAGTTTTCGTCCTCTGAGAAATACGACATCTTCTCGAAGGGCGAAAAACAGAAACCGCAAAAGAGGCTTGCAAAGAAAACAACTGTTGAAACTATCACCAAAAAATTGAACAGAAAGACACATAGTAATACCATATAATATTAATTTACTTTAAAAACTGGCATATTTGTTGAGGTATCTGACCAAACTCATTTCTTTGTTACGGGTATGTGATCCAGTTAAACCATCCCAATGATACCCGTGGTATGATATTTTTTCATTTTCACTCTTTAAATCTTAAAATACAGAAAAAATTATTCACACGAGGTAAATGTCGTAACTTCTTGATAAATAAAATTACCTTTTTTATTTTAAACGAAGTGTCTTGTTGTCCCGAAATTCGGGATAAGTAGTGAAATATTTTTCAAATGCTCGGCTAGTCGTCCCGAATTTTCGGGATGATTAGACGCAACCTGATTTAAAATATTTTTCAAGTATTCTCAAAAATATGCGTCGTTATTAAAAATGTTTGGTGCAAAAAATAGAAAATTAGAGAGAGACATTTTTTTTTATCAAGGAAAACAAACCATGGGCTTTTCTTTCATTTTGGATCAAAGTTTCCAAATGATCATTTAGTATCTAAATAATTAAGGTTTTGTAAATTATGTATAAAATTACACTAATTTATTCAGTAAAATGTAAGCCACTAAAGAATAGAACAAAAATTTCAAAATATTTATCAATTCGATGGTAAAAACTAATAGTTGCTAATTACCTATTAATCATGCATTGAGTAAGAAATATTATGTATCTTGTAAACAGCATACGCAACGTTTAAAAAAAGGACGCATTTACTGAAAACCCTCAAAATTTTTTCAAGTTATTAGATATCACAAATAATGTATTATAGTGAAAAAAAAATCATTGAAAATCCCTGAAAGATGAATTATATTAAACTGTCTAATTTGAAACATTTTCAATTAAAAAGTATACAGTTTCAATTGAAAATCGAACAATATTTGTTTTCAAACGCTTATAATTCGAAACTGTAAGCTATTACTCAAATGATTATTAATGAGAAATCATTTACATCCTTAATGGAAAATCAAAAGAATGTTGCTGAATGGTTACTTGCTTTATTTATGTGCTTGAAGATACACAAGTTGTCAAAGATATATTTAAACTTTTCTAGAAACATAAGAAATTCTAGAATAAGGATATCTCAGCGATATTATTAGCATATATGATTTCAAAACATTATTCTTATATCCTTAACATATCTTGAGGTATACACGAAATATTCCAAGGATAGCGAGATCTCTGACTGGAAGCATCATTCTGTCCATATTTTTCCATCTGACTTGGAAGTACTGGCACCATCATCGACTGCTTGGGCGGGTTCTTTCGTTGGATGAAAACTCGGCCAGAGACAGTCGTCACCTCGACGGTTTTCATGATTGATAATTCGGGAAATTATTATCAAGGAACATTTGGCCCTGTAAGGACCGATGAAGGAGGTCATGATCCAATTGGTTTCCAGGCTACTCCAGCGACCGCTAACATACGATTCGTGAGTCGAAGTGCGATAGCTGACCAATTTGGCCGTTGGAAGCGACCAAAATCGAATTCCTTATGGAGCAGGAATATTCCTCCTCCAACCAGAAACGAAATTTATATAATGATGATGAGTGGCAAAATCTACAAATCACCGATGACATACCGCAACCCGAGACAACCTAATCAACCCGTTGTGGGTATACCCGTTGTCGGTGGGGCCGTTCTTGGTGTACCCGCTGGCTATTCACACAATGGAAATTCTTGATTGTACAGTTGCAATATTATTTGCTAAAAGTTGTGTTCAATTTGCTTTTATTCCAATTATTTGTTTAATTTCTTTGTTTATAGTTAATCCAGTTTTCTGTTACTGTCTTTGTTTCACATATATTACTAATCAACCATCAAGAAATTATGTACATTAAACCGTGTGAATGAATAAACCTTAGCATTTGAAAATATTATCGCATTATTAATTTCGATGATTTTGAACAAAGTATAACAGTCCTATTATAAAGAAAAACTAGCATTAAATTTGTTGTGTAGAATCTCAACGCAGTAATTATTGACACTTGAGAAACATTTACAAGTTTTCGAATATTCTTATCGATTTATAATTTGTTTTCATGTATATTATTTGAGACGTTAGCTGCAACAGCAGCCAAACTAGATTTTTTGGAAGTCACTTTTTTTCATTCAAAGTAGGCTGTCATTGTCATTATTGTTTAATTCTAAAGGTGAAGCAAATAAGGAAAATTTGAAGGTTTGAGAATGAGATCAACAATTCTTCTCCTTCGTCTCTATTTATATTTCTATCTGAAAAAAGCGGTGAAACAATTTGTCTCAAACATCTCACAATCATTGTTTTTGAAAACCTGATCGAATTTTTTGAGACACAATTAATCGAATATCTTGAACGTTACTGAGTATATAGTTTTAGTATTGGGGCCTTTCTAAAGTTACGTCGCGCTATTTGTTGTGATTTGTGTGTTCTTCAATTTTTTTGTGTTGCAATTCTATGTCACTCATCTCTTATCAGTTTCTTTTTTTTTAGTTATGTTTTGACTGCATGCTTATAGATTATTGTAATGTAGAAATGTTTCCATCCCATAAATGAAGTTTGACAATATTCTACATGTTTTCCAAATTATGAATGGTTTAAATTTGATCATTTTCTCCTTAAACTTACATAAACTGCCCTTCTTCTTGCATTTAGGCGGAGAAAATTATCCGTCGACTCTGGACCTGACCAAAGACATTGAAGCGTCATTATTGAAGTACTTAAAATCTTTGTGAAATCTTGAAATTTATGTGAAATCTTTTTAAACTTTTGTAAAATATTTGAAATCCTTGAAATCCTTAAAATCCTTTAAATCTATAAAATCATTGAGATCTTTAAAATCTTTGAAATCTTTGTGAATTCGTTGAAATCTGTTAAAGAACTTAAAATCTTTGTGAAATCTTGAAATCTCTATGAAATATTTTGGAATCTTTTTAAATTTTTGCAAAATATTTGAAATATTGAAAACTCTTCAAATCTTTGAAATCTTTTAAAATCCTTGCGAATTCGTTGAAACTTCTGGAAGTACTTCAAATCTTTGTGAAATCTTGATATTTCTGTGAAATCTTTTTAAATTTTTGTGAAATATTTGAATTCCTTGAAATCTTGAAAATCATTGAAATCTTTAAAATCCGTGGAATCTTTAAAATCTTTTGAAATCTTTGTGAATTCTTTGAAACCTTTCGAAGTACTTAAAATCTTTGTGAAATCTTGAAATTTCTGACAAATCTTTTGGAATCTTCTTCAATTTTTGTAAAATATTTGAAGTCTTCGAAATCCTTGAAATCTTTTAAATGTTTTGAAATCGTTGCGAATTCGTTGAACTCTCTCGTAGTACTTAAAATCTTTGTGAAATCTTGAAATTCCTGTGAAATCTTTTTAAATTTTTGTAAAATATTTGAAATCCTTGAAATCTTTAAAATCCTTTAAATCTATAAAATCATTGAGATCTTTAAAATCTTTGAGAATTCGTTGAAATCTGTTAAAGAGCTTAAAATCTTTGTGAAATCTTGAAATTTCTGTGAAATATTTTGGAATCTTTTTAAATTTTTGCAAAATATTTGAAATCTTGCAAATTCTTCAAATCTTTGAAATCTTTGCGAATTCATTGAAATCTCTTGAAGTACTTGAAATCCTTGTGAAATCTTGAAATTCCTGTGACATCTTTTTAAATTTTTGTAAAATATTTGAAATCCTTGAAATCCTTTAAATCCTTGAAATCTATAAAATCCTTGAGATCTTTAAAATCTTTTAAATCTTTGTGAATTCGTTGAAATCTGTTGTAGAACTTAAAATCTTTGTGAAATCTTGAAATTTCTGTGAAATATTTTGGAATCTTTTTAAATTTTTGTAAAATATTTGAAATCCTTGAAATCTTTTAAATCTTTACAAATTCTTTGCGAATTCGTAGAAATCTCTTGAAGTAATTAAAATCTTTCTTAAATCTTTTTTAATTTTTGTAAAATATTTGAAATCTTTAAAATCTATAAAATCCTTGAGATCTTTAAAATCTTTGAAATCTTTGTGAATTCGTTTAAATCTGTTAAAGAACTTAAAATCTTTGTGAAATCTTGAAATTTCTGTGAAATCTTTTTAAATTTTTGTAAAATATTTGAAATCCTTGAAATCTTTTATGAGAATGAGAAAATTTTTACTATAAAAATCGATTTTTAATATAATATAAATAACCATAACTTCCTTACTCTTTAATAAAATGTATCAATATTATCGGTCGAACGATTCGTCTCGAACCAAGGAATCTTATATTCTTGCATCAACTTTGAATTATGTTAAAGAAAAAAGTTTTACTATAAAAAACGTATTTTCAAATATTTTGCATTACCATAGCTTTCTTACTCTTCAATACAATTTTTGGTATAATATAAATGACCATAACTTCCTCACTCTTTCATAAAATGTATCAATATTATAGTTCACTTGATTTGCATCGAATCAAGGAATCTTTTCCGTTATTGCATCAATTTTGAATTATGTTAATGAAAAAAATTTTACTATGAAAAACCGTTGTTTTTTTCAAATATTATGCATTGCCATATCTTCCTTACTCATCAATAAAATGTATCAATATTATAGGTCAATCAATTTATCTCGAACCAAGGAATCTTTGATATTGTTGCATCAACTTCGAGTTATGTTAATGAAAAACGTTAAACTATAAAAAAAACAATTTTTAAAATATTAGTAAGTGCTAAAAAAATGCAATGGATATTTCTAGAAATCCTTTGGTCAGTTTCGAAATATTAGTGGTGAAAATAAGACACACACGGGCAATTGCTTATAACATTGTATTAAACATTTTTAAATTGAGGAAGGTTTAATCAAATGAATTTGAAAATTGTGGAAAAATTTACCATTATAAAGCTCCCTCTATGAGGAAGCAAACGTAAATAATAATAATATATGATGATAATTTTTCGAAAGTACTCTCTAAATCCGAATTAGTAGAAATTTTACTAATGCAATTAGTAGCATTGTATCTGACTGTTAAATTAGGCATTTTATCAGTTCCTACTAAATGAAATAATGAGATTTAGGTCACTAAATGAATTAGTAAGGGTATTCTAACTAATCTGCTTAGTAGTGCCGACTTACTAATTCAATGAGTAGCAATGAATTGCTATGGAAACATTATTTAATAATTTTGTAAATATTTTCTGCTGGTTTTTGAGTTTTAATTGAGAAACGATAATGTTCTCATAATTTATATAATACGTTTATGTAGTTATATTAATAACAATTGTGTATGAACGATGCAATATTTAAGACAGAAACAGTACTAAAATGCGCTGCGCTGCAATACACCTATTTTTTCAGTGCGGCCAAAATGTGAACTCGTGAAATCAGGTAGAATAAAAGCGTCATCAGAAATCAAATATTAAAATTATTATTGTATGAAATCTTTGATAGAAAATTAAATGAGATTTTTATTACAATTTTAATCATTTGTTCAAAGTTAAAAAAATTGGGTTGTCATAAAATCATTGTATCGATGATTTTTAAGTCTTTTTTCATGTTTCAAACTTATCACTTTTTTCATCTATTACAACTCCGTCTCTTATAAATTATAACAATCTTAAAAAAATAACATTGAAAATGAAAATAAGATTTCTTTTGAAACATTTCACAAGGTAAAAAAAAATTAATAGAAAACAGTTGTTTAGCAAAAAAGAATCTAAAAATTTGGTATTAATCATTTTGAGACAGGAGGAATGGGTTTTCTTTTATCTTAAAAAATATGATTGAAAATAGAAAAATAAAATTTTTTGAAAAATAACACAAGAGACGAAAAAAATGAATAGAGAAAAGTTGTTCAAGCAAAGAAGATAAAAATTCGTTATACACTTTTGTTGGAAAAGTACATTAGAGATAGAAAAAACTACCTTTTTTTATGCGATTTACAATCACTTTTTATTTAACAAAATTTGTCGCCTGAATTGTGTCTACAAATTTTTTTCTTCTACTTTACGCTAAGATGCATAGTTGTGGTTTAAATCTTAAAAATAACATTGAAAATAAACATCTCAAATTCATGGGAGAATGATACGAGTTGCAATTAAATGTTCAATAACTAAATTTTTTTTTATAGAATGCGCACTTTTTTCAATTCTAAAAACAAGACAATGAAAATACGTCTGTTTGAATAGCAATGCATATTATGTAATAATATACATTTCATGAAATGATATACATTTCCATGGTAGCTAAGAATAGAATTCAATGCAAAATAAGAAACAATTGTTGAAGAAATCATGATAATAAAATACGTACTTTATTTTGCAATACCAGAATAAGCAAACCCAGGCCGAGGTACAGGAATAAATTTACACTTTAAAAATTGTGGTTGGAAATTGCAAGTTAGTTTGTGAACGTTTTACTACGATTCATGCGTTAATTCTACAAGTTTATTGTGAACTTGCAGCGATTAATGGTGCAATTTTACAATATTTGTATCAATGTTATTGTAAAAGTGTAATTTTACCACAGGAAACAGTGGACATAAAAATATCAGTGATTAACCTTGTCAATTTCAACAATATTATAACCGATGTTACGATGAACTTTTACCAGGTTTTTTCAAAATAATAAAATGTACTGTAATCCAATTCACCTGGAAAGTGTAAAAAAGCAGAATGAGGGAAATTTTACCAGAAGTTTGTAATTCCACTGTTAACCGCTTCATGGCGCGCTTATGATGCTGCAGAGGAAAATAAATTGCTGGCAGGCGGGTGTCATTCGGCCGCAACGCGTTAGCGTGTTTTATGTATAGAATGTAATATATTTTAAGTTTTCCATGCGTTTCCCCAATACATGATGTTAGGATAAATTCATATTGCTATAAGTAAACATGTTGTGATGAGCGATTTTAAAGCCATTAGCTTTCTAAAATTCATCTTCTATAACTACGCACGCAGGCTAATGCTGATATTTGGTATATAAAGTGATTAGAAAAATTTCAAGTTTATTGCATGGCTTTTCCTGTATTTGACCTTGAAATGACCTTGAACCTGACGTGATGGAGGTAAATAGATCTCAGATTCGTATTCAGCGCGTCGAAATACATAAGGATAAAGTGGTCTTGTCAAATAGTCCTCACCTTTTTTATTTTTTTGTAAACCAGTGTTCTGAATTAATTTTTAAATTTTTTCAGACCTTCTAAACATCTTTCAAATTCTTCCTAAAATTTTGTTTAAATCCTACAAAATAAAGAATATTTCCTTAAAATCTTCCGGATTCATTTTTGACAATTTTAGAAATCTTTTTAAATATTCTCTTAAAATTAATTTTTCAAAATAAAAAGTCATTTTTAATTTTCCTAGGAATCTTAAGAAAAATTTTTTTATTCTTTTGAAGCCTTTCACAATTCTATATATTGTTGAAATTATTTGAAATCATTTCAAATTTTTAATTGAAACTAAATTCAACTTACTTGAATGATTTACAATTACTGATTTTAAATGAACAGTAAAAAATTTCTAAATATTAAGCAATTGTTATATTTCCTAATTAGAAGATTTCAAATTTTTAAGTTCCAAATTTTAGACTAAAAAATATTTTTGATCTAATAAAAGTCTTTAAGTATGAATATATTGTTTTTAAGTTATTTTACAATTTTAAATAGTTGATAAAGTTTCAACCATGAGTTTTCATTTGTTATTACTAAGACATTCCAATTTAAACAGTTTAATCTTTAACGTTAAAATCTGGAAATTCTTAAATTTTGAACTGATTTCGAATCGTCATGTAAAAGCAATTATTAATCACTTGCTATGAGAATAAAAAAGTGTTCTTAAAATTCCTGGTAGAAAGAATGTAGAATCTTTTTAAGAATGAAAGGTTTCAAGAGAATAAAAAACTTTTCTACATAAAATTGAACAATATGTCAAAACATTTCGAAAGATTTCCAAAAATGTCAGAAAAGTATGTGGAAGATTTTAAGGCAATTTTTTCATTTTGCAGAATTGAAGATTTTTTATTTAGGAAAAATTATACTCATTTCAAAAGATATTTGTGAAGATTTCGAAAAAAGATGCTTTTTAGTAAATTTAAAAGGTTTCAAAATCTTCTTTCCTCGATCTGACGCATCTGTGAGTTACGCGGTTCCTACAACTTAGATATACTTAATGTAACAAAAAAGTGACCAAAAATACTACCAGTTGTGTCCGGATTAAAAGTGAAGTTTTCCTGTTAATTAGATCTCGATTTAACAGCACCAGATTCTCTTGACCGCCAATTCTAGCAAACCTAACTTCTAAGCTTTGTGTTTTGTACGTTGACTCTTGCCGGGATGGGACCTAAGGATAAACTTACTCAGAATGTAATCTGTGGTGGATGCAAATCAACAGTCGTTGATGCAGTTTTTCGCTTCGGGTGCACAGCGCCCCAAATATGACCCAAAAATAAAAAAACTACATTTTTACGTATCATTGTTACTTTTTAGCAATTTCCGTCGTTTTTTTCATACAAATAATTACTAATGGACAATTTAAATATTTCCCAATTTTTAATTGTTTAAACAAATGTAACTTATTTAAACAATTATTTATTCCCAAAAAATGTAAAAAAAGAATCGTATTTTCTGATTGAAATGTAATAGTTTGTCATTATTTGGGGAAGTAAATTTTTTAAAAACATTATGTAATTATTTAAACAATTTCTTATTGTTTATTCTGAACATTTCTAAAAATTGACCCAGAGATGTGCAGTTTTTTCTCTAATTGGTATCATAAGCTACTTTTTGTTGTGAGGCGTGGCCATGAGTGGGATTTACCGCGGTCTTACTGGGAGCCGGTGTCATTTCTTTAGATGGCAGTTGCTTCCAGCGGGACCCTGCGTTGGTTGTTAACCTTATTTTTTAATTATATATATATATAATTAGTAACTGTAAAATTCATGTGAGATACATAATTTTTCAGCATATTTGAAACAATTGAAAATATGTGAAAATTCGTCTCTTTGGTTGAAAATTGATGTATTTTATTAAAACTTTATCTTTATCGCTGATAAGTTAATCTTCTTGGTTAAAAATTCATGTTTTTGTTTTAAAACAAACTATTTGGTTCCAAAGTAATCTAGCTTGTTGAAAATCAAACAATTTTGTTAGAATTTATCCTTTTTGGTTAAAAAAAAAACAACTTTTATGTTGAAAATTCGTCTTTTCTGTTAAAGATTCAACTTCTTGGTTGAAAATTCGTCTTTTTTAGTTGAATTCAAATGTTTTTTATTAAAATTCAAATCTTTTTTGGTTTAAAATATATAATATCACAATTTTCGCTGAGAATTAATCTCCTTTGGTTACAAATGAACTATTTTGTTGAAAAATCGCTATTTTTTGTTTGAAAATTTAATTATTTTGTTGAAAATTCGTTTTTTTTTTGTTAGAATTAAATTTTTAACCGTAAATTTACGTGTTTAATTTTTGGTGGAAAATAGATCTTTTTTAGTTAAAGATATACAACTATTTGGTTGAAAATTCAATAATTTTGTCAAGAAGTAATCCACCCCCTCTGGAGAAGAAATCTTTATTGCATGAAAAGTCAACTATTCTTTTGAAAATTTTTCTTCTTCAATTTAAAAATCCACACATTTCGATAGAAATTGCATCTTCCTTGTATAGAAATGCAACTTCTTGATTAACAATTCAATAATAATTTTGTTAAAAAGTCATCCTTTTTGATTAAAAATTTAACTATTTTGTTGAAACTTCAACTGTTTGGAGGAAATTTACTTGTTTCAAATTATTTTCAAAGGCATTTTATATTTACTAATTTTATATATATATATATATATATATTCGGAAAATCGACAAAAACAGCCAGTACTTAATACAATCTTGAGTATTTAACATTGTGAAAAATTGTCCTTTTTGCTTCCTGGAATAATGCTGGTGGCAAAAGATCGCGTTCGAATATCGAAAACCCACCCCTAATTAATAAGTACCAAAAACTGAAGAAAATGTCCAGTTAAGTACGAACTTCATACATTTATGGTTATTTTATAACCTAAAAATTCACAAAAATTATCCCAGGACTAATGGCAGTGGCCGAACATCTCGCTCAGATCTCAAAAACCCACCCCCCGTGCAATCCGATTTTTTCAAACTCGGAAAATCGACAAAAACAGCCAGAACCCAATAAAATCTTAGGTATTTATTATCGTGAAACATTGTCTTTCTTGCTCCCTCGAATAATGCTGGTGGCAAAACATCTCGCTTGACTATAGAAAACCCACCCCAAATTAATAAGTTCCGAAGACTGAAGAAAACGGCCAATTCAGTAGGAAGTTAATACATTTATGGTTATTGCATAGCCTCGAAAATTCATAAAAATTATCCCTCGACTAATAGCAGTGGCCAAACATTTTGCTTGTATCCCAAAGACCCGCCCTTAGTGAAACCGGATTTCTTCAATTTCGGAATATCGACAAAAACAGCGAGAAGTTAATGAAATCTTGGGTATTTAACATCGTGAAAAATTGTCCCTTTTGCTCCCCCAAATAATGCTGGTGGCACAAAATCTCGCTCGAATATCGAAAACCCTCTCCTAATTAATAAGCACCAAAAACTGAAGAAAATGTCCAATTCAGTGCGAACTTCATGCGATTATGGTTATTTTATAGCCTAGAAAATTCATAAAAATTATCCTTCGACTAATGGCAGCGGCCAAACATCTCGCTAGGATTTCAAAAACCCACCCCTCGTGCAATCCGATTTTTTCAAACTCGGAAAATCGACAAAAACAGCCAGAACTTAATACAATCATAGGCATTTAACATCGCGAAAAATTGTCCTTTTTGCTCTCCCTAGTAATGCTGGTGGCACAAGATCTGGCTCGAATATCGGAAACCCACCCCTAATTAATAAGTACCAAAGACTGAAGAAAATGTCCACTTCAGTACGAACCTAATACATTTATGGTTATTTTATAGCCTAGAAAATTCACAAAAATTATCCCTTGACTAATGGCAGTGGCCAAACATCTATCTCGGATCTCGAAATCCCACCCCCCGTGCAATCCGATATTTTCTAACTCGGAAAGTCGACAAAAACAGCCAGAACTTATTAAAATCTTGAGTATTTAACATCGTGAAAAATTGTAATTTTTGCGCCCCTGCATAACGCTGGTGGCAAAACATCTTGCTCGAATATCGAAAACCCACCCCTAAATAATAAGTACCAAAAACTGAAGAAAATGTCCAGTTCAGTACGAACTTCATTGAAGTTACTTTATCTAGTAACTGTAATTAGTGACATTTGTCCGCTGAGTAACGTAACTGTATCCAGTTATTAAAATAATTGTCACTTACACAACACTGCTTCGTTTTGTTCGAGGTTTGCGCGGTTCGTGTTCTTTACAAAATAAATAATAAAGATATTCGTGTCTACAGAGAGTTTGACATATATAATTCATGTATTGCTTAATGTTTTCCTCCTTCGAGTTTGTTTTCCATTAAATGGTTATCAAAATTTTACGGAATGAAATGGAACCATGTTTGGAATATTTTACAACTTCTCATGGCTCTAGTCCACAGCCGTTGTACGATCTGACGATGTATTTTCAACATTCTGATGACATCTTATTGACATAGCATCGGATGTCTTCGAGTCGCCGTAAATGTCTCGTGACAATGTCGTAAAGGCGTCGTCAAATTTTCCGCCCACTGGGTAAGTTGCCACGATTAACTGGGATGACATAATTTTGCCGAAAAACAAAATGCCAGAATATGGAAACATAGTTAAAAAATAACTCCCTCAATTGAAAATAAAAGGAAATGTTTATAAACGAGCTTGAAACCTTCCGAAAGTGGCAGTTAACGAAAGTAGAGTATTCCCGAAATTTCAAATGTCAAAAGTATCAAATTTTCGAAATTTTAAATTCCGGACATCAAATTACCCAACAAATTCTTAAAAAATTAATATTTGCTTTTTCATGTTTAAATATACTGTAATGAACACATATTATAAATTATGTCAGAATTATACATATATATTTTTTGGGCGAATTTGAAATCCCTATAATTTGCAATTTTGGGCATTTGAAATTTTGCGATTTTGACAAGTCGAGTTTTAAAATTTCGATAATTATGTCATTTCGGAAACATAATATTTCGGGAATTTCAAATTTCGGACGGGTTCGGGCTTTCGAGTTGTCGCGTCTGTGTACTTACCACGCTATGCGACGCGAGACACAGAAGATTGTCGCGCTACAAAAACTTTACGCCGAAAACGCATTTTTCCCGGAACACGTCTTATAGTCTAGGTGTGGAATCACCTCTACGTAGGCTTTAACTACAAACCTGCACGAGGAAACGCTCGCAGATACCCAAAAAGAATGACAGATTTCGTTCTGAATAACAGAGGTCACTTTTTCAGGCAAGTCTTTCTTAAAGGCTGTCTTTGGAAATACGATTTCCTCAACTCTCTAAAAGAGGACCTATTTGATTTCCGAATTACTTCCAAGTATTCAGTTTTAACACCAGATATTTTTCGGTAATCCGCTAGTGATGGAAATTTTTTTAGCAAGAAGTGAAGATAGATCTTCAAGCCTTTCTACGGGTTTCCACCCTGTGATCTCTGCTATTCAGCTAAAAGATCTATAATATGCTTTTTCGGTCAGGAGATGCCTTTTTATCCTCCGACATCACTTTTTCAATTTTCTGAATTCTTTTCAGAACCTAAGAACTTTTTCTATACGTGGAATATCAGCTTCAAAGTTCGAGAAATGCAAGAGCTGACAGTAAAGTACGTTTATGTACATCATTTGAGTATAAAAGATGCAAAAAGAAATATTCCAACTAAATGTCAACTTCAGTTGCAAGGTCGGTCGGTATTCGTGATGGGCATGAAAACGCGATGTCTGGCGGCCACTAAACAAGGCTCTATCAGCTGGCTCGTCTACATCTGAAATGGGAGGCTCACGCTGTCAAAGAATGATGATGCGGTGTTCTTACAACAATATTTTTTTGAAGTCGTATCCAGCATAAAAGTTGAGTGAAATATGTTTTTTCAAAGTTGAATTATGTAAGTATTGAAATTGTAGTATGCACTGGCAACGTTTTTTTTTGTCTTTCGTTACAGAACCAACAAGCACTGCACTTGACTTGCTTTTAAAATTAGTTCCCAATATTTTTGTATTACAATACTAAAACTTTTAAAACTGAATTACTTTACTCCATACAAGTAATAAACAACAGTAATGTTAATGATTGTTAACAATATATGAATATATATATATATATTTATATCTGCCAACGCATTGTACGATCTGAATACTTATTATACCGCTATTATAACTTACAAATTGAAACAATATATTTCTCCAGCTTCTATGCGTGATACCACTTTTAATGAACGATGTTAAATTGTAACTCTTCCGAATGCGAGTTTCATATTTTGCCCAGGAGAATAATATGGGAATAGGCTAAAAAAATTAGAATTTGCATTGCCAACCAAATACTTGAATTTTAAAGTCATAAAAGATGATTTTTTCAGACGACAGTTAAATTTTCAACCAGAACAGTTGAATTTTCGACAAAAAAGTTCATCTTCAGCCAAAAGAGATGAATTTTAAACTAACAAATATGACTTTTCTGCGACGAAAGGTGAATTTTCAATGCAAAGGATCGAATTTTCTACAAAGAAGTTGAATTTTCAAACAGCTGAAATGAATTCAACAAAATAGTTGAAGTTTCAGCAAAATATTTGAATTTTTCACCGTAGGATACATTTTCAGCAAATTCATACATTTTCGACCAAATAGTTGAACTTTCAAATAAAAAAGTGGTTTAAAATCAACAATAAAATCGTTAAATTTTCATTTAAAAAAATGGTTTCAACAATACAAAAATTAGTGATCAACCAGTTGGATTCAACGATAAAAGACGAATATTGAACAAAATAGTTGTTATAGTATCCATTTCAAATCCAGCAGATTGTACACGTGAAGTCGCAGAATCTCAAGGAGATGGAATGTCCTGTTTTTTAGAGGAAACTAGGCAATACGTATTCTTCCGATTTCTTGCTCCGGTGCCTTCAACTAAACCCTCAAAAAGATTAACAACGAAAAATGTGATAGTTGATATTGAAAAAAAATTTTATTCAAAATAAAAAAAGTTGGCTTTAACCAACAAAGACAAAGTTTTTACAAAATACTTGACTCCTCATCTAAAACAGATTATTTTCAACTAAGCAATTTGATTTTTACCCAAAAAATTGATTTTCTTCCAAAAAAGACGAATTTTCAACGAAATACATCAATTTTCAACCAAATAGTTCAATTTTCCACCAAATTGTTTAATCTTCCAGCCGAAAATTCGAATTTTTTACAAAACACTTTAATTTTTAACCCAAAAATGTGAATATTTAACAAAAAAAGTTAATTTTCAACTAAACAGATCACTTTTTTACTGAACAGTTGCATTTTTAACCAAAAAAGATTGAATTTCCACAAGGAGAGATACATTATCAAGCCAAAAAGATTAATGTGCAACAAAATAGTTTAATGTTCAAAAAAATAGTTAAATTTTCAATTTAAAAAATGTTTCCAAGAAAGAAAGAAAATTTCAATCAAACTGTTGAATTTTCAACCAAGTAATTCAATTTTGAACCAAATAATAAAATTTGTAAATAAAAAATATGAAATCTCAACAAAAAATTTTATAGTAGACTTTTCAACCGAGAAGAATGAACTTTAAACCAAAAATAGTTGGATTATCTTATTAGGTTCAATTAAGTTCTCATTTAAGTGGAGAAATAAAAAATAGGAGAAAGACTTTGAAGCCTGCGATAAATAAATAGGAATTTTGATAATTTATAGTCTGAAGGAAAACATTTTAAATGAACATTGAACTTTATTTTTAATTTAACACTTTTTTTCAAATTTTTGATACTATTTACACTATTTCTGATCTCAAAAGTGAGTCCGAGGCCACTCACCTCACTTGCTGTCTTCAGCATCATTTCCTTATCCCTAAGGTTATAAATACTTCATATCGATATAATTATATATTTTTTCTCTATTTCATCATTCTGTAAAACATATGCATAAAAACAAAGCTTTATCACAATTTTTGAAATAACTAACTACCCGCAAAATCATTCAACATTTTTGAAGTTCATCGGGATAGGCTAGGGTATTTAAAAATATTCCAAAGGACTTCAGAGGAGTTCCAAATATTTCACAAAACTCTTAAGTAACTGCGATTTCAGTAATTTTTTAGACTCGCAAAAGATTTCAGAGAAAAGTAGAAAGTAAGGAGAGAAAATATAAAATTCAGGAAATTTATGTTGCTCCTAGTACACCACAATGTTGGATACTTTCCGGACAGACCTCGTATATTAACTTACAAGGGAAGGCCTGCTCTGCGATATTGACTTTGAGATGAGACTGGTATAAATTGATAGAACGTCGAAAAATATTAGACACGTATAGCGGCTTTCTTGTAATTGGGCCCTAGTTTTTTTTAAATGAATTTTTATTATTGAAATAATAGATTTTTCAGGGTAGCTGAGGATTAAAATTAGTGCAAAATAAGGAGGAAATATTGAAGTAGTGATGAAAATTAACATTTGTAAATTAGTTTGCAAAATCTGAATGAGGAGTATCAGCCTGAGATACAGAAATAAATATGATATACATTTTATATAATAGTGTTGAACATGATGTGGAAAAATTCAGATTTTGGAAACAATCGAGTGCGAAGCACGAGATACGCGATGAGAATGTGTTCGTAAAGGCCAGAGGAGCTTTAACAAAAGAGAAGTCATGAACACCAAATTATAGTTGTCGATGATTTGACCTTTAATTTTTAAAGGTCTGGGCGCAAATGTGGGGGAAATTCAGAAACCGAGCGCGTAGCGCGAGGTAAGCACATCATCGAGCGCGAAGCGCGAGAACCAACAGTCGCTTATTTTCAATATTGTTTTACCCGATTTGAACCAAAAATACGCATCCAGCCTGAAGTGGTTCTAAGAAAATTTGTAGATATAATTAGGCGATCAATTTTGTTGAATAAAATGTTATTGTAGCTTGTGTTGTCCTTCCAAAAAGTCATTTTTTTTATTTCAACTGTATTTCTGTAACAAAAGGTTATAACAAATTTGTAGATTTTGTCCGGTTGAACAACTTTTGTTTTGTAATTTTTTTCGTATCTTGTGTGGTTTTTTCAAGAATTTGATTTGTTTAATTTTCAATGTTATTTTTCGGAAATAAAACAAGACCTTCGCATCCTATGTAAGAATTATTCAAGGCAAATTTGTAGCTCTTGTTTGAGTGAGCAAGTTTTTCTCATTCATTGTTTTCATAGCTTGAATCTTTTTGTCAAAAATTGGATTCTTTTATTTTGAATTTTATTTTTCATGATTAAAAGAAAAACTGCGCATCGCATCAAAAAATGATCATGAACAAATTTGTAGCCCCTTCTTGAGTAAACAGATTTTGTTGAATTATTTTTTTTGTAGCTGGTGTCGTTTAGCCAAATATTTTATTTATTTATTTTCGATACTGTTCTTCACAAATTAAACAAAAACTAGGCATCCCATCAAAAAGTAAATCGTAAAGAAATTTGCAGATAAATTTTTCAATTCTCAATTTCCATTCATTCATATTTTTCTGTATCTGGTATAGTTTGACTGCAAAATGGATTTTTTCATTATTTTTTTTAGAGATACAAATTTTAATTTTCGATTGTTCAAGAAACCTCAAAAAGTTATTATGACATTTTTGTAGGGTGTTTAAAAAGAAACGTTTTCCCTCGCAATACTATTTTTCATATCGTGCAATGTTAGGCTTAAAATAGCAATTTTAATTTTTTTTTTCTGAATTTTGTAAGTGCTTTAACTCTGGTAATTTATTTTTTATTGAAATTGAATTCTCATCCGAAATGTCTGGCTATCGAAAAATTTTAATTGGGGCCCAAAAAAAGCCCTAAAAAAGCCCAAAATTCTGAGCTATGAAAAATTCTAAAATTCGATTATGGAGGTGCTAGCTTAATGGACCTACTTTAAAATGAACGAGATTATAGTTTTTTTTTTAACTTTATGTAACGTTAGAAATATTTCAACTTTTTTTAAATCCCTGTCATTTCTCAGGTTTTCCATACCACATAAAATTTACGATCTTTTTCCGGCTTAGCCGCCACACTGTATCAAATCATAAAATTTATTTCCTAATGTTTCTAATCATTATTGATAGAAGAGTACATTTAAATTGTAAATGATTGTTTAATATTGGGAAATAATTCTGTTCTTAACACTTTACTCCCACACTATAATTTCTAAACTTTTTTACATTTTCAAAGAGATAAGAAAAATTAAATTATGGGAAAAACAGATTTTGAAGAATTCGAAAAAAAATTTAGAAGCCTTTTAATGATTTTGAAAGATTTTGAGATTAAATTTTTGTAAAGATTTCTGGGAAAATTTTAAATGGTTTAGGTTTAATTTTATAAGAATAATTTTAAGTTTTGAAGATTTCAAAATGTGTGGAAAAAAATATGGAAGACTTTAAGACAATTCTTTTAATTTTTCAGGATTTAAAACAATGTTAGGGAAATTCAATTTTGCAGGGCGTCAAGAGAATGAAGAAGAAAATTTCGAATGATTTTTTTCATAATGATTTCTAAGAGCAAACTGAAAAAGATTACAACACATTTATAATTATTTGCTACAATTTTGAAAAAGAGTGTAAAAGATTTTAAAGCAAAATTTTGCCATAATACATCATTTTAGAACAAAGAGTAAGTTTAAGAGATACTTCGAAGTTTTCAAATGATTCAAAAATAATAAAAACTTATAAATTTGAATGATTTAAAAATATTAGAAGGTTTAACAATTTTGAAAGGATCAAAAAAAATTTTCTTTAAATGTATGGGAACATTTTTCATGATTTTTTATTTTGAAAAATGAAATTCAAGAGAAAATTGAAAAAGATTTTCTTAAATTTCGAAAAAGTGTAGAAGATTTTAAAGCAAAATATTTCAATTTGGTAAGATAAAAAAAACGAATAAATTCAAGAAATATTTAGAAGATTTGAAGAGATTAAAAAAGAATATCAAACTGTAAAAGAATTTTAAAAATGCAGCTTTTTTTAAGATTTCAAACAAAAAATTTAGAAGCTTTAAAAGAATTTTAAAAGGCTTCAAGTGAATAAACAAATTTTCTTAAAATTGCTAAGAAAATTTAGAAGCTTTTAAGGCAATTTTTTTACATTTTGAATGATTTTCTAAAATTTCAATAAAATTTCGAGTCAGCTAAAAATATTTTTAGGAATTTAAGAGGTTTTGAATAGATTTAAAATATTTGAAAAGTTGGAAGCATTAACAAAATATATTAATTTTTAAGTACAAAATAAAAATAAATTTTCAAACGGAAAATTAAATAGTTAAATTTTCAGTTAAAAAAATGAATTTTCAACTAAAAAAGATCAATTTTCAACCAAAAATGTCATAGTTAAATTTTCAATTAAAATATTAAATTTCAACGAAAAAAAAATGAATCCTCAGCTAAAAGTGTAATAGTTCATATATTTCAACAACAAAATTAAATTTGAAATCGAAAACAGTTTAATTCAACCAAAAAACTAATTTTCAACAGAACAATGTCAAAACGTTAAAAGTTGAATATTTTAAGATTCGAATTTTGGAAATTAAAATTTGAAAACTTTTGAATATGAATAATTCTAAATTCAAAGCGATTAAGATTTGACAATTTAATATTGAAAACTAAATTATTGAACCTTCAAAGTCAAAGCTTCTGATTATTCCAGAATTATAATTTATCATTAAAGCTGATTAGACAAATTTTTCTAAAATCAAAAAATGAATTGAATAATTCTGAAAAAAACTTTTAAAATAAATAGTAATTTTAAATGGGGAACATTAAAAATGAAAAAAATTTCGTTTTTTTTACATTAAATAATCAAATAATCCTTTGTTATACATGTCAAAGATGAAACATTTCATTTTTTTATTGGCCAACAATTTCTAAAGAAAGCAGAATCATAAAGAAACAAATTCTTAATTTTTTCCGAACATAAGTCGTCTTTGTGATATATTTGGGAATATTTAAAAATCTTTGTAAAGTCTTTGAAATTTTTGAAATCTTCGCGAAATGTTTGAAATATTTGTGAATTCGTTGAAATCTTGTGAAGTATTTATAATCTTTGTAAAATCTTGAAATTTCTGTGAAATCTTTTTAATTTTTTGTAAAATCTTTGAAATCCTTCAATTCTTTAAAATCTTTATGAAATCTTCGAAATATTTGTGAAATCTTTCTTTGTGAAATCTTTTGTGTTCGTTTGAAATCATTTAAATCTTTTGAAATCTTCTCAAGTTAATTAAATAATTAAATTTCGAATGTTCTGAAATCTTTGAAATCTTTTGAAACTTTTTAAATTCTTGAAATCCTTTAAAATCTTTATAATTTCTTCAAAACAATTCTGAAATCTTTCCGACATCTATTGAATTTATTTAAATTCTTGAAATCTACCTGAATTTTTTTTATCTCTTTTGAAATTGTTATGAAATCTTTGAAATATTTGTGAAAGCTTTCTTTAATCTTTGAAATCTATATAATCTTTGTGAATTCGTTGAAATCTTTTAAAGTATTTAAAATCTTTGTAAAATCTTGAAATTTCTGTGAAATCTTTTAAAATTTTTGTGAAATCTTTGAAATCCTTCAATTCTTTAAAATCTTTATGAAATCTTCGAAATATTTGTGAAATCTTTCTTTGTGAAATTGCTGGAAAAGTTTTATGCAGCTTGTTTTCTTCAGAATGTAATGCGCTTTTAGATACACATGCATCGGATTCAAAAGAGGACAGAAAAAAATTTGCGCAACCCTGCGTAGATGCTATAATATAAAAAACATGGGCGGACTGTAAGGATTAAGTTTAAATTTGAATTTGACGCTTGCATGATTCGGGCTGAGTATGATAAATCTCCGTTTCCATTTCAACTCAATGTTGGACAATTACGTTGGACAGTGCGTTATTTGCGAAAAGCTTAAAAACGTTCTTAAAGTTATAGACGCATTATAATATTATATGCACCAATCGAATAAAAGATGATCACCAAGGTACAGACCAAAGTATAAACGATTTCCATTTTTGCAATTAGAGGGAAAACTGATAAATGCGTCAATAAAGAATTTGGTTAACAGTCAACCTATAGATTCACCAGATTATTTAATATATCCTATAGTCGTTGTCTTAAGAGTATAAGCGGTAAGCTTGTCCTTCTGAGATAATCATATTTATATTTTATAAACCAGTTTAATGTGGTTATCTACATGAAGCAAGCTTTGTTAAAAATATTCGATTTAAAGAAATTGTCCCCAACAAAGAAAGTGAGCTGTGCCACTTTTGAGGAAGTATTGGTTTCGCGGTAGTTGTCATTATTGATGGCATTTTTAAAAAGAGAGGAGATAATTTTTTTATAAAAAAATTCGAAACATACAAAAAGATTATTAATTATAAAACTTGTGTCTGTAAACGAACTTTTGATTCTTATCGCTTTTTTCTTATCATTATATTCTCATGATTAAAATGATAAGATTTCAGTAAACTGAAACTCATTTTTTGAATAAAAAATTTTCTACACCTTTGCCGCATCCAGTTTTAATTAATATATTGCTTTTTGACCAGCGAAATGCAGTTCATAATATAATGTTTTTTTTGTCTACATGATCTAAAATCGACATTTTTGGATACTGATTATTAAATTTATAAGTTGTGAAAAAAATCTCTGTTGCTTCGTTGAAATCCGAACTCATGTCCTTTAGATTTCCGGTTTATTACTCTAGCCACTATGCTACGGAGATGCGAGAATATTTTCTTCAAAATCCTTACAAGTTAAATTACCACGTCATTCATTATACTTTTAAGATTAATTTTAATAATCTCACACATGAGACTGATTTTATCAGTTGATGTTATGGTTTTTGGCCATTGAAATGTAGTAAATAATATGATTATAATGTTTTTTGTCTAAATAGTCTAAAATCAATTGGTCACATAGCCCCATATGCAGGAAACTTTTCTTGTAGTAACCCTCGTGAAGAGAAAGATCAATTTAATACCATTTCAAGACCAGTTTCAAACCACGTTTGGTCTTTTTCTGGTCTGCACCCTTCAGCCTATACCTGCATCATTTTTAGGGATTTATAACCAAAAAGTTGAGCTTTCAACTAAAAAGATATACCTTTAACAATGAATTGAACAGTTTTATTGTCAGTTTAAAAAATTTATTTTTAACCGCATACAACGAATTTTTATCAAAATAGTTCAATTTTCACCCAAAGATATGAACCTTCTACTAAAAAAATGAATGTTTAACAAAGTCGTTGAATTTCCGTTGAAAAAAATTACGTTTCAAAAATATAGTTTCATTTTAAACAAAATAGTTACATTTTTAACCAAATAATAGAATTTTTAACCAAACGAGGTGAATTCCGAATTAAAAATATATTAGTAGCATTTTCAATAAAAAAATTTAACTTTTACCCAAGTTGGATTTTCTTATTCTTATTTCCTTATATTTTCTTATTTTCTTAACCCCTTCCCTTGTCACCAACTTAAGTGTTTAGCCACTTTTTCTTTTAGGACTACACCACTGAGTTTACAATGTATAAAAATTGCATTATCGTAAAAAGCATTAACACGGGTCAACATTTTTATCAAAAAGCATCGGCTTTGATGGCAAGCTTTTAAAAATATTGAAAAATTGCAATAATTAAGCACGTGAATTGAATTTGAAAAATGTTAACCAGTTTTATTAGAAAAGAATTCACCCATTTCTTTTATTTTTCTTATTAAACAAACTTAGAAGGCTGATGGGAATATTGTTATGAAGAAACCTAACTATTGGTTATCAAGTCCTTTCCAAAATATTGGATTTTTTTATATGATTTTAAGAACCAAATTTAACATACTTTAAAAATAAAATTAGAGAACTTCCTGCATAAAGAAAAGGATTCAGGGTTTTTTAGGCTACGCCTGCAACCTTTACGACAGTTGAATGTCCGTCCGTCGTTTATCACTAATGTCTCCTGAAATATTTGTGCTGAAGGGTTGAAATTTGGCATGGATATTAACCAGCCGTAGTGTATTCGAGAAAAAATATGTTAATCCGTTTATGTAGTATGGGTTTCCTTTTATCAGTGGCCAAAACCTAAGAAAAATGAAGAAATTTGGATCAAGATTTGGCTTTTTAGACATCTATGTTGCAAGCTTTTCTTTTAATCCGATTTTCCTAATGGATAGCTCAAATTGAAGCTCTGGATGTTTAGAATTGCGACAAATAATACAATTTTCTATGCTATATTCTTCTTTTTTTACATCAGTGGTTAAAAATAAGAACAATGAGAAAAGTTGGTTTTGTAGATCCTTATGCTAGAAGCTTTTCTGTTAGTCCGATTTTTCTTGGTGATGGCTCCAATTGAAGCTCTGGGTAATTAGAATTGCAAAAAATAATACAATTTTCTACGCTATATTCTTCTTGTTTTACATCAGTGGTTAAAAATAAGAACAATGAGAAAAGTTGGTTTTGCAGATCCTTATGCTAGAAGCTTTTCTGTTAGTCGAAATCGGGGATAGCACTGGTCTTGAGGCTGACGTTGGGCCTGACCTATCCTAACCCAACCAGAAATATCTACACGTCGAACGTAAACTATCAGGGGCGTATGAACCGTTTCCGGTGGATTTAACTGCGTGATTGAAAGTATTTTGAAAATGGTTTTTCTAATATAGAGACAAGGCTAAACTGAATATTTAACGGAAACGAGAAAGAAAGTTTTCTGTTACACGTTAAAATAAATGTGTTTCCTTTTCACGTACTTAAAACTTTTGCGGGCCGTTGAGCATCTCGTTTAAAAGGAGACCTTTTTCTTGAATAACTGATACAGATACTCAGTCGCTCGCTTGGTTAAACCATTCAGAGACAGCAGTATCCAAAAACACTTAACTATTTTCACCAACACACCGCACGTCAACACTTCAATTGAGAAATACGCACTTTTTCCTATACAGTGAATAATGATAACGCAGTTTCATAACCAGACATACGAAGAAGTTATTTAACAGAAAATCACTTACTTTTACGAATATTAGATTGACTGCCCATGAGAAAGATAGTTTTCACCATTCTCACATGAAAACTTGATAGTTTGACATTATAAAACACTACAGTGGGACTTCGATGCCTGGAGTTAATCGGACCTCTCTTTCTATCATATGAGATAGACAGAGACGGTCCAATTGTGTTCCAATGACGGGTCTTCACTTCGAAACCATAATAATCTCTCTATCTCTGTCTATCCAATACTTCTTTTTTGTTTTCTTTATCGTATCGTAGACCCTATTGGTTGGAATTGACGGCGCGGCGTCAATTCTCGGAAGGGATATATCCGGTGGCACTATGTCCGAATTTGACTATAATTGTAAAAAAATTCTTGAACACTTACATTCGAGCTTAAATTAGATTTAAGGTATTTTACACCTCATAATGGAAAATCTATCCAATTTTAAAGGAAATGTTTGTATTTTACATGATTTAACCAAATCTTAGGAAAAATTCAAGTCAGTTTAAAAGATATTGTGGACTTTTAGAACTTTTTAATAAAATTAAAAAATGTTTTAAAAATTTTCGTAAATCTCTTCAAGTTTCAAAACATGTAAGGTTGTCTCTATATGTCCGGAGATAAGCCGTACATAAACGTACGGACTGTTCGGACGTTTAGAATCTTAGCCTTGGAATATTCCAGATTTTGCTTTGATATTTTTGCCAATTTTGTGAAATCTTTTTAAATGTGGTTTCAAAATGAATCCTTCGAAATAAAAAATTGTGTGAAATTTTACTAGAGATCTTGAGAGAAATTTTTTTATGTCTTGAAAATTTTCAAAATTCTTTAAAAAAACTGTACATTTTTTTCGAGATCTACAAAACTCTACGTTTTAAATGTTTTGAAATCTTCTCAAGACTGGAATTATTTTCTAATATTTCAACGGCGAGAGACGAATTTTCATTAAAATACATGAATTTTCAACCAAATGGTTGATTTTTCAACAAAAAAGGATAAGTTTTCAATCAAAAATGAAGTAGTTCAATTTTCAAGCAAAAATCGAATATTGAAATTTTTATTTCATTAATTAAAAAAAAACAACTAATTTTCACCAAAATAGTTGAATTATCAACAAAAACAAAATTAATGGATTTTCAACTAATAAATACATTTTTTAATTGAAAATATTAGCACATTATATTTAAGTTTCTAGTTTTAAAAATTAATTTTTAATAGAAAAAAAACAACAAATTTTCAAAAAATAATTTAATTTTCAACCATGGAAATTGATTATTAACCAAAATAGATAAATTTTTAAACAAGAATTTTCTACAAAAAATGTTGAATTTTCAACTTAGAAAGATAAATTTTCAAGCAAAAGAAAAATGAATTAAAAAAAAATAGTTAAATTTTCAGTCAGAAAAATTAATTTTCAACCAAACAGACATATTTTCAACGGCAGGAGATGAATTTTCATTAAAATACATCAATTTTCAACCAAGTGGTTGATTTTCAACAAAAAAAAAACATCAATTTTCAACCAAAAATCGAATATTTAAATTTTTATTTAATTAATTTTCCCCCCCAAAAAAACTAATTTTCACCAAAATAGTTGAATTATCAACAAACAAAAATTAATGCATTTTCAACTAAAAAATACATTTTTTAATTGAAAATTTAAGCACGTTATATTTAAGTTTCCAGTTTAAAAAATGAATTTTTAATAGAAAAAAAACATTCAAAAAATAATTTAATTTTCAAGCATGGAAATTGATTTTTAACCAAAATAGATAAATTTTCAAACAAGAATTTTCTAACAAAAATGTTGAATTTTCAACTTAGAAAGATCAATTTTCAAGCAAAAGAAAAACAAATTTAAAAAAAAAATAGTTACATTTTCATTAAGAAAAATTATTTTCCAACCAAAAAGACATTTTTCCAACAGCAGGAGATGAATTTTCATTATAATACATGAATTTTCAACTAAACAGTTTCTTTTTCAACTAAAAAAATACATTTTTTAATTGAAAATTTAAGCATCTTATATTTAAGTTTCCAGTTTAAAAAATGAATTTTTAATACAAAAAAAACAAAGTTTAAAAAAATAGTTCAATTTTCAACCATGCAAATGGATTTTTCATTAAAATAGATACATTTTCAAACAAGAATTTTCTACTAAAAATGTTGAATTTTCAACTTAGAAAGATACATTTTCAAGCAAAAGAAAAACGAATTTTCGAAAAAATAGTATAATTTTCAATTAGAAAAATTTATTTTAACCATAAAGATTAATTTTGAACGAAGAGAGACGAATTAACAATGAAATACATGATTTTCCAACCAAACGGTTTATTTTTCAAAAAATTCGATCGTGCGCTTGTCAACTCAAATGTTTAGTTAAAAATTTAATTATTTGGTTTGAACTCCATCTTTTATGATTAAAAATGAACTGCTTTATTGAAAATTGAAATATTTTGTTCAAAATGTAATCTATTTCGACACCTTAAAAATTCTAAGTGCTTCATATTGAATTCAATATGGTATCTTTCTTGAGATTACCTTGGGTTGGGAAGTCTGCTATTTATTTAAAAACTTTGTTCCGATTAAAATGAAGATAATTATTTGCATAATAATTGAATTAAAAAGAACATAAAATACAATCAATAATACATAATATTTAACAGATTACGAAAAATGTTCAAGATTTTGCGAAAATTTCAAGGGGCGTCAAAAGACATTTGTGGGATTTCCAAAGGTTTCAAGATCAATTTCAAAGAAAAATAAGGCGAAATTTAAAGGAATTTTAGCATATTTGCAAACAATTTACAGGGACTTGAAGGAATTTATTAAATATCAAGAAACTTTCAACGATATCAGGGGATTATAAAGAAATTTATCCTAATTTAGGACTTTTTGGATTTAAAATTAAGGACTTCAAAAGAGATTTTGACGCTTGCAATAAATTTAAAAAAAATATTTCCAACATTTTTAAAGGAATTCTACAAGATATAAAGGATTTATATTTTAGTATAGAAATTAAATTTTGGTAGTTCTTGTTTAATTTGCAGTTCAGTTTTGCTCACTTCAAGTGAAAAAATTTCTAGCAATAAATTTGTAAATTTTCAGAAATCATATCATTTTAAGCCATTTTGCGTTAAAGACATTAAAAATTGATGAATTTAGATTATTTTTTAAAATCAACATTTTTTTAATTCAAGATAGAGTATTTTAATCTTGCACTATAATTATTCAATTTTGAACCCTTTCCAACTTTTAATTCAAAATTATTTAGATTGAAACAATTTGAGAATAATATAGTTAAATTCTGAGCACTTGTAATGCCGGTTTTGTATACTTAATACTGAATACAGCAAACTTTAAATCATTTAAATTGAAATAATTTTATTTAAAACGTTAGAAGTCTAATTAATTCAAGTGAAATTCTAGGCAACTAAGTTTATTTCTAATAATTCAAACAGAATCCCTACAAGTAAAAATAATTTAAATCCATTTTTTTTAATTGAGTGGAATTCTAATCAATTCTAATTGAATTCTAGCATAGTTATAGCAATTTAATATTTGTTTAATTAAACTTCAAATTCCGGCAATTCAAATTGAAATATTAAAATTCAAGTAGTAGTCTATCGTTTTTTTTTACATTCTCATCTCAATTAGAAGGTATTGGTTTTATGTGAAGGATGAGTTTTGCGGATTCAATCAAATGTCGACGTTTTGAGGCCCCCTGAGTCAGAAAAAACGGTTTTTACGAAGGTGTCTGTCTTGTTTTGAAATTCAACTTTTTTGTTGAAAATTCATCTTTTTGCGTTACACTTGTTTGAGTTTGGTAGAAAATTCAACTATTTGGTTGAAAATTCATGTATTTATTTGAAAATTCATTTTTTTGTTAAATTCAACTATTTGGTTGAAAACTTATGTTTTTAATTGAAAATTCTTTTTTTTTGTTGAAAATTTAACTTTTTGGTCGAATAATCAACTGTTTGGTTGAAAATTAACTTTTTTTTTGTTTTGTAAATTCAGCTGTGTTTGGTTGAAAATACATCTTTTTGCGTTAAATTATTTTTAGTATTTCATACAAAATTTAACTGTTTTGTTGAAAATTCATGTATTTATTTGAAAATTAATTTTTTGTTTGAAAATGTAACGTTTGGTAGAAAATTCAACCACATGTTTATAAAATTATGTACTTGGTTGAAAATTTATGTAATTTTTTGAAAATTAATTTTTTTTTATCGAAAACCAAACTTTTTGTTGAAAATTCATTTTTTTGCCTTAACATTTTTTTAGTTTGGTAGAAAATTCATGTATTTATTTGAAAATTCATTTTGTGTTTGAAAATTTAACTATTTGGTCGAAAGTTAAACTATTTGGTTGAAAATTCATGTAATTTTTTGAAAATTCATTGTTTTTTTTTTTATTCAATTATTTTGTTGAAAAGTCATCTTTTTGCACTAAATTTTGTTTAGTTTATTAGAAAATTCAACTATTTGGTCGAGAGTTGAACTGTTTGGTTGAAAATTGATGTAGTTTTTTAAAAATTAATTAAAATTTTTTTTGTCCAAAATCAAACTTTTTGTTGAAAATTCAGCTTTTTGCGTTAAATTGTTTTTAGTTTGGTAGAAAATTCAACTATTTGGTTGAAAATTCATTTTGTTGCTGTTGAAAATTCACATTTTTTGTTGAAAATATAACAATATCATTCTTGTTGAAAATTGATCTTTTTGAGATGGAAATTCAACTGTTTGGTTGAAAATTCATCTTTTTGATTAAAATTGGTTTTAGTTTGGTAAAAAATTAATCTTTATTGGTTTAAAATATAACATAATCATTTTTTGTTGAAAATTGATCTTTTTTAGTTAGAAATTCAACTATTTCTTTGAAAATTCATGTATTTATTTAAAAATTCATTTTTTTGTTAAAAACTTAACTATTTGGCCGAAACTTCAACTGTTTGGTTGAAAATTAATTTAATTTTTCGAAAATTTATTTTTGTTGTTGAACATTAATTTTTGTTGTTGAAAATTCATATTTTTGCGATGAAAATTGTATTCGATTGGTAGAAAATTTAACTATTTGTTTATAAATTTATGTATTTGTTTCAAAAATTAATTTTTTGTTTGAAAATGTAACGTTTGGTAGAAAATTCAACCACATGTTTATAAAATTATGTATTTGTTTGAAAGGCCGAAAATTTTCATAAATTTCCGGATATTTAAAAAAATGAAGTTGAGATAATTTATGGTAAGTTACCATATATACCTGTAAAATTACCATAAATCACAGAAAATTTTCATGAATTTCCAGAAATTTATAGAAATTTTTAAAAATGAATATTGGGTAATTTATAGTATGTTAGCATATTTACAGGTCAAATTACCATAAATGACCAAAAGTTTTCATAAAGTTCCGGAAATTTATGGAAATGTTCAAAAATGAATATTGGGTAATTTGTGGTAAGTTACTATATTTGCCTGTGAAGATACCATAAATAACCGGAAATTTTTGTAAATTTTCCGAAATTTATGGTCATTTAAAAAAATGATTATTAGGTAATTTATAGTAAGTTACCATATTTAACTATAAAATTACCATAAATGACCTAAAATTTTCATAAATTTCCGGAAATATATTGAAATGTTTAAAAATGGATATTCGGTAATTTATGGTATGTTAGCATATCTGCAGGTAAGATTACCATAAATGACCGAAAATTTGCATAAATTTTCGGAAATTTATGGAAATATAACAAAATTAATTTTAGATTATTTATGGTAAGTTACTATATTTACCGGTAAAATTAACAATAATAACCGAAGATTTTCATAAATTTTTGGTGATGTAAAAAAAATAATTGTAGATAATTTATGGTAAGTTACTATAAATACCGGTAAAATTACTATCAGTAACAACAAATTTTCATAAATTTTCGGAAATTTATGGTAATTAAATAAAATGAATATTGGGTAATTTATGGTAAGTTACCATATTTACCTGTGAAAATACCATGAATTACCGAAAATTTTCATAAATTTTCGGGAATTTATGGAAATATAACAAAATTAATTTTAGATTATTTATGGTATCTTACTATATTTATCGGTAAAATTACCATAAATAACCGAAAATTTTAATGAATGACCGAAAATTTTCATAAATTTTCAGAAATATATTGAAATGTTTAAAAATGAATATTGGGTAATTTATAGTAAGTTATCATATTTACCTGTAGAATTACCATAAATGACGAAAAATTGTCATAAATTTCCGGAAATTCATGGAAATGTTTAAAAATGAATATTGCGTAATTTATGGTATATTAGCATATTTACAGTTCAAATGACCATAAATGACCGAAAATTTTCATAAATTTCCCGAAATTTATGAAAATTTTTAAAAATAAATATTGGGCAATTTATGGTAATTTCCTATATTTACCGGTGAAATTATCATAAATAACCGAAAATTTTTATAAATTTTCGGAAATTTATCGAAATATAAAAAATTAATTTTATATAATTTATGGTCAGTTACTATATTTACCGTAAAAATTACTATCAATAACCGAAAATTTTCATAAATTTTTGGAAATTCATGGTAATTTATCAAAAAGAGTGTAAAAGATATTAATGGAAAATTTTGACATATTACATAATTTTAGAAAAAAATTTAACTAACTTTAAGAGATATTCCCAAGTTTTGAAACGATTCAAAAATAATAAGAACTTTAAAGGAAAATTTTGAATGATTTTTCATTTCGAAAAATTAATTTTAAGAGATTATTTAAGAAGATTTCAAAATATTCCAAAAGATTTCTAAAATTGTCAAAGAAGAATCTGAAAGATTTCAAGGCAATTTTTTTAATTTTGGACAATTAAAAAAAAATCAGGAAGAATTTGAACAGTTTTGAAAAATTAGAAGGTTTAGAAGGTTTTTAAACATTTCAAGCGATTTCTTAAAATTTCGAAAAAAAGTTTAAAAGATTTTAAAGCAAAATGTTTTGATTTGGTAAGATGAAAAATTAAAAATAAATAAAAAAATCGAGTAAATTCGAGAAATATTTAGAAGAATTGATGAGATTAAAAAGAATTTTAAACTTCAAAAGATTCTTAGTATTGTAGATTTTCGAAGATTTAAAAAAAACGTTAGAAGCTTTAAAAGAATTTCGAAATGTTTCAAGAGAATAAACAAATTTTTTTTAAATACCTGAGAAAATTTAGAACATTATAAGACAATATTTTCACATTTTAAATAATTTTTCAAAATTTTAGGATGAATTCGAGTCAGTGAAAAATATTTTTAAATATTTAAAACGTCTTAAGTAGATTAGAAATATTTAAAAACTTAAAAACATTTGCGAAAATTCATCAAATATTTCTTCCAAACTTCTGAAAGTCCTAAGTCGAATTTCTTCTAATATTTTGTAAAATCCTATAAAAAATAAAACTTCTTAAAAATCTCGTAGAGTTTTTTTCATACACCTGAAATATTCAAAAATATTTGTTAATCTTCCCAATAATTTTATAAAAATTATATTTACATTTTAAATACAAACTGATAATACTTATTTCCTTGTTCTCAATATCTAGAATTTATTTTCAGTTCGAATTCAAATGTTCAAAAAAATTTAACAAATAAATAGTTATTTGTAATTTCTATATTGTATTATTATTATTATTTTTTTTTGTATGACAAAAAATATATTGATAAAGCATTCAGTGTTACATCAAAAATTTGTTTTATTTATTTCTAGACAATACTTCATCTTAAAAAACTTTTTTTTTATTTAGAAAACTTCTATTATGTTTTTAAACATGAAACAACAAATTTCGAGAATAAAGTTTTTTGCTGAAGATTCAAATTTTCGGATTGAAAATTCAATTGTCTTCTAAAAAATTCGTCTTTTCAGCTTAAAAATTCATCTGTTTTTGGTTGACTTTTAATTTTTTGTTATTGAAAATTTCAATAATTTTGTTGAAAATCCATCTTTGCAGGTTGAAAATTCAACAACTGTGATAAAGCCATATAGAATAGAACAGAATAAAATAGAATATAATAACATAAAAAAGAGAATAGAATAGAATATAATAGAATAGAATAACAGATAATAGAATAGAATATAATATAATGAAAGAAAAGAGAATAGAATACAATATAATAGAATAAAAGAAAAGCGAATAAAATAGAATATAATAGAATAGAATAGAATAAAAGAGAATAGAATAGAGTAGATTAGAATAGAATAGAATGAAATAAAGAAAAATAAAAGAGAATAGAATAGAATATTATAGAATAAAATAAAAGAGAATAGAACATAATAGAATATAATAGAATAAAATAGAATAGAGTAGAATAGAATAAAATAGAATAGAATAGAATAGAATAGAATAAAAGGGAATGGAATGAAATAGAATATAATAGAAAAGAATGGAATGGAATAGATTGCAATGAAATGGTATGGAATGGAATTGAATGGAATAGATTAGAATAGAATGGAATAGAATAGAATAGAATAGGATAGAATAGAATACAATAGAATAGAATAGAATAGAATGAAAAAAAAGAGAATAGAATACAATGTAATAGAATAAAAGAAAAGCAAATAAAATAGAACATAATAGAATAGAATAGAATGGTATAAAGAAAAATAAAAGAGAATAGAATATAATAGAATATTATAGAATAAAAGAAAAGAGAATAGAATGGAATATAATAGAGTGGAGTAGAGTAAAGTATAATAGAATAGAATAGAAAAGAATAGAATAGAATAGAATAGAATAGATTAGAATAGAATAGAATAGAATAGAATAGAATATAATAGAATAGAATAGAATAAAATAGAATAGAATAGAATATAATAGAATAGAATAGAATAGAATAGAATGGAATAGAATATAATATAATAGAAGGGAATGAAATGAAATAGAATAGAATAGAATAGAATAAAATAGAAATTAATAGAATAGAATAGAATAAAACAGAATAGAATAGAATATAATCAAATAAAAAAAGAGAATAGAATAGAATAAAAGAGAAGAGAATAGAACAGAATAGAATAGAATAGAATAGAATAGAATGACAGATAATAGAATAGAATATAATATAATGAAAGAAAAGAGAATAGAATAGAATATAATAGAATACAAGAAAAGAGAATAAAATAGAATATAATAGAATAGAATGGAATGAAAGAGAATAGAATAGAGTGGAATAGAATAGAATAGAATGGAATTGAACAGAATGGAATAGAGAAAAAGAGAAGAGAATAGAATAGAATAGAATAAAAGGAAAAAGAATAGAATAGAATAGAATATTATATAATAAAAAAATAGAATAGAATGGAATATAATGAACCAAAATAAAAGAGAATAGAACAGCATTGAATAGAATAAAATAAAACAGAATAGAATATAATATAATAAAATAGAATCGAATAGAATACCATCTTGAGACTGATATCTGGAAGATTTGAGGGCAATTTCTTTTTATTTTTAAAGATTTTTCAAAATTTTAGGAATAGCTGAGTCAGTTTAGGAAATATTCATCTTCCAAACATCTAAAAGTCCTAAATATCTTTAAAAATGATTGAAATTTTTTCTAAAATTTTTCAAACCCTCAAAAATAAAATATTATACTTTTTCGAAATAGTTAAAAAACAAATTTGAAATTAGAAAATATTTCAAAAAATTAATTTTTGCTTTTTACCAAAAATTGATCATTTTAGTCAACAATTCATCTCTTTGGTAAAATTTGAACTGATATTTTATTTTGAATCATTAATTTCAATAGAATGTTTAAAAAGATTTTTAAATTTCCAAAATTTTCATAACAGAATCTGAAAGATTTGAAGGCAATTTTTGTAATTTTGCAGAATTTAAACAAAAATTTTGAATAATTCAAATAATAATTTTAAAAGACATTCAGAAAATTCAAAAGTTTTGGAAAATATTTAAAAAAATGTGAAATTTGAAAAGATTTCCAAAAAATTAAAAAAAAAATGTAAATTTGTGAAGATTTCGAAAAAATTTCGAAGCTTTTTAAGAAGTATAGAAGAAAAAGAAATTTAAAAAATCTTGAAAAATACATTTTTAAAGAAAATTTAAACAGATTTCAAAACATTTCAAAATATTTCTACAAATTCCGAAAAAGATCTGGAAGATTTAAGGGCAAATTTTCGTTTAATTTTCAAAGATTTTTCAAAATTTTAAGAATAATTTCGTTTAAGTTTAAGACATTTCGAAATTTTAGAAAGATTTAAAATTTATTTAAAAGTTGAAAATATTTCAAAAGTTTTGAAAAATGTAAATTTTTGAAAATTTGCAAAAAAATGTTTGAAGCTTCTTAAGGATTTTGAAGAGATTCACGATAATAGAACAATTTTCGTACAATTTCTGGGAAAATTTGAACTGATTTTTTATTTTTAAAATAATTTTTAAGACAAAATTGACAAAGGTTTTGAAAGATTTTTAATTATTTTTTAAAGTTTGAAAAAGAATGGGAAAGATTTTCAAGCAAAATCTTTCCATTAGCAAGATTGAAAAATTTTATAACAAATTTCAAAAGCTTTCACGATAATAAAAAATATTTCTCATAATTCATGAGATAATTTAAACTGATTTCTTATTCTAAAAAATTAATTTGACGATAATATATTTTTTTTTAATTTAACATTTCAAAAGATTTCCTAAATTGTTAAAACAAAATCTGGAAGATTTGAAGGCAAATTTTTTATATTTCCAGAATTTAGAAATTTCAAAAAGATTCTGTATTAATTTGAACCTTGACACAATTTTTAAGGAGATAAAAAATGTCCATTTTTGAATATTTTGAAATAAAATTTTTGAATCTTTTATGCATTTTGAAAAGATGCGACGATCAGAACGCTTTGTAGAAAATCGGCAAAATTTGTAAAGCTCTCAAACTTTACCACTAAGAGTCGATGAATCGGTATGAATGTTTTTATAACGCACTTTGAAAACTTCCTGAAATTGGAAAGGGTTTCATGGTGGCAAGACATTGGGTATGTCTCTGGGGTTTCAAAAAAAAAAAGCTGTAACTGCTAAAAAGTGAGAGTGGAAAAATGAAGCAAAGACGTAATGTATGAAGGAAGCCGACTTAAACCATCGCATTTTCGCAGTACGGTCAAGCTATCAGCTGTCATTGCAGCATAGCGTCAGTTGGCTTCCTTCACACTTCACGTCATTGTTACAGTTATCCACACTCACTGTTTAGCAGCTATCAAATTTTTCCCGAAGAATCAGAGACTTGCCCAGAGTCCTGCCACTCTTGAACCTTTTTCAAGGTCTATAAAATGTTCAAACTGCGTTTTGAATATCTCAATCACGACTTAATGAATCTTAGTGTTAAAGCTTAAGCGCTTCAAAAATGTCATCATTTTGTTAGATATTGTTCCAACAGCCTCAAGGTAATTTGTGAATCTTGTTAATATCTACCGAAAATCATGATTAAAACCTGCCGATCTTCTGAAACAATTTGCCTTATTTTAAAATTGATTCAACTTTGCGAATCTTGGTACAATCAAGAATCGATTTTTCGATTAGAGTAGTTACAAACTATATTTGATTTTTAGTAAAAATATGGATTGAAGTTTTTTATTCAATCAGAAAAATTGTTTTTTATATTTTTTTTAAATTTTCAATATGTAACAAGTGTCAAACTTTTTTAATATATATCAAATTACAAAATGCAGTTAAGATAATTTGCAAGTCAAGTTGAATCTACAAGTTACATCAATAATTTGTTTTTCCTACAAATTCATAATCTAACTATAAGCGACATACTCAACAAAATGCGGCAAAAATCATATTTTTGCATAGCATTTCCAGCGAAATATAAGAAAACTAACAAAGTTATGGAAAGGCGTGATGTTTATTTGTTTGAAGAACTAATAGTCGATGTGCCTTTCATAGAGAATAAACAAAAACAAGCTACTGAAGACTCTGTATTGGATATTTTCGAAGTACTTCTTAAAACAATGAAGTATCAGGAAGCTGATCAAACTTAGGTACGAGAAATTCCAGGAACGAAATACCCCGAAGGATACAGAATTTTTGGAGTAAGTCGCCCCGAGATTATTTGAACGAGCTGTAAAGGGAGGCCTCTGAAATTTTATCCAGAAATTGCGGGTTTGGCAGCAGAAGATTTAAACAGCAAACCACTTACACTCTGCGAGTCCATGAATAGTAAAAACAAGAACTCTAGGATCGAGGCGATGAGCACAATGTACGTATTTCTCATGAGTAATGAAACTTAGAAAATAGCCGAGTACGGAGTACAATCATGATTATCAGATGATCATAATAGTTCTTCGCGTATGCGCATTTGCTGTCGCCCCTGTACAATTATGGAATGCGTGAACCTAACCTCAAATGACAGACGTGATAAACTTGTGAAGCATACCTTTGTTACATAAAGTATCGTGTGTACTCAGGAGGGAAACGTCTTTTTATCCGAGCGAGAGTTTGCAATAACGAGGTGTAGACTTAAAATATTTGAAAATCCTACAAAATTCTTTGACATGCCTTGAAATTGTTGAAATCTCTTGAAGTTCATTTGAATCTTTTAAAATAATTTGAAATCTTTAAAATCCTTGGAAATTATGTATGATCCTTCATAGCCCTTAAAATTATTGAAATCTGCACAAATATCTTGAAATAATTTGAAGTCCTATGTTAAGAGTAAATGAGTCAATCATATGTTTGTAGTTTCTCTATTTTCAGCATCACGTTTTTGAATATTTTAACATTAGTTAGTTATATTCTGAGTTTCTCATTATGATTTTGAATGAAAGCTTGTAATGTGTCCCCTAAGGGTTAACATTTTTCTTTTATCTCTTCCCTATTCCTTTACACACACCCCACACACTTACTTGGTGGTGGGACGGGGACCTGCAGTTTAAAGTGGGTTCCAAACCACCAGTAGGAACAGCTTTGAGTACTTAGAGAACCTTTTTCTCTAGAAGTACCGGTCCCATGACCCTTCGGAGATTAACATCTTCCTTGCTAGGCTAGTGTTCACCGCATGGGCCGCCGACTCTTTTCCAGAGTGCGAGGCGAGAACGCACCCGCAAGCCGACGGAGTGGGTCCAACGCCTACTTCTTAGCCCCCACGACCATCGTCCCACTTCTTATTATGATTTTCCGTGATGATTTTTCTAGAATTGCAAAAAAATTAGAATTACTCTGGGTGACCTAAGATTACTCCGGATTGCATAAGATTATTCTGAATTATAGTAGATAGTCAAAAAAATAAATAACGAAAAATAGGGAAAATAATGTGAAGCCTGAAGTATGAAAGTACTTTTCAAACTTATTATGTTACTGGAACAAAGCGCGTGCGATGCGCGTACCGTCAGAAATATTTAATTTTACATATTTATACAAAAACGGAACCCAAGGACGACCGCCTTCTGCATTTTCCCCGCAAGTGTCTCAGCATTTTGTTGACACGCAGAGATGTTTTTCAGACTATTAACAGGTGAAAGTTTGGCACCTGCAAGAGCACCGATGATCAGGATGATCAACTTAACATAATATTACGGGTATCACCATCGCAACTCTCTTATAAGGTCTTTATACTTATCTTTTTTTTAATCCTCCTTAGATGTAATGTTTTTGTCAGCTGGTGCCGAAAATTCGATAACGAACATGGTTCGTTTCTTGAAGCCAAGAAGAACTATGTCAGGAATTACCTTGGCAATGTTTTTTTTACATGAATTCTTGTCGTATAATTTCTCTCCGTTTGCAAATTACTAAAATTTGTTAACGCTGACATTATTTGTTATAAATTTACCATTCCATTTTGTAACCAGATTTCATAAGAGAATAACACTAGCAATATAATGTTGTAGGTAAATGCGATAACGGTATTATCTCAACATAAAAATCATGAAAAACGCTCTCTTTTATCCAGAAATGCTTCAAATTCACATTTCTTCATACAATTTTTTTATAAAATAAAAAAATAGCGAAAAATGGGGAAATTTTTTCTAAAAACATCATTGTCAATATAATTAAAACAATAATACAAGAAAAAGCGATTTCTTTTTGCGTATTAAAGCCTTATATGTAAATTTGTGCAAGAAATAAAGAAATTTTATTGCATAGCGAAATTTGTTTAGATAAAATCATTGGCAATGTAATTTCAGCAATGCAAACAGAAAAAAAGATTTCTCTCCGCTTATAAATGCCTTGAATATGCATTTGTTTATATAATTTGTTGATGGAATAAACAAATAAACAAACTATTCAATAATTAAAATTAATCTTCTTGGTTGGAAATTAAGTTTTTGTTTGTTAAAATTCAACTATTTGGTTAAAATTCTAACTATTTTGTTAAAAATTCTTCTGAAAACTTAATTTTATTTAATTGAAAATATAATTATTTCATTTTTAGTAGAAAATTGATCTTTTTTAGTTGTACGTTTAACTGTGTGGTTTAAAATTTATTTTAGATTTCAAATTAAAATCTTCTTTTGTTGAAATATGTACTGTTACACTTTTTATGCAGAATTTATCTTTTTGGATTAGAAATGAATTTCTTTGTAGAAAATTCGAAAATTTTGTTGAAAGGTGATTTGTTTAGTTTAAGATTTATCATTTTAGTTGAAAATTTATATCTTTGGTTGAAAATTTACCTATCTTGATAAAAAATCCTTTTTTGTTGGTTGAAAATTTATCTTTCAACTGAAAATTTAGCTATTTCAGTTAAAGATTTATAATTTTAGTTGAAAATCCATTCCTTTGGTTGAAAATTTAACTAATTGTTCAAAATTCGTTCTTTTGTGATTGTGAATGAATTTTTTGACTGAAAATTTAACTATTTTTTTGGTGGAAAATTGTATCTTTTTTAGTTCAACATTGAACTTTGTAATAAGTAATCTGCCATAATTTTATGTAATCCAGAGTAATCCTATGCAATCCGGAGTAATCTTAGGTAATGTGCAGTAATTCTCAATATAGAGGTAATCCAGGGTAATCCGATATTATCCAGCATAATCCACCTCCGCTGGACCACATTTTAAGGACCCAGGCGGAAATATTATATATAGTTTATATATAGTGTGAAGTATTATATATAATATTCATTTTTTGCACATTTTTTACTTATCAAAAAGGATAATTATTATCAATCGGAAAAGATTAGTTTTTTACCAGCCAGTTGCATTTCTAACCAAAAATGATGACATTTCTGCAAAAGGAGATGAATTTTCAAACCAAAAAGACGAATTTTCGACACAATTGTTGAATTAAAAAAAAATTAAGTCAAGAAGGCAAAAAAATGTCAATCAAAGTATTGAACTTTCAAGAACGATTTTCAAAAATGATGATTTTTAACTAACTTGTTGAATTTTCAACAAAATAATGACATTATGAATATAATCAAAAAAGGAAAATTTTCATAAAAATAAATTTAAATTTAATTCTCAAATATTGAGTTTTTTTTTAAGCAAGACCCAGTTTAACATCCGTATATCAAATGGTCTCCGATAAAAGCAACTGAATCGATCTCAATCGATATAAATGATCCGAGATAATCCTGATGCTACGTGTAGCTATTGAGATTGGCAATGGTAGTGCAGAAGGATGAGCGGACAGAAGTAGACATTTTTTAGAATGGTGGAGAAGTCATCAAACTAACTTACTAATTAGGAAACACCGAAATAAATTTAGTGATAATTCGATTAGATTCATAATGACACTTAGTTCATGATCTACTTGTATTTTGGCATCGATAATTCAACATAAAAGTGCGAGACCAAATGTGATTTGTACATTTATATATTTAAATGATGTATACAAATTATAATATTGATGAATGATTATATATCTATTGAAAATCATTATTATCTTTCTGATCCAGTGTATGTAATTTCGGAGGTTTCGCACCTTCAATTCAAATTGAAAAAGCTGAAAGAATCCCTTATAATTGTTATATAGGTTTCCACGTAGACTGTGCAAGAAGCTTCAAAACTTTGAGATTATTTGGTCTAACAAACATTTTTTATTTGACAATTAATCAATTTTTAGTGATGAGGTGCATAAGAGCTCGAAAGAAAATGCATTGTCGACCATTGGAGATTTTATTTGTACTTGTATTTTTATTCACCAACTTCCCAAGGCTAAATTGAAAATAAATGATGTTTAACGTTTTTTTTAGTAACATTCTCATGTAAAATAGAGAAATTTCACTTTAAAATATCTTTTATTCTGGGATTGTCAATAATTTTGTAAATCCTGTAGATTTAAGATTTCGAAAGATGTGAATATGTTGTGTTATATGTTGGTAGCTAGATGTGCACAATGAAAAAAGCATCACGCAGGGAAGATGGAGTGTTTAAAGTTTATGAAAAATGTTTTACGTACTTTGTAGATGGTCCCAAGAAAATATACTTAAATTTTTTCTCATAAATTTCCATTCATCTTGCTGTTTTTGGATGATTTTCAGCATTATCGTTCTTCCATGAATAAAGTATTGAAATAATTATATATAATTTAGTTTTTGATCGTTCTCGCTCATACTGCGCTGCTTTATAGAAAATTCAACAATTTTCTAGAAAATTAGATAATTTTGTGTAAAATTAAACTGTTTTGTAGAAAATTCAACAATTTTGTAGAAAATTCAATAATATTGTAGACGGTTTAATTTTTTTTGTAGCAAATTCGTATTTTTTTTTCATGAAAATTTAACATTTTCATTTTCGGTTCAATAATATTGTTGAAAATTCAACAGTTCGGTAGAAAATTGAACAATTTGGTAGAAAATTTAACAATTTTGTAGAAAATTGAACTGTTTTGTTCAAAATTCGAAAATGTTTTCAAAATTCAACTACTTGGTTTAAGATGTATGTAATTTGTTGAAAAAAATTTTTTCTCAATAGAAAATGATTATTCTTTGTTAAAAATTCAACTAATTTGTTAAAAATGTATATTTTTCGTTGAAAATTCATTTTTGTTGATTGAAAATTGAACGATATTGATGAAGGGTGGTTTGAAAAAACGTTTCAAAATAGCGCGATCTAATTTTTGAACTGCCTCTAATTAGGGAACGATTATAAAAGGAAATGATAAAAATGATTCTGACAAATAATTTTCATGAAGAATTCTCGTGATATTTATATTTGCACGAGAAATTGACGCAAAAGGTATTAACGTTAATTACTCGCAGCACATTTGTAATTGTGGATATGTTGAATATGTATACGAAGGAAGTGAAGTAGAAGACGGGGATAACTAGATAAGGATGGTTGTAGAAAAATCAATAATTTTGTAGAAAATTCAACTGTTTTGTAGAAATTCCAAGAATTTTGTAAATAATTCAACTGTTTTATGGAAAATTCAATAATTTTTTAAAAGATTCAAAAATTTTGTAGAAAATTCAATAATTTTTTAGATAATCCAATAATTTTATAGAAAATTCAACAATTTTATAGAAAATTCAACAATTTTGTGAAATACGCAAGCATTATGTAGAAAATTAATTTGTTTCATAGAAAATTCAATAATTTTTTTAAATATAGAAAAATTTCGTAGAAAATTCAATAATTTTCTAGAAAATTCGACTCTTCTACAGAAAATTTTAATGTTTTGTAGAAAATTAAACAATTTTGTGGAATATTCAACAATTTTGTAGAAAAATTCATTCGTTTTATAGAAAATTCAACAATTTAATGGAAAAGTCAACAATTTTGTATAAAATTTAATAATTATGTGGAAAATTCAACTGTTTTGTAGAAAATTCAATAATTTGGTAAAAAATTAATTTGTTTTATAGAAAATTCAACGATTTTATGGAAAATTGAAACATTTTGTACGTAATTCAATAATTTTGTAAAAAATTAAACTGTTTTTCTAGAAAGTTCAACAATTTTGTAGAAAATTCAATAATTATGTAGAAAATGTAACTTTTTTTTGTAGAAAGTTCAATGATTTTGTAAAAAAATTAATTCTACCAAAGAAGAGGATTCTCAATAAAATAAATTTATTCTCCACCAAATAGTTGAATTTTCAACTTAATATTTGAGTTTTATACTAGAAAAGTTTAATTTTCTAAAAAAAAGATTAAATTTTAACTAACACGATTGATTATTTAAAAAATGAAGTTTCAACAAAATGCATTCATTTGCAACCAAATAGTTGAATTTTCAAAAATTAAAATTAAATTTTCAACCAAAAAGAATAACTTTCAACTAACAAGATTACCTTTCTACAAAAAAAAAACAGATTTTCTATCAAAGATAAATAGTTCAACCAAGGAGTTGCATTTCCAAACAAAAAAGATCAATTTTCAAACCAGAAGATTACAAAAAAGAGAATTTTCAACCAGACGTGAGGATTTAACCAGCTACTAGAATTAGCAACTAAAAAGGATAAATTTTCAATCAAACAGATAAATTTTCATCCAGAAAAATGAATTTTCAACCCATTCGATTAACTTTTAACCAAGAAGGTAATTTTCTATAAAAAAAAGAATTCTCAACCGAATAGTTGAATTCTTATTCAAAAAGTAGAATTTTCAACAAGAAAAGATGAATTTTCAAACAAGCAGATAATTTTCAACCAAATAGTTGATTTTTCAACTAAAAAATATCAATTTTCAACCTAGGAGATAATGTTCAACCAAGTAGTTTAATTTTAAACTCAGAAAGTCTAATTTTCTACCAAAAAGGTTTTTTTTAAACTAAATATATGAGTTGTTAACCAAATGGTGAAGTTTTCAACTAAAAAAGATTAATTTTTAACCTAATAGATGAATTTTTATTAACACAACCCAATAAAAAAGGGTTTTACAGTCTATTAAGACATTCATTAAGTCAATTAAACATTCTGTTCGAATACTTTCCCTCCCCTACTGCCCCTAAATTCTCCTAATTCTCCTACTACTCCTTCCAAAAATTCAACTTGCACTTCCCCTTAATCTCCAAACTTCTTCCTTCTACTCCCTCTACTCTAACTTCCCTAGTCCTTACTACCACTCTATTGCTCGCCCGCATTCCCCTAATTAACCTACCCCCCACTTCTCCGAAGCCCCACCATCATTTACTTTTTCTCACCCACCATTACTTTTCCCTTACTTTCCCTACCCACATTTGCCCGGACTTCTCCTCTCATTATTTTTCCTCACTTCTTCTACTTTCTCTTCCCTAATTTACCATAACTTCACCGATCTCTCTCACTTACCCGTCTCCATCACTTTCCCTCACTTTCTCTAACCCTCACTTCTCCTTATTTACTCACATTTCCCTTCTCTACTTTCCGTTCTCGCCCTTACCCTTACTTCTCTGTTTCTCCTACTCTCCCTCCACCCTTCTCATAATTCCAAATATGTTCTCTACTACCCGTTTCCCGTACTTCCTTTTTCATCATCTTTCATAGTTTAAAATTTTCCTTTTTAATAGAAAATTATTCTTCTTGTTTGAGAATTCACATTTTCGGTTGAAAATTCATTTGTTTTGTTTGAAAATTTATAAATATTTTGTTGAAACTCTTTTTCTTAGTTAAAATAATTTTTTAAACTGAAAATTCATCTGTTTTAGTTGAAAAATCTTTTCTTGATTTGGAAATTGAACACAACCATTTATTGTTGAAAGTAAATTTTTTGTTGAAAACTCGTATCTATAGTTTAAAATTTAACAATTTTATTCAAAATTTTTTTTGTTAATAATTAATCCATTTTGGTTGAAAATATATGACTATTTCTTGAAACTCCTTTTTTTATTTAAAATTATATTTTTAGCTGAAAATTAAACTATTCCGTTTTTGGATGAAAATTTATCTTTTTTAGTGGAAAATTTATCTTTTTTGATAGAATATTATTCGTCTTGTTTGAAAATATTTGAAAATTATTATTATTAAACTATTATGGTGAATAAATGTTTTTTTTGTTGTTGAAAATTAATTATTCTAACTGAAAATCTAACTATACAATTTTTGTTTGAAAATAATTTCTTGAACATTTTTTTTTCGTTTGAAAGTGAATTTTTTTTAGTGGAAAATTCGTCTTTCTGATAAAAAATTATTTGTCTGAAAATCCATCTTTATGGTTAAAAATTCATTTAAAAATTTAAATATTTTGTTAAAAAATCGTTGTTCTTGGTTGACAAGTTTTTTTTCTTCTGAATATTTAACGATTTAATTTTTGGTTAAATATTAATCTTTTTTAGTTGAAAATTTAACTATGTGGTTAAAAATGTATGCAGTTTGTAAAAAATTCATCTTTTTTGTAGAATATTATTCTTTTTGTTAGTAAATTCATTTCTTTTGTTGAAAAAACTTTTTTCTTTTTTTTTTTTTTGAAAAAATGTTTATCTTTTTATTTTTTAGTTGAAAATTCGTCTTTTTGGTGAAAAATAATTTGTTGCATAATCTTTTTGGTTGAAAATTCATTTGTTTCGCTAAAAATTTAAATATTTTGTTGAAATTTCCTTATTTTTTTTGTCTAATTTTTTTTTGTTGAATATTTAACTATTAAATTTTTGGTTAAAAATTAATATTTTTTAGTTTAAAATTTAACTATGTTATTAAAAATTTATGTAGCTTGTCAAAAAGTAGTCTTTTTTGGTAGAATATTATTCGTCTTGTTTGAAAATGTTTGAAAATTATTATTATTAAACTATTATGTTAAATAAATGTTTTTTTTTGGTTGAAAATTAATTATTCTAACTGAAAATCTAACTATACAATTTTTGTTTGAAAATAATTTCTTGAAAATTTTTTTCGTTTCAAAATTATTTTTTTTTAGTGAAAAATTCGTCTTTCTGATAAAAAATTATTTGTCTGAAAATTCGAAAATAAATAAATTTTTAACATAGAAAAAAATGAATTTTCAACAAAATAATTAAATTTTCAACCAGAGATGAATTTCCAACCAAACAGTTGAATTTGCAAGCCAAAAAGACGATTTTTCTACAAAACAGTTACATTTCAAACCCTAAAATATAAATTTTCACCGAAAAAAGTTAATTTTCAAATTTCCAATAAAACAGTTGAATTTTCAAACAAAAAAGTTGATTTTAACCAAAAAGTTTAATTGTCAACAAAAAAAGATAAGCATTCATCTGAAGAATGAAACAGTTAAAATAGTCGAATCGTCAAACAAAATGACAAATTTTCCATAAATTAGATTAATTTTCTACCAAATAAACGAATTTTCAAATAAATATTTTAATTTTCAACAAAAAAGTTAATTTTCAACCAAAACAGTTCAATTTTCAACCAAAAATGAAATACTTAAATTTTCAGTGAAAATAAATAAATTTTCAACTGCAAACAAACGAATTTTCAACAAAATAATGCAATTTTCAACCAGAGATGAATTGTCGAGCCAAAACGTCGAGTTTTCTACAAAATAGTTGAATTTTCAATCTTAAAATATGAATTTTCAAACAAAATAGTTCAATTTTCAACCAAAAAACTTTGTTTATCAACTAAATAGTTCAATTTTCAACAAAAAATGAAATAGTTAAATTTTGAGTGAAAATAAATAAATTTTTAACATAGAAAAAAATGAATTTTCAACAAAATGTAATAGTTGAAATTTTAACGTAACAAGACGACTTTTCTATCATAAAAGATGAATTTTCAATCGAAAATGACAAATTTTCAATAAAAGAGTTTAATTATCAACAAAAAAGGTGATTTTAACAAAGAAGTTTAATTGTCAAAAAAAGAGATGAGTGTTCATCCAAAGAATGAAACAGTGAAATTTGCATTTCAAAAAAATGACTTTTCAACAAAAAAAAAAACGAATTTTCAAAGTGAGATGAATTCAACTAAAAAAGGAGAATTTGTAACAAAATAGTTGAATCCCCAACCGAAATGATGAATTTTCAACAAAAAAGATTAATTTTCTACACAAATCGACGAATTTTCAACAAAAAATTTAATTTTCAGCCAAAATAGTTCAATTTTTAACCAAAAATGGAATACTTAAATTTTCAGTGAAAATAAATAAATTTCCAACAACAAAAAAACGAATTTTCAACAAAATAATGCAATTTTCAACCAGAGATGAATTTTCAACCAAAAAAATGAATTTTCAAGTTAAAAAGACGAATTTTCTACAAAACAGTTGAATTTTCAACCAAAATAGTTCAATTTTCTGCCAAAAAAATTTGTCTCTAAACAAAACAGTTCAACTTTTAACAAAAAACTGAACAGTTAAATTTTCAGTGAAAATAAATATATTTTTAACATAGAAAAAAATGCGTCCATGGCACTTCAGATTAGGATGGGTCTTTCCTCCTCCCAATCTCATACCCAGAGTGCTTGCCCACCTGAACAGTTGCACAGGGCAATTCCTAATAGTAGCGCCAAGATGGGATCAGACGTTTTGGATGCCGGATCTGCTCAGCAGGAGCATGGAACCACCTCTGACCATTCAGAACTTGGAAGATGTGCTGATAGACTTGACCACAGGCCAACCTCCGCTGCAAGTGGAACGGCTCACACTACAGGTTTGGAAAGTTGGGTGTGGGAAGATTTAGTCGAGGACTGGTCCCAACAGGAAAAGAAGTTGCTTAAGGAGAGTTGGAGGAGTTCGACTTTGCAGACCTACAGGGCCCCTATTCGAAGATGGCTTCGTTGGTGTGAAAAACAAAGTATTAACCCTAGGTCTCCACAGGGAAAGGATTTGGCCAGGTTCTTAGCAGACTTATTTATTACTGAAAAGTTAGCTTATAAAACCATTCTTCTTGACAAGTCTGCCGTAGCAGCATTCTCCGCAGGTAGATCTACATTAAGTTTATCTTCAGATTTTTTGGTTCATCAGGTCCTGAAAGCAATTTCAGTGGCAAGACCTCAAGAAGTTCGAGCTCCAATCTGGGATGCGCAGATTTTGCTTAATTGGTTGTCTATGCAAATTGCCAATTTATCATTCTTTGAACTTTCAAGGCGTACAGCAGTGCTACTTTTATTGGTATCCGGTCGTCGTATTCACGATCTTACTCTCTTAAAAATCTCAAAGAATTTTTTCGTCTACTTGGAGAACGAGATAATTTTATGGCCAGCTTTTGGATCTGGTTGTGCCCCGTCACCTGGATCAGGGCTATGCTGGGAAGATCCAAAGATAGAAAAAAAGAGGGTAGTGTTGACGCCCTGTTTATTACCATCGTTGGAGCCGTCAAGGCAGCTTCCAAGACAGTGATTGCAACGTGGGTTCAATAGGCTCTCAAAGATGCTGGAATAGACGCTTCCCCGGGTAGCATTCGTTCATCGGTTGCATCTCGTGGATGGCTACACGATCTTCCAGTCCAGGACATTTTGGACCGAGGTAATTGGAGATGCGCTGAGACGTTCAGAAAACATTATTGCCGTGAGGTACAGGGTGCCATTCAGGCGGTTTCTACTTCACTCTTATCCAACTTTACTTCCATCTAAGTAGTGAGTATATGGGACACCTTTCCTAGTCCCATCTAAATAGTGAGTATGCAACAGTTTTTTAAAAATAATATAATAATAAAATAAGAAAAAGATAACAAAAAAAAAGTATTTCGACTTTTCTTCATTTATATTCTTTTATAAATCACATAGCGTTGAGGTCACCAGTATATAACAAACACGTCTCTCATAGGGATGCCGTGTATCGGCCAAAGGCATACAATGCAAGTGTTTTGAATTACAACAAATGATAAGTCTGCGAAAATGACATCTACTTGATTCTCTCTTTGTATAGCCGAATTAATAAATTCTGTGAAGCAAGTTAGATTAGTTATGCATGATCGCTTGGGCATGAAGCCGTGTTGAAATTCTGAAATAATTGGAGATATATACCTGTGGACATCTTCCTTCACAACCATTTCAAAGACCGTAGCAAAGTTTGATATAATAGATATTGGTCGATAATTATTTAAATCAGACTTATTACTTGCTTTATATACCGGTACAACTTTAGCTGATTTCCACCTCGAGGGAAACTTACCTGTTATTAGTGCTAGGTTTTAAATTTTTTGCAAAGTTTCGGCTAGAGCACCTGCACAGTCTCTAATAAGAAAACTAGGTATACCATCAACTCCCGATGTCATATTCGCTTTAAAGTTTGAAGCTGCATTGTTTACTTTCTCAGTTGTTAGGAGGTAAGGTTCTGATAGGCAGTTCTTATGGAATGTATTCAATTTACACTCGATCTCGCGACCATTTTTTTTTTTATTTTTTGTATGATATACACTAGCGAAATATTTCGCAAAATCATTAATTATATTGGTTTTATCTTTGATTATCTCTCCTTAACGGACAATTTCGTTTGGAAATGAGTAATTCCCTCCCGTTTTATTGACAAAACTACAGAAAGTGCTACGGTCCTTCTTTGAGTTATAGATGGTTCTAGACTGCAAAAGAATGTTTTTCACGAATTATTTGCGTACTAAATAAATAAGGAGAGGAATTTTGAGTTGAATATATATTATCTATGAGGAAGCAATAAATCAAAGTTATATAGACAAAACAGGATGTCATACATAGCCCTCCATATAAAATTTCACCTATACACCTGCATCTTTTGCGCATTAAATAAATGTTTATCTATAAGAAAGCAATAAATCATCCTTGTTTTTCATGCAATAACCTTGAACCTGTTTACATGAATTCGGCCCTTACAATTGCGCAATATTATTATACTGTGATTTGCTGATTGAATTTATGCGCTATATGCCATCGTAACAATCATGGTTTGAACTATGGTGCGGGCCACAATCACAGCCATAAATGTAGGTATTTATGTTATAAAGAGAGTTTTAGTTTTAAAGTCGCACCTCAATAATTTTCAGGAAAGCCATTTATACCAAAAAGATCTAGGCAAAAGTTGTAGGGTTTGCAGGGAGGCATAGGATAGTCACCTTGACTTAGACCTTGGCCTTAATTCTTGAGACTTGTTTGACAGACAACTTGTATTTTTTTAATAGAAGCTCCCTTTTTAAAACCGAAAATGTAACACTAGTGCGAGAAAATCTGCGTTCTATACTTCTATTTTACTGTCGCAAACTCATATCCCTGGGGTGTAAAGGTCATGTAGGGATCATACAGGTTACCCCTTTCATGCTCGTATCTTTAAAACATGTTTTGCCAGAGTAAAGACGAAGTTTGGAACAGTAATGCGCCGCGTCTGGGCCGATCTCTGGCTTTTCCTCATTAAACATGCTTTGCTGCAGTAAAAGTAACACTTGGTCCAGTAATGTGCCATCACTGGGCCAAGCATCAGTGGTAGATCGACAAATTTGAATAGCCAATATAGGCAGTCAGTACGGGCACAACACTGGGCCGACTAAAATTTCGATATTGGCCCAATAACATCAGCCGATCTTTGGCTGCCGAAATTGGATCAAGCCTGGGCCATGTCTTCAGTTCCGGCAATTCGCACTTGGGTTGTTACACACTGATAAAAAAATAGTACCAGTAACTCTAGCAAGACCACCGATTGTTTATTCGTGGGCAATCGTCGACTTCCCACACTCGTTGCTCAATATACTATTTTGTAACGCATGTTATAAGAATTAAAACACATAAAATGTGTTGATACAAATTATATTCATTCAAAGATTAACAAAGGACCCCGCACCAAATGTACGGTAAATGGCTTTTTGTGAAAAATTCTGAATCTAATTTTTTCTGTATTTTTGAACCTGCAAAGCAATAATCCGAAAGAAAAAAGTAAGAAAAATGGACAGTTTTCTAAAAAAAAAAAATGGTCAAAGTTTCAAATTTTACATGTATTTTAATAGAAAAATGCTTATTTCAGTGAACAGTTTTTTTTTCTCCTAAACTCTTTGTTATATTTTGCTAAAAGTTTCACGATTGACTACCAGTCTCACCGAAACAAAAGGTTCATATCTGAGATCCAGAAAGATTAACGTTTTTTTTGGATATACAGCATGTTATGGGGGTGTTTTCATACTTTAAACATCCAAGTATGGACATCATCATTTCTTAGTAACTAAAGTCACTGGAGATTGTTTATTTAAATGCTAGGGTATATGGAATCACTTTTAAATAAGTGAAAGAAGCGTGCACAGTAAGGATATTATATATGTGCATTTACGTCAAAGGTTTTTTATCATCCCTTGAATATTTAATCCGGAATATCGACATTTCTTAATGACTAAAAATCACAAAAAGTTTTTTGAATAATCTATGAGGATAGGAATCATATTAATGTAAATAGGGAAGGTGTAGAACGACAAGGATGCCATTGAATTTTAATACAGGATTGTTTAATCATCCCTTACATAGAGATTAACTTTTCGTAAGGAATGAATCACCAAAGATCAGGCCCACAATATCACTTCAAAACATACATAAAGGAAGTGTCCTTTAGGAGGACTTGCATTAAAATTTATTTTCATTTAATTTAATCATCCCTTAATTATTGAAACAAAGATATTGATATTTTATACACTAGCATTTAAATAAAAAATCTCCAGTGACTTTAGTTACTAAGAAATGATGATTTCCATACTTGGATGTTTAAAGTATTCACTATTTACATTGAATATCCATAGGATATTCATGAACATTTACAAAAAATGCAATGCACTATCTTTTAAAATAGTTTCAAAACTTACATTGAAATTTCAATGAGGCTATTTAAATTTCAGTGTTGCATGAAATTTCAATGAGTTGTTCACTAACCGTAGTGTAAAAAGCTTCTCTAACATTTTCATGAAATTTCATGAACATACTTCTAACAGTGTAAGAAAAGCCTGTTTTTAATCCGATTTTTGTAAGTGGACACACAATTTTAAAATTTAGTGTATATTATATAACTCGCTGATCAAAGTTCCTGAATAGAACATTATAAAATGGAGATATGAGAATGATAATTGTGATAAACACCAAAAATGCAATTTACGAAGGTAAAAAAAAGTTTTCTGTGATAGGCTTTGAAATATAAAATTCTACGATAAAAACAGTATTGCTACAGAAGTCTGCTTTTAGAATTCCATTACTTTTCCAGCTCTTCAAGTTTACTTTTCAAAAAATTCCAGTCCATTCAATTCAATTTTAACACATTGTAATCGTTGCAGATAAATATTACCAGACTCATTCTTGTATTAATCAACATAAATACCAATAGGTAAGAAGATTTTGTTTATCATCAATTTATGGGACATTTCAGTATGTTTCGTTTCCTAAAATACAAACCTGAAGACGAAAATGTTCTATCTTTTCGTGTTTTTCAGAAAACAGGTTTAAAAAGTGAAAACCCCCATTTTTTGGTTGTTTCTGAAACCTTATATCAAACAAACCGGAAATGCTAAAAGTTTCTCATAGGGCTCAAATTGAAGCCTGATGCATTCACTATCACCCTATGTTTCAAAAAATGACCGTATGTTTTATTACGTTTTTGCACGTGCGCAATATGATTTTTAATTTTTTGTCTGATATTGCATATTAAATCTTGGATATGTCCGATAATATTGATGCTACGAAAAAAAGAAGGTTGTTTTCAGAATCAGCGCTTCAAAATACATAAAGAAACACCATAAACAATACCATAAACATCGAATAAACACGAATTTTATCAAATTTTATAACTTGATGTACTCATGAATATTAATATGGTAAAATTATAACATGATAATCTTCGATAGATTCATACTACGTTGAAGCTCCTAACATAAGGTCCTATATATACATATGCATATATATATACATATACATATACGGGGCATAATTTCTCAAGTGTACCCATCTCCAAAATGAAAGTTGTCCGTTCGGGCTAAAAATTGGCCTAATGGTAGTCCTATTATATAGTACTTCTCACACCAAAAATTAATTCATTTTGATAATTATTTATCAAAGTAGAGGGGTTTCAATTTTTGGGTTTTTGAAGCAAAGCCTTACTTTCAAACATTTGTCACTTTTTTCCTATTGCCTTAAACAAAATTTGAAGGATCATCTGTTTGAATACAACCGAGAACGCTTCGTGAGTCCGACCAAGCGTAGGTGACCGCATGAGAGAGTTCCAATTCCTCGCGTACGAAATTAATCAATCGAACCACAAGCACAGTAGCACAAGATTCCAGTTTAGGGATAGTCCTGGTTTTGACGCGTGCGACGCGAGCCTTGGATGTGATAATTTGTGCATTGCAGGTTCTCTGAGAGAAAGGCACTCGGACGTAAGCTACAGCAGCAAAGTCATGTTTGCTGGCATCCGCAAACACGTGATTACTATTCTATTTTTATCATTCTAATCTCAGCAGAGACTCTCCTAAGGTGCGGAGACAGGCTCATCGAAGAGGGAGGCGTACGATGTATCTGCCCGTGTTGCTGCGTCTAAGTCCGTCCGTGAAAGCTTGGTCACATTCCTGATCCTCGAGAGAAATCAACGAGGAAATATTTACTTCCTCTTATTTTCAGAATCGTTTCAGGAGGCTAGCAAGGTTGTCCCTTTGACGAACACTTAACGTCATCACGGTTCTGGAATGGCCCGATCCATCTGAAGGTGTGAAGGATACGACCGGACCAATCACAGCCCGCCTGAAAACGAATCGAAAGGTGACGGGATGCTTTCGTGATCCTTGACGAATTGCATCCAGAAGAGGTGAGCCGTAAACATTAGCGCCCAAGAGCACATCGATGGGTTGGGGTACAATGAACTTTGGATCCACTAAGGGAAGCCCCAGGATCTGATGCTAATCCCGATCCGCAACTTTCTGCGATGAAGCGATCACACGAAGATCGCGAAGAACAAGAGCATTCACTTCGAAAAATAACAATGATTGCCGAGATTCCAGAGGAAGGGCCACGCGTCTAGGAGCAATCTTGATTGGTTTACTTTTAGCTGTGCTAATGGAATTATTGACCACCTGTTGTGGTTAACCAAGATGTGAACAAGTCCGCGGGACAAAGTGCTGGTCTCGGAGCCAAGGTCGAGGAGGGCTTGTTCGAAATTGGTGTCCATTCGAGGGCTTTACAGCGAATTGTGCTATAGCAAGCAGAAGTTGTCAGAAAGAGGCCGAATAATTGGATTCCGAATACAACCGAACTTCATTAGCGGTAGAGGGATCTGAGTCCTCAGTCGAAGGCTTTTTACGACTCATGTCTTCATGAAGTGTGAGATGATGCTGTTTATAGCCTCATCTAGTGACAATCAAAGCATGAACGTAGTCGAATCGCAGTTTGATACCTTTTAGGAGCGTTAAGCCCATGCCACTCTTGAAAATGACCGATGAAGTCGTTCGGGTTACATGCAGCACAAGAGGGATGGACAGATGTAGTTAAGAACCGCGACTTCATTTTTCGAGCCTGGCGAGGCGTTCTAGGCTGAGGCGGTGGACCTGCCCCTGGATTCACTCATTAGCGTATACCTTAAACCTATATACCTATCTATCCTTCACCTATATACCCATCCACACATCACTACTTTACCACCGAGCAATTCACGTCTACCCCGAAAGCGAAACGGCTTAATGATATAATAATAATAATAAAATAATGTTTTATTGTACGTGCCTAGTTTATAATTTTCAAGAGTTCTTTTAAATTTAAATATATGCAGCATGCAGTATGTGCGATAGTAAGTTTTCGAGAATTTTTAATTTTGGTTATTAGAATTTTCGAGAATTTACTAATTTCAAGAATTTATTAATTTTGTAAAATTCAAATTTAGAGATTTTAAAGAGCAAGGCAGCATGTCAAGAAGCATGGATTGATAACTCCCAGATTGTTTTGGGTTAGAATGAAAGTTGGAATAAGAAGATTATTTATCATAGCGTTCTACGCCCCAGTTGATGGTGACAGCAGTGAAGTGAAAGACGCCTTCTGGGATACTTTAAATGATACTACAGGTACTTGCGATCATGGAAAAAGAATCATTCTACTAGGAGATATGAACGGATAGGTCGGCGTCCAACGTCAGGGTACAGAAAGGGTGCTAGGTAATTTTGGGGACCCAAGAAAAAAAAATAACGGGAAAAAATTAGTTAGCTTATGCTTAGATAAGGGATTATTTATTACAAATACTTGGTATAGGCATAAAATGATCCACATGCACACCTGGTGCAGATGAGATAGCCACAGTATTTTATTTTATTTATTTACTTTTTGTTGCGTATGAAAGACTAAGAGAGGTAGTGAAAGATACAGGGGTTATGAGAGGTTTTGAATGTAATACTGATCATTACCTTCTAGTCTCAAAAATGAACTTTGGTCAAGAATGGAGAAGAAAGAGAACCAGAAGGACGAAACAAACGCGAATTAAAATCGACAAATTACAGATAGCAAGGGTGAAATGCTATATGACACAGACGGAATACTAGATGCTTTAAGATTCTTTTAAAGAATTATTAGGAGGTGAAGCTATAGGGCACCACAAATGCGATACAGACAATATACGTTAGAAAACGCAATTGAGAAAGTCTGTGCTCGTGAAGTTAGGTATATAATCAAGAACTTAAAAAATGATAAGGCTGCTGGTGTAAAAAAGTATTAACGCTGAAATTCTTTACTACGGTGGCGGCGACATACCTCACAGGTTGTGTAAATTGATAAATTTACGTATCAAGATAGGAGAATTTCCATATGACTGGAAACAAAGCGATTTTCGTACCAATATACAAAGGAGAGGCGAATAAAACCAACTGCAATAATTACAGAGGTATTTGCTTATCAAGTACCGTAAGTGAAATATATTCAAAAATACTTATTCGTAGGGTAATAAAAATAACAGAAGAAAAGATATGGGAAGTCCAAAGTGGATTTATGCCAGGAAGATCATGTACGGATCAAAACCTCGAAATCGAAAGCATAAGGTCACTCATGTATTTTACATGGATGATCTTAAGATCTATGCTAAAAATCAAGAAAAACTACATCTGGCTCTAGACATTGTCAAAGAGTACACTCAAGAGAGTAGAATGGAGTTCGGGCTAGAGAAATGCGTCAAGGTTCATTTTAAGAAGGGAAAACTCAATGGCATCCCCGAAGACCCTGAGCTCGTTGACAGAAGCGATATACGACACCTTGGCGCTGAAGAGACCTATACATACCTGGGCCTGCCACAGAGCCGCATTCAGGACGTGACATCTATAAAGAATACTATTGGATGCAGATACAAACGTCTCATCCGACGGATTTGATCTTCGAAACTGTCGGCGAGGAACAAAGTATCTGCGACGAATATGCTCGCCTTCCCAGTAGTACCCTATTCATTTGGAGTAGTTCTATGGACGAAGTACGAGTTCAGATCCCTCGATATCGGGTCCCGAAAGGTTATGCGCATGAACAAATGCATGCATCTTTAGTCGTCCGTTCCGAGACTTTACATCTCACGCCGTCAACATGGTCGCGGAATACTGAATCTTGAATGTCTTTGCAACAGGAATATTCTGGATACAGCACATATAGTCGCAAATGAACGAGACCCTTTTCTTAAAATGGTCAGGAAACACGAAGAAGTGGGCAAAGGGGTGTTTCTGTACAAAGTAGCGGAGGACTCTGCTGAAACACTCGGCCTTGACTTCAATATCAGGGGTGAGAAAAATGCATCAAACCTTATCCATCTCGAGTACTCACTCCTGAAAGCCCGGATCAAGAAAGCACAGGAGAAAAACTTCCGTGAACAGCCACTCGACACATGGATGCACGGCATCTTCCACAGAAATGTGAAGGATCAGTCGATGTCGTATGAGCTAACGTTTGCTTTCCTAAAATCACCCGGATTGTAGTCGGGCACAGAGGGTTTCATTTTGGCTTGCCAAGACGGTGTCATTTCTACTCTAGCATACCGTTGCCACATTTTGAGCAAAGACATTCCCGATGATAGCTGCGGAGCCTGTCATGCACACCCCGAGCACCTAGGACATATACTATCTAGATGTCCAACTTATGTGGGAACAACGTTCATCCAAAGGCATAATTCGGTACTAAGAGTGCTTTATTACCATCACTGCTACTCTTACGGCATTAGCCCAAATACCGCTCCGCTAAACGCTCCTAGGGAAATAGAGTCAATTGTCGAAAATGAGGAGTGCCGCATATACTGGAACTTCATATTCTCGACAATTGTTTCTGTTGTGCACTCGAGGTCTGACACAGTTATCCTTTACTTCAAGATAGGAACCATGTTTGTTATCAAATTTTCGGCGGTTGTCCTTATGACAAACTTTTAGCTATATATATATATATATATATATATATATATATATGTTGTTAATGTGAATTTCTCCTTGTAGTCCGGAAATCTCAAAACCGGTGCTGAACATAATAATCCTTTTATTTTATCTAAAGATTCTTGGCAATTTTTTGTCCAGTCAAAAGGTGTTTCCTTTTGGGTTAAAATTGTGAACGGTTTACAAATTTGTGAGAAATTTTGTATGAATTTCCTATAGTACCCTGCGAGTCCCAAAAAACTCTGAACTTAGGTGACATTCTGTGGCGATTTGAAATCACGCACCGCTTGTATTTTTGCAGGGTTAGATTTCACACCGTCCTTGGTTATGAGGTGTCCCAAGTATTCGAGTTCCAGACGTAGATACTCGCACTTACCGGGCTCTAGTTTTGACCCTGTTTTTCTTAGTCTTTCAAATAAATTTATTAAATTCTCATTATGTTCTTTCAAGGTTAACCCAAATACGACAATGTCATCGAAATAAACAAAACATTGCTTTCCTACTAATCCTCTCAAGGCGTTGTCCATCATTCTTTGAAACGTTTCAGGCCCATTTTTGAGACCAAATGGTAATCTATTAAATTCAAAATGACTTTCAGATGTCGAGAAAGCCGTGTATTTCTTTGATGTTTCACTCATTGGGATTTGGTGAAATCATGAGCTAAGGTCGAAGGCAGAAAAGAATTTTGCATCTCCTAATTGATCTTAAATGTCCTCGATGATAGGTAATGGATATGCATCTTGTTCCGTGTCCTCGTTTATCTTGTGAAAATCGATTACTATGCACCATTTCTTCTTGCCAGACGCTTCTTCCTTTTTTGGGACCACCCAAATCGGCGAATTAAAGGGTGAATTTCAATCTCATATGACGCCTTTTTCTTTCAAGTCATACATTTGTGCTTTTATTTCTTCTTTGTGACATTGGGGAGGACGATAAGATTTAACATTTACTATCTTGCGGGTTTTCAAAATTATTTCATGTTCTACTAAATCGGTACACGGAAAAGGGTCTCCTTCAAGATTGAAAATGTCACTGTATCCTGCTACCATTTTCCATAAATAAGGACGTTCTTTTTCTTCGATGAGGTCCAATCTCGTTTTGTTTAATAGATCTTGTATCCGTTTTGCCTGATTTCCTTCGGAACTAGTGACACTCACTCTACTTGTTTCTTTAATTTGATCTATTTTATCATAGCCCAAACTGCTTGGTATTTTTAAGGGGCTTTTCCCATAATTATATAAGGGTACAGCTAATTCTTGGTTCTCTATTTTGTAAACGCCGGCGGGGATTGAGTCGTGATTTTCTATATAGACATCTTGATCTTATTCTACAACTTTGATCCGAGTTATCTGTGCTGTGTTTTCCGAAACAAATGTTGCGTCCTCATAAAGGGGTAATTTTTTGTTATCAAGATAAAGGAAATCTTTAGTTATATGATATTTATCAAATGCATTAAGAAGTAAAACGCTCATTTGCCGGAAAAAAAATCTTTTAGTCGAAAAGTCACTGACTTATCAAACAGCCCTCGTATATTATGTAATGTTATATAATAACTGTAAAATACAAATCATGGTTAAATACGTTAGAATAATGATAATTAATAGTATTTAATGTACATAATTATATATTTATTAATAAATTTTTAATTTCATATAACAGACACAGTTCGGTGCTCTGTAACGGAAATTATCCAAAATAGGCTCAATTTGTTAAGAAGGCATGCGACTCGGTATATACTGTTCTTTGAGATCTAAAAAAATTTTTTTCAATAGGGCGCCACAAAATTAAAAAAAAATTTTAAACTGGCATTTTTTTTTTAACCCGATAATTTTCTGGTACTCGAGCTGGAGAAGATTTGCTGCATTTTGCTCACCCCTGATATTGAAGTCAAGGCTGAGTGTTTCAGCAGCCTCCTCCGCTGCTTTGTACAGAAAAGCTCCTTTGCCCACTTCTTCGTGCTTTGTAGCCATTTTAAAAAGAGGGTGTCGTCCATTTGCGACTATATTTGCTATACCCAGAATATTCCTGTTGCGAAGACAATCAAGATTCAATAATCCGCGACCATCTTAACGGTATACGATGTAGAGTCGCGGAACAGAATACTTAAAGTGCATGCTTTTGTTCATGTGCTTAACTACTCCAAATGCATAAAGAACTACCGGGACGGCAAGCATGTTCGTTGCAGATACTTTGTTCCTCGCCGACAGTTCAGAAGACCAAATCTGCCGGATGATCTGTTTGTATCTGCTTCGGAGAGTATCCTTTATAGATGTCACGACCTGAATGCGGCTCTGCGGCACGCCCAGATATGTATTAGGTCTCTCCAGTTGTGAGGTGTCGAAAAGCGCTTCTATCGACGAGTTCAGGGTCTTCGGGGATGCCATTAAGTTTTCCTCGCTTCAAGTAAAACTTGGGAAATCTTTCTAACCCAAATTGCATTCCAATCTCCTGAGTGTATTCTTCGACATTCCCTAGAGCTAGGTTTAGTTGCTTTTTATTTCTAGCATAGATCTTAAGATCATCCATGAAAAAAAAACGAGTGACCTTATGCTTTCGATTTCCAGGTTTCCCGCAGAAGTACGGCATCAATCGCTCTATGCACCTCACGATGTGCGGATGAACCTTTAAGCTTTCTAACAGACAGATGATAAGTCTATGGGAGGTTCAATCGAAAGCTTTCCGGTAATCAAACTACATGCAGAAAAAAGAACCTTATATTTTACTGAACACCAGGTTAAATCTACTGATCTTCCAAGTACGTATATCGACAACACGGCAGTTCATTAAATGTTACAAATATAGGCAACTGAATATGACTATCATTTCTGGTTACCAGTGCCAATTCTAAAGTGGTGCTGACCTGCGGTTCAGTAGCGGAATATTCTGTTAAGCTAATCGTCCTGATCATCGGCGCTCTTGGAGGTGCCAAGGTTTCACTGGTTAATAGCCTGGAAAGCATCCCTGCGTGTCAAGAAAATACTGAGACACTTGCGGAAAAAATGCAGAAGGCGGCCGTCGTTGGGTCGCTCCGTGTCCTCAGGGTACACGAGACTTTTGCCGGATCATCGTATCGAATTCGCTGTAGACTGGCTACCCATCTCAAGGTTGTGAGACGTGGTTACAGCTGAAATTTTACCACGATTTCGCTGGGAGTGGGTGCAATTTTTAAGATTAATAACTGCTGCCGGCGAAATTTTGCGGTTGTCGTTATGACAAGTTTTTATGTATAATTAACGAAAGAGGCTGAACAACCACAGCAGGGTCCCACTGGGAGCAACTGCCATCTAAACATGAGCTCGGCTCTCAGTAGAACCGCGGTAAATCACACTTATGGCCACGTCTCACAACCGTGAGATGATTGGCATGATGAAATGACGACGACACGCGGGAATGGCTTCAAGGTTACGAACCAGTGATAGTTTCGCACCTCCGTTAGCACCGATCACAAGAGCAATTACTTTAACCGAATACCTCTCCTCCTTTTCCTTCTCCTTGGCCTCGAGTGAGCAACGGAGACTGCTGTGCGAAATCTGCAGGATTTCGCAGGGACCGGGTGCTAATCTGAAAATTCGCACCCTCTCTCAGCGAGATCGCGGTAAAATTTAAGCTGTAACCACGTCTCACGACCGTGAGATAGGTGGTAACAGATTACGACGAATTCAATACGATGGTCCGGAAAAAGTCTCGTGCACCCTGAGGACACGGAGCGACGAAGGACGACCGCCTGCTGTATTTTCCCCGCAAGTGACACGCACGGATGCTTTGCAGGCTATTAACCAGTGAAACCTTGGCACCTTCAAGAGCGCCCATGACTAAGACGATTAGCTTAACAGAATATTCCGGGTATAGCTGTCGCAACTCCCTTATAAGGTCTTCTACCTCTCTTTCTTTTCTCCCTCCTTGGCTATGAAGTTTTCGTCAGCTGGTGACGAAAATTCGATAACGAACACGGTTCTTTCTCGAAATCAAGGAGAATTATGTCAGACCTCGAGTGTGCAACAGAAGCAATTGTCGAGAATATGTACTTCCAGTATATGCGGCACTTCTCATATTCGATAATTGACTCTATTTCCGTAGGAGCGTTTAGCGGAGCGCTATTTGGGCTAATGTCGTAAGAATAACAGAGATGGTAATAAAGTACTCTTATTGCCGCATTGTGCCTTTGGATGTAGGTCATTACCGCATGAGTTGGACAACTAGATAGTATGTGTCCTACATGCTCGGGGTGTGCATGACACGCTCTGCAGCTATCATCGGGAATGTCTTGGCTCAAAATGTGGCGACGGTATGCTAAACTTTAGTACTGATACTTCATTTTGAGTATTTTTTAATAATAATTTACTTATTATTTAAAAAGTTTCTATCGTGGGCCCCTCGTGCCCCTCGAAATAGCTATACGATACAGCTCTGTCACACTTGCACACATCACGTTACGTGAATGAGCACTACAATTGGTTGTTCCCTTTCTACATGCCTCATTTGACGATTTTTGACTATAACGGTCAAATGACCAGGCAGAGGGTTAAATAGTAATGTGTAACAAAATTGAAGTAAAGTTAGCTGTAATATTTCAAGATAATAATATTATTAGGAAAATAAATGTTTTTAAACGTTATAATATAATGATCAATTGAAAAGAAAATATAGCAGATTATTCTGCTTACCGATCACACGTAGGTTTTAAATATTGATTCGAAAATTTATGTATTTCGAAATAAATTAAAAAATGCATACATATAGTAAAAAACCGCTTCTGTTTACAAGACAGAGCACTACAGCAAACAATTTTATTATATTATAAACTTAATTTAAACTAAAATACAGGACATGTTTATTGCATTGTTTCCCGCAAACTATCGAGGAACCAATATGACGGTTGCATATTCCTGTCTAATATTGAGTACGGCCGCGGAAACATCCTGGCGTCATCTGTTGTCCAAAAGTGGCAATTCCTGAGTGATGAATTGCACTTGTTTACATGCGATTGAAAATAAATAAATTTATACTCAAAATAAGAGTTTAACTATCAGATAACGAGAGTGTCTGGTGGAAAACTGATAAAATCTCGATTTAGGGGAAAAAACTTTTGCTCGAGTTTATTAAACGTTTTGATCGCAGTTGAGTTTTGAATTTATCTGTCTATGATAGTAGATCTATCGGATTACAAATATCACAGAGTATTTCAATATTCTTGTTTTTAGAAAAAGGTATCTGTACAAATTATTGTGTTAACTGGATAATTAATATTATACATATTCGCATATTTATACGATCTATTATTTTTGTAAAAGTAATGCTAGTTGTCAGATTTTGAGTTTAGATATTTTAATTATCCCAGAATATGTATAGAGTATATTTTATTTTAATTGAAATGACATTCAGTACTTTATTAGTTGTCTTGAGTTGTAAGTGAAACTTTTTTTTAGCAATTCAATATGTTATGTGAAAAAAACCTTTTTCTTAGATTTCTTGATTATGGCAGAAGCGACACTGCACTGAATTTTGCTTATATTCCATTCACTTTCAACTCCTGCACCCTCAGCACATGAATGACTGCTAAACTTTTTCCCTTATTCAGTGTTTCAGGGTGAAAATCGATTGAATCACTTATAGCTTGAAATCCTGTTTTAATTAGAATATTCATCATCAATCCGCTTGTTGACATTCGACCGGTAATTTTTAAGGTTATGTTGATAACCAACAACGAAACTAGTAAACCACTTCTTAACCATTCAAATTGATGGTGCAGAGTTCCCATAGTATTTATCAAGCCTTTCCTTGGTTTCAGTTATGGTTTTTTACGCAAAAATAATGTTTAATCAGCACACAAAATTCACTTTTGTCCGATCACGAGGTTCTCTCCTTTCAATGGCTATCAAATACAAAATAAATTACCCAGCTTGCTCAAAATTTAACAAGAGTCTATTCATAGATGGCGTTGACGGGATCAGTGGTACATTTAAAGTTACTGCGCAAAAAAATTCAAAAAGTCACTAACTTATCAAAAAGCCCTCGTATCTTATTATCGGCACCGGTATCTATTTTTTTACGGGCACGGACAGTTTTCAAATTTCGTAAATTAGGATATTGTAAGATTTTGTCAATTATTTCATTTTCTTATCTCTTTAACAGTTTGAAAAAGTTTACAAATTTTATACTGCGGTAGAAAAATGTTAATAACAGCATTATTTCCTAATATTGAAATATAAAATGAATATAATGAATATTGAAATATAATATTGAGAAATCATAAAAAAATGTAATAAATTTTTTTACACATAATCTAATATTAAAATAAAAGTTATTCACTGCCTGAATTTGGTTAGAAACTGACTCTTACCAACAGCCGACAAAGTGAACTCTTTCTGTTCTGCTGGGAAATATTTTAAACCACTCGCGATAAAAAAAACACCCCGATTCTTTTACTAGTATATTATTTTCCTTTAATATATATTGTATATCTAAAACAACTAAGGGTTAGTATGGTAATTATTTATTCTTTATTTTTCACTGTTAAGTACTATAATCTGTTAATAGTTCAAGGTTAGTGAACCAGCTTTATTTAGTAAAAATGTAAGTGAATAATAATAATTACTAAGTAACATCTTTTCTTTATAGATAGATTCACACTACTTTTTGGCAAAATGAACATTTTGAAGTTTTCAGTTCAACTCTTTGCTGAATCTATAAGAGTATATGAATACACTGAACAGCGTTGCCACGTTTAACTCACAGCAAACTTTTAGTGCTTTACTAGTGATGAGCAATTTGAGCCAATGAAATAATTTTCAGAGCTGTGTGTGGAATGCGCCGAGCATGTGGATGATTAAAAAATTGAATGCTTTGGCTCCCTTACGAAAATATATGGCAGGAAAAAAATGACAGGCCTGCCATTTTTTCCCTGTAGTTTTTTCGCGACCACAGTAAAACGACAGGGAAAATGACAGGCGAAAATGACTGGCCCTAATTGATCATAATTTATAATAATATCGTCTAAACATTATAAAGTAACGACGACTTGCATATTTATTAGTGAACTATTTGAAATTTCCTCTAAAGCTTAAAAAATCATTAGCAAAAGAAAACTATTATGGGAATTTTCATGATGAAACACCTTTTTCTAGCTTGTGTCGATTGAATAAATCTTAGTTGAGTTTAATCCTGACTTTTACTTCCTCCTCAACCACGTCGGAAATGGAGCCGACTTGTGACACATTAAACATCTCCATAATTGATGACCCCAACAACTAAAGGACCAATTTCTTCAAACAAAAGTGACCTTGCGCAACCTACTATCGAAGGACGCCCAACATTTCAGCGACGCCTAGCCTCCACCGACGCACATCGGAGCAGCAGAAAGTTTTTTCTCACCATGGCTCTTGTGAAATTACGGATTCCACGCTCATGGGAATCGCCAAGCCACCAACCTACAATTTTTGACAAAAATCCGAACCAGCAGTCGGTGAATTGAGACTACCCAGAAAACGCTCTCCACGCCGCCAAGGGACGCTATTTCTCAGAGGGGACGCCATCTCAACCCTTCGACGCATCTTCAACTGGACCATCGAACCACACAGATGTACGTGACAAACTCTAACACGTCATTTTCTAATTGAATCAACTCCGATGATAGCGACTCTCCGTCATATTCACATTAAAAAAAATTGTTTTATCAAAATGTTATACTTCTAAAATTTGCAACTCCGCTCATAATATGAATGTTCGAAAATCCTTCAATGCGCAACCATCGTACGTCGAGAATTTTGTATTCCGAAACCCTTTTTGAATTAAAATTATGTATCGCAAAGAATTGAAAACTTTGTCAATACTATAAATTGTCGGGAATCTTAATAGTGTGCAACCCTTTTATGCCCGGATTTTTTCTATTTCGCCATCCTTTTAATTTAAATTGTATACTGACAATTTCCTTTTTTTTCTCTTCAATTTTATTACAATTATGAATCGTCGGAAACTTTCCTATGCGCAACTTTCTCACGTCCGTAACCTTCCATCGAGGAATTTTTAAATTTAAATTCACTTCATCGTTTCTCAAAAATGCAACACATTATTATGAACCAATGATTTACGAAACATGTTTGTGAACATTTTACTTTATAAGGCCCCTTTTCGCAGCGTCATCGCATACTAAAGGATGGTCAACCTCGTCAACGTACGTTTTACTTCTCCGTACCTGCACTCTTTTATATTACCGGTTGTTCTCACTCCTCCGCAAATGTCATTCTTTTATATCGCCGGTTATTTTACCTCTCCGTATCTGTGATTTTTTAATTAAAAAATTTTTTTTTTTCATTCCGGTAATCATGCCCCCAGGAGACGGGACCCCCGCGCAGGACATTACCTCCCAGTTGGCGACTCAGATCGCCGACCTCGGCAGTTGGCATGTAGACGCGCTTTCAGCTAAAATTCTACCGCGACGACCCAGTCTCCTTCTTTATTATCATCGAAGCTTCTCTTGCAAAAAGTGGAATAACAGCTCAGTCTACCAAAGCTCAGCATCTGATCGCTAGCTTAGATCCAGATCTAATCCCCTGTCCTGTGACCACCCATCTCACGGTTGTGAGACGTGGCCATGAATGGGATTTACCGCGGTCCTACTGGGAGCCGATCTCATTTTTAAGATGACAGCTGCTCCCAGTGGGACCATGCGGTGGTTGTTAACCTTTAGTTTTTAATCATATATATAACACTTTTAGGGCAAATTTCGAAAATGTTATAAATATATTTAACCCAGAATACTTATTGGTTATTTTAGTATCTACCTTGTATTCATGCATGAGCTAAAATTTCTGTGACGCTTATCCGGTTACACGCTCCTGTGACTAAATAAATCTAATTTCACAGTACCGAGTTGGCAGTAAGTTAAGTGAAAAGTCGCGTAATTATGTTAGTTGAAAACTTTAATTTAAACATGGAACGACGCTCTATTTTTATTGGTTTAAAAAGTCAGAATATGATGCTTCCAGATTTCCACTTTTAAATCAAATTTTCGCGTTAGAAGCAGTAACTTGCAAATTTTATTATATATGTTAATTAAATTTTTTTTCTTTTATTAATGGTACAACTAAATCTGCGCCTGCGGTTTTTAGGATTTTGATCACAATTAAGTATTTATGTAAATCTATATCGTTTGATCCTCAGAGAAGCTGGCTTCAATGATCGTCTGTACGATGTATATATTTTCAACCTTAACGCAAACGTGTATATGTTTCTATTTATGAAATGACTCTCATCCACAGGAAACCCTTAGTGGAATCTCCTCTTTCAATGCTTCCACGATCAAAGGGCCAGAAGGAATATTCGCTTTCGCGAAACACAGGTCACGGGCGCGTAAGATCTTTTGCACTTGCAGCGTGGATAAACGCGATTTTGGGAAAGCTGAAGGATGGAATGAAATTGCAGTCCAAGAAGTCGTGACGTTTGTTCGTTTGATCTCACTCAGCGAAGGGGGAAATCAATCTCTCAGCGTGTGGACTTTTAGCATGAAGTTTCAGCTTATCCTCTTTACTTTCCATTCAACATTGTGCACATCGCAGAGGCCATTCGAATATGCATTTTAAAAGGGGAAGATTTTACAAAAGTCTCCTAGCATCCAGAGAATAGCAATCCGCGTATAATATATTTATAAGAGTAGGTTTTTAAAATCAGCAGGTCGAGAAATAAAAGTGGTTGTATTTTATTCACTTAGATATTCAGTAGTCAATTGTTTTTCCGCTGAGCAACGATTTAATCCACTTTTGGATCATAGTTTTTATACATTTCATATTCAGACTAAATATTCAGTGTAAATCTGAAATGTATCTTCGTGTTAATTAAGTTTAGCGTGAAAGACTGTATATTTATGTATTTTGATGCGCTCATTACGAAAATGATCGTGAAAATTAGCGACTCGGCGATTTTCATGGTGAAATCGTGAAAAAACCATGAAAATCATGGTTTTTTGCGTTTATCAATTTTAAATCGAACCCAAATTTTGTATAAGAAATGTATTGCAGCCTATTCCCAAAAGCATTGGGATCATTTTGGTTTGCTTTTTCCTGCTTCTTGAAACCGACTTTTAACACCGAAGTATTTGGAACACTCACAAATAAATAATAATGTTATCATTTATTCATTATATATATTTATTGATACTTTTGTGGTGAGATGGTGAGGATGCGACAGAGTTGGGTGACGCGGTAGGGATGAGACGCGGGGACTTCATATTTCCGCGTAAAAGTGAGAATCTTCTATCCCGCGCGACAAATTTGGTTGATGGATTAGGGATGCGACAAAGTTGAGCAGGGCCTTCGCGTTGTGAACTAGAGCCATCAGAGGTTTTAAAAAACTCAAAAAATGGTTTGATTTGAACCTAATTTTTTATGGGTGCTTTCGGGTCCCTGATTTCATATCTGTTTTTTTTTAATTTTCAAAAAGAAAATGTCCGATCCTATACGGTGATGAAAAAGCTTAAAATTTTCGATTGCTATGAAATCTTGTAAATATAATATGTATCTAGAGTCGCAGATTTAAAATCTTTTCATTTGAATGTTCCAAAAAAATGGCAACTATATGAATAAACAATAGCTCAGAATTGTACAAAATACTCCAATAAACAAAATGAGCTATTGTTTATTATTATACCGAATGGAAATTACAATTATTAAATAATATCCAAGAGAAAACGTTATAAATGTTAAATAAGTATTGTCAGACAGTCAATTTTGAATCGAACTCAAATTTTTGCTAAGAAATGTATTGTAGGCTGTTCCCAAAAGCATTGAGATTTATTTTTGTTCTATTTTTCCTGCTTCTTGAAACTAGTGTTAATTAAAATGCTTCGTGAAATTAGCGTAATTATTTAGTTCGAAGGAAATGTGTGGCTCATTTAACTGAGTGATCAGTGATATGTGTGAACTGTTTTTTTAATAACTACAATTGGTTTGACTCTCTTCTGCTTTTTCTGGCTAGGCATGGGTTCCTGGAGACTTCAGGTCCATTCGGAGCGGGTTTCAAATCTAACCTGAAAATTTGCTTGAAATTTTTGAAAAATAACATGAAATTTTCGTTATTTGTGGTATCCCAGTCGGTGCAAAATTTCGTGTTTCCTTGACGAGATCGTTGCGACATGTTGACGACGACTTTGCGACATTCTATGTCGATGTCGTTAACATGTCTTTACGATATCGTAAATACGTCGTACGATCTGACGAAGTCTTTTCAACATTATAATCACATCTTAGTGACATGAGCATAGGCTGTTTACAAGTAGCCGAAAAGATCCCGTAACGATGTCGTAAAGGCGTCGTCAAAATTTGTGCCCACTGGGTAAGTTGCCATGATTAACTGAGATGACATAATTTTGCCGAAAAACAAAAATCCAGAATATGGGAAAAAGTTTATTGATCTATGTCATCGCCCCTATGGTCCGAACCTCCACTTTTTTATTTCATCGAAAATTAACAAAAATGAGGCGTTTATTGTGAAAGCGAGAAAGAACAAAACTTTTTTGCAGGTGAAATTATAAGTTAGAATCAAAATATCAACAACTTGGTGGTTCGGACGATAGCCATGATAGTGCTAAATATCGTGTTGGAATTTGAAGTCGATACGCCCAGTCATTTTTGAGAAATCACCTGCGCTAGCAGAAAACTTTTTTTTTTGCACAGATGAATTTCATTTTATGAATAAATAAATAAGTATTTTTGATCATCAAACAAATTTCTTTCACTCTCCTTGATCATACCTTTAAGAGAAAACTAAATTCGTTCAATTATATACAATGGTTCCCGAGAAAAAAATGATTGAATATATGCTTTTTTTTTATGCATTCACATTGAAATGCTCCCTTAAAGCTTCTCTGATACTGACTAGAAAGAAAAAGTTTTATTTTAAGAAAGAGGAATATATTTGAAGGCACAGGGTTTTTGTTCTACGGCCAAAAATAAGATTAAATCTATTTTAAGGTAATAAATAGGCTTAATTTGGGGATGTACTTAAATTAATCTTCAACAAAAGTAAGACTTTTTTCGTTAGATTCTATCTAGAAACGCTGATAAGTACATATTTTAACAGATTGCGTTCTAAGTATAGAATATATGGCCTTCAGAAGCAAATTTTGAGTGAAAATTGAGTATAAAAATTCATCTTTTTTTTTAATATCCGAAGTTTAAACAAAATTCCCTGAAAAACTAAATAAGACAGTCAAATTTTAATAATTTTTGAAATATTTCCTGGAGAATTGAGCTTGTTTGAAAAAATTGAAATAATTTCCGAAAATCTATATTTTGTACAGTTTTTAACAAATTTTAAAGGGTTCCACTGTAGGATTTAATTAAATTAAACCTTTAAAACTCAGCTGTTTTCAAGCCAAGGTTTGAAAAGACTGTACTTAAAAATTCAAATTCCAAGATATTTTGAAGGATTATCTAACGATTTTTTGTCATTTTCAGATAAAAATATTTGGGAGGTGTCCTAAAAAGAGTATCAGCAAAAAACAAGTATTGGGGTGAAATATGGTTTGTAGGCATTATAAAACCATACCTGCTTCTTTAAAAACTAGTTTTCGAGTAGCTATATATAGAAACATCAGAAAAGTGATTGAACCCGAGATTCTTGAAAGATTCTCTAGTGATTTTGTACCGGTAGTGTAGGATTTATGTATATTATGGCGAATAGAAATCCGAAAAAATTAAAATTATGCCAAGCCAGGATTCGATATAATAAAAATTATGGTCGTTTCTCCCAGAATTTGGGAAACAAACAAAATTTAAAATACTAAAGTTTGATTTTTTGTAACGGTGTAACCTGCTGGGAGCGAGTGCAGTTTTTAAGATTAGCACCTGCTCCCGGCGAAATCCTGCGGTTGTCCTTATGACAAACTTTTAATATATATATAGATGTTACCATAACTTTTACCATTACTGTTACCATTTAAAGGGCAATTGTATTTAATAAGTACACTTCGCGAAATTTCAGTACATAAGTACCTTGATTATAATTACAATAAACTTGGATTTTTACCTTGTTTTATCTTTTTTCAAGTAGATTTCAGTAAAATTGCACGCCTTGTCATATTTTTGTAAATTTAGAGATTATGTTAATATGTATCTTTAATTTTTTTGTAGCGAAAATATTGGTACGCGTTTTAATTTTTTTTAACGAGAAACAATAATAAATTAGATATTTTACTTAGCAAAATGTGTCTTATATTTTGTAATTTTATGGTCCAACGTAACATTATCATCGAAAGTATAATTTTTTTTTCAAATACACTTGTGAATAAAAACACAACTTTATTGTGGCAACACTGCATATGTAATTAAATATTGCTTTAAAATCTGCTACTTCATATAAAGAAAAAAGTTTTTGGCTAACTACTGATCAAATAAACACCATACATTACAATACAGTATAGTTTAATTTAATTCCCAATGCCATGTTATCTACAAGTCAAAATATTGCTCTTTCGCTTTTACAGATAACATGGCAATGGAAAGAAATCTCTCGAAATCCTCCGTTGTACAAACCCTTAACGAAACAAGCATTGAGTAATACTTTTCTAAACCAATATATATTGTCAAATAATTAGGTCATAATATTAACCTACCGCCATTTGAGGCTCAGTGTATCGTATATAAATTCAATATAAGGCATTTATACGAAGACGAGCCTGCATCTACGAAAAAAGCTGCGAAGCAAAATGCTACTCGCCATATGCTAGAAGCTTTAGAAAAAAAAACCTGTTTCCAGAAGAAACTTTTACTCAGTTAAGAGTCGAAATTACTAATGTTAATATTAATGTAATTTCCGAAGTACCAATAAACTCCAATAAAATTATGTTATATAAATGGTTGAAAGCATGCGAAAAATGTTATGAGAGAGGACATTTGGCTCCACATTGTTTCCATCCACGTAGAAACTATAGGTATAACATGTAATTCTTCATCTCAAAAACATATTACATATTGAGTGCATATATTTTTGTATTCTCTATACTTATACATGTTCTTTATATCAATTTAAACTTAAATGTAAGGAAAAATTGTGTCTATTTCTTTAATCTAGTATTTATGACGACCCTTCTACCATATGTTCGAACGCGAACGTTTGCTCGATGTGGGACTCTGAAGCCCCACCTGAATGCTTCACCTCGCGTTCGACATAGGGGGAAGGTGTCACGTCCCGTGACATATATATATATATATATATATGTATATAATTAAAAACCCACACATCACTACTTTCCAACCGAGCAATTCACGCCTACCCCGAAAGGGAAACGGCTTCATGATATAATAATAATATACGTATATGCAGCATGCTATTAAACTGCGAAGTAATACAAAAAATGTTAACTAATAAAACATTTGAAACATTCGAGTTCCACTTGGAAGTTTGGAGAACATGAAACAGCTAAGGAACACCAAAGCTATTTAATTCTAATTACAATCAAAGCTCTTCTACAAGCGTTTGAAATTTTCGAAAACCCAACCGCCTTGACGTGAACATAGTCGACCCGACCGTAAGTTTCGGAGTTTGTGTACACCCCTACTTTTAGGAATTGCTAAAATGTTATATAAAAGATAATAGTAACTAAATTTACCAAATTTAAAAGCAAATTATTTTTCGAGGTAGATAAATATTTTAAATTTTTTATTGATTTTTTCTAATATCTCATACGATTTCTGTATAGGAGAAACAGGAAGAGTGGGCCACGTCGATTTCTGCGTCAACGGTGGAAAAATTCAGCCCTTCTGTGTTAACCAGACGAATTATCAGCTCTGTAGTCACGTTTGGGTTGTTTGTTTCATGGCTCAAAGTATAGATGATGGAGGAAGGAAACTGATCGCAGAACCTTGTTCGAGAAGATGTCCCTCTGGACCCAGAATTAGTCAGAGGGCTGGCGAGTATCTTATCATGGGTCAGCATACGCCCAGCGGGTCCAAAGGCTCTTTTTGCTTAACTAGCTACGATCCTCCCTATTGTCCAGAATACTTCGATGGACATGGTGACCAAAAATGTTGCGTTTAGATTATTTTTAAAGCCCTCCAGAATGTGTAGATAATTCTCAAATCCCCATAGACGATTCGAAAAACCTTTGACTTGTAAGATGACGAATGTACTGTAATATTAAGTTTTATCCTTAGAGCCGTTCAAAAACTACTTATAGTCTATAGTCTGCTAGTCTATGATCACCCTGGGGGCTTCTAACTTTGTGTGGTGATCTGTGATGACGAAGAGGAGCGATCGAAAAAATGTTTGAAATATAGCGTGATATAGTTTTTGAACGGCTCCTTTGTTATTGTTACATGATTTGCATAGTAATCAGTGCATTGTGTCATTGTTCTCATGATAGGAACGATGGACTAACGTCAAATTTGTATTCATCCCGCAACCAAGAAAAATCTGGCACCAAGAATAAACAGTAACCAGTAACGGTTCGATACCGTTATATGTTCCAGAATTTTAAATCAACCGATAACACGTATTAGGAGAGAGAGAGAGAGAGAGAGAGAGAGAGAGAGAGAGACAATGGATTTGAATTATGTTAAGTATTTGGTACTGAATGCAGAATTGCAGATGAGTGCTTGTGCCTATGTATATATATATATATATATATATATATATGGGTGTGTGTGTGTGTGTATTAGCAATGTTAGAAATACATTAAATTTTTTATTGTTTCTTTTCCTAATTGGAAAATGTAATAATCTAAATAGATTATATGATTACTTTTTGTTTGTATTTGTATTTTACATTGTTACTGTTTTGTATCAATCTTAGGTCGAAAAACAAATGATTGAATACATAAAAATAATAAATAAAAATAATTGTTCCGAATTTGTAATTATCAAAACTTATCTTAATAAAGTTGATCAGTGTTTGATTTTGTGCAGCCCAGTTAACAAAAAGTGAAATTAATTAACAGATTATTATATAAGTAAGTGGATGCAATCTCACCCAAATCCTAAAACTTTTTTAATTATTCCGAATTTTTAATTATTAGCACTTATCTTAATAAAGTTGGTCAGTGTTTGATTTTGTGCTTCGGCTTACTTTGGGCTTACCTGTAGCACGCCCATAGTGGGCACTATCAGAGCAAAAAAAAACAAAAGTCGTGCGAATAATAAATGACGAATAGGGGTTAGAAAATATCGATCAATTCAAGCAGAATCTAGCGCCCATATTCAAATTATGTAAATCAAAATAATTCTCACACTATAACCACATATACCCAGATAACAATCATGCAGGCGCATTACAGCGACAAGTCATGCTGACACAAAATTCATGCACACAGTCTGCAGAACGCAAACATTATCTGCGTCTTATTTTATTCGCACACAGAAACTGCAGTATGACTTCAGGTACTGAGGGAAACTTGTGTGTCTCATGCGCCTTCACGGCTTGAGGGCAGAGTGCCTTACAGGCACGTGTCTGCTGGCACGCGCTGTACATTGCTGACACTTTGCTTACACATATGGTATCAGACAGTTTATCGTTCTTTTTATCCCCGTGACAATACGCGTAACGAAATTTCTATACAAGCTGTTTCTTTTTTCTTGATAAGATTAGCACGACCTTGAAAAAGGGGGTATTCGTACTTAAATTTGAAAAAATGATTACTATTTTACAATAATATGACGCTAATTTTATTTTTTATTTCAACAAAAAAACTATTTTTGACAGAAAAGTATATTTTTTCAAAAAGCCTAAAAACACTACTAATTAATTTATTTGTATAATAATATCTTTTTCTGATTGCATAAAGACTTCTCAAAATTCAGCCTGGTGAGTTTCCTAAATGTTCAACTTTCATTAAAATAATTTAAAAAAAAAAAAAAAATTTTAATTTGATAGGCGATGGTTTCTTCACGAGAAAAATAGTGCGGAAATAAATTTGAGAACTTCTTATGCCAGCAGCACGTATAAATTAAAGTTTCACTCAAATTATAAATTGTCGCTTGAATGTTGATATTTGCACAGCATTTATGGATAAGTGTCTAAGAATGGCCCTCTTTGACGAAGAAGGTGTAGATCTCGAAACAGTAAAAGTGCGTGGATATGAAATACCTTCAGCTACCCAAGCACTTATATCACTGATAATAGGCATCGAAACCTCTGTCGTTGATTCTTTGGGACCCAATTAAATTATTTTAAATATTAAATAATGCCTATTTAAAAAAAGAATATAGTAAATATGTATAATACCCCCTCCCCCATAGCGTAACCATCCTTAGGATTTTATCGTACCCTCCCCCCTGAAAGTGTCAACGTAATTTGTGCACGACCCCTAAGATTAAACTTGCTCAAACATCGATGGTCCTAAGTAATTCAAAACAAGAATGGGTTTAGTTAGGTACTAACAACGAAAACTGCAAATAATAAAGAGTTATGTGAAAGTTATGTACTTATCTTCTGTAGAAGAATCTTGTGAGAATCACTTCTCTTCATATAATCAAAGGGATTCATCTGGTCGATACATCAAGTTTGTAAACTTTGATTCAGCAAAAAGAAATAACAGCTATGCAGTTCTGTAAAATAAAACTTTGAAGATTTCGTAAATTATTGATATTGTTCTTCGAGAAAAATATCAGTAATTTATGAAGACCGATGAGAATTTTGAGCACTTACTGAAACGGTTTAGAATAATTAAAGCTTAACATGTGTACACCTATTTCAGTGCAAAAATTGAGGTTTGGAAATTTTTGACCCTAAAATTTAGTATTTAAATATTTTCTAATATTTAAAAATTTTAAATAGTTCACACTAAATGAATGAATTATGCTTAAAAATTCAATTTTTCCAATAATTCGCCAGTAATTATAGGATCTTGTCAAATATTTAACAATTAGAAATATTGTTATCAATCTCTGATAGACGTACATTGTCATTTAATAAGAGTTCCACCAGTTCTGCTAAAAACAGGGATCAAACACACCCTAAACGTAAGTCGTCACTCTCAAGTAAATGGGTTGCTAAAAAGAAATAACACTACCCTGATTCCAGCAATTTTCGCTAGCATCCTTCATGCCAAAGATCCTGATTAAGACTTACGACTACGACAAGTACAAAGAGGCCGTAACGAGTCACCTAATAAAGTGACGGGAAAAAGTCCATTTGAACCTCATTTCGGCTTTATAACCCATATAGTGAGGACGAATTTCGAAAACTTACCATCGATATTGAAGAGCGAGATATATCCCCGGAGATTATTCAAAAAGAAATCCAATCAAAAGTCAAAGAAGGACCAGGTAGTCTTCAAAATTTCGAGCCACATTCAAACCCCTAGTCATTACAAGAATATTACCAGGATGTATCTATGGTGATCCTACACTCCGTAAGGAGGGCCGAGACAGGAGGTTAAAAACTGCACATGCATTTGTATTTATTCAAGAAAGTCCCCAGGGCTAAATAGCCCTCTAAGGAACAGGATATTACAGGGTCATTACAAATTTGTGCAAGCACTGATCGGCAGTATACATTTTTAATTTTTGTCGACAAAAACCCGGGGGAACTGAACCCGATTTACCACACGACGAAGTATCACATGCCCTTAAATTCCTCGCAAATACAAGGAAGCCAATTTGTGTATTCGTTTTTGTGTTTAACAATACTTTTGCAAATAAGGCGGCAAAATGGTTCATTTCAACGATACGATTTCTGATCTCTGCATGAATCCCTAAAATAAAGTAATTATGAGTTAGAATTAATGAAGACAGACTTAGAAATGACAAATATTTTATTACAATTCTATTTAATTATTATAAACAGTTTATTTAAATAAATCCAACAGTATATCACTTTTTTGTAGAAAAAAAAAACAACTTATTTTGTCTGAGACTCGTTGTAATTTACTATCAGAATGGTATTAATAACGAAAAATTGTAATGACTGGTAAACTTTTAAAGAACTCATAAAGTTATAAACTATTTTTTTACCTATTATGTTTTATGAGCAGACCAATTGACATAGTAGAAAAGTTAATGTTAGGATGAGAATAATTAATTGAAAAACGAATTTTCATTTTTCAAAATTAAAATTTTCGGTCGTTTAAACAATTTTTGTTTTAAGAATGTGTTTAATAATGTTTGTTACAAAAAAAAACTAAAGGCATCATTGTATTCTACGGGAAAAATTACATAAGAGTCCATGTGTTAAACCATTTTTTTCTCAGCCCGTATTTGTTATATAGTATAATTAAATACTTAAGTGGGTGTTGTACGATGTAATTGTTTATGTATACTACATAAGAAATAGAGTGGAGAAAAAAATTGTCTGCTACATGGACTCTATGTAATTTTTCCCGTAGAATCCAATGGTGTTATTTTTTTTTCGTAGCAGATATTGTTAAATATATTATTTAAACAAAAATTGTTTCAAAAATAGAAAATCAAAATTTTTTTGAATGAAAAAAATTCTTTTAATAAAATATTCACTTTTCAAATGTTCGCCAGTTGATTCGAAATGCTTTTCTGGGATGAAGAGTTTATAAAAACTGTGATCGAAGAAAAATTAAAATGCTTTCTTTACGAAAATGAATTATAATAATTCAAAGACTTGTTAGCGCCAATAGAATCTCTCTAATGGTCTCTAGGCGTAGGGCCCTAGCCGCTGTTACAGCATAGTGTACGGGGGGCAGTCTAGCGAGAGCAAGGCCACGAGCGAGTTAATCTGAGCGCGTCTCCCTTTTATATAGTTTATTGGTTCATAGCTATTAATAAATATAGTTTAATTGGTATTCATGCCTCTATTTAATGGCTTTTAAGGCCATGTAACGAGTATACCAGCTGATCAAGTTAGTCCTGAGATCAATATTTTGTCTCCCATATTTAAAAATAAATGTTAAAATAACGCGGAAATATTTTCGGAAAATATTAATAAATATTAAAGGACCGTTTGTTATAAAATATTGATCAATTTAATATTTAATAGCAGAAAAGCTGTTCATATGTTTTTATGTTCAATTTTGGAAAAATGTGTACTTTGTGGCAACCCTTGCTCTTGGCCACACTTTTTCCATTTTTTTTTAAACATGAAAGCTATTACAATTCAGTGTAGCTTTCATGTTTTGGCCTACCGCTTCTACTCGTGCTCATATTTTTTTAATACAAATGGTAAAAATAATATCTAGATGATCTAGATAATCAGACGTTTTGATAAAGAAAAGTGATAAAGTCTCATATACGCGTAATTTACATCGTGTAAGAAACTAGTCACGTACAATACCTATTAATTTACCGTAAAAACCACGTAAATTACCTGGGGTATTCGGCTCTGGTGCCGAGCCGAATGTTGAAAATCAAATACACCTCTTTTTCTAACATGTTGAAATAGAAAGAGAGGTCCCTACGATTTTCCACTTCGAAACGGCCCGGAAGTCCCACAGCAACCTAGACGCGGCTACAGGCTGTAGGCGCGGCACCTCACGCCATTTGTAAAGAGAGTTCTCTAGTGAGATGCCGCATTGAATCTGCTTTCCGACACTTGCAGGCAGCCTGCCTGCAGAAAGCCTACAAGAGTGAAAGAGATGCAGAACAATCAGAAATATCTTTCTCCCCCCCCCCGTGGAGTTTCTGCAGTCAGGTTGCCTGACACTGCCAACAAGTGACGTATGAAAAGGCCTTTAGTCATGCGATGTGCAGTGGACCGGAGTGATGTGGCGCTTACGGCCATTCGCTGAAATGCACCATAAAAAGACGTTGAGCTCCCCTTCGAACTCAGAGCGAATTGTCGTGAACGCCGATGATTAGGGTTACCAGATGTCGGCTTTTTCTGTCCCGTGTTCGCTTGTCTGCTTTTTATGTGAAATGTTCGCTTTTATCTCGATCAGACCGATGAACTATAAGGTTATACATATTTACATCTTTTCAGTATGTATTTAGCTTGATTGGTCTGGTTCCGCACGCTCCTTCGAAATGGTTGAAATTATTGACATTTCAAATGAGCGCGCGCAACCACACCAATCAGATGAGTTGCACAGGGACTGCGCAATAGACCATTTTACCCATCGGAAAATTTACTGCGCATGTGCAATGTACTTTCTGTTGTACCCAGTTGTTACGATAATTTTTGCTCATTGAACACAGTGAAAACAGTTTTATTTAATTGTTAAGCATTTGTGACAAGTTATCGAAAAAATGTTCAAAGTGTAAATGAATTTCAATGAAAAAGGAATTAACGGAGTGTTTATGCGTTGTATGTACGGCTAATATTGAAGTGATAGTCGTACCAAAACACACATGGGACATAACCTCTTCTACTTCATACGTTTCCCGAAACCTTGTTTACAATACAGAAGTGGTCGTATTAGGAAAGAAGACGTTAGGCTGATTGGTCGGAAATCTTTTGCAGCAGTGTAACCCTCCCTCCCAGGTTTGGGTATGAAGGCCACTCTGTCATCCTTCCATGCCGATGGCACGCGTTTAAGGGCTATACCTGGCCTAAATAATTTCGTCAGAGGAGGTAGGACCAAATCAATGCCTTTTTGTAAAAGACCTGGATAATTGCCATCCGCCCCTGGTGATATAAAAGGACAGAAGGACCCTACGGCCCATTCCACCTTCTTGTAGTCAGCGACTTTAGAGGCGAAATTCCAGCCGGCCCTCAGCACCTCTTGGCCCCAGCCTTCCTCCTCTTGGTCGTTTCGGATTCGTTGAAAACCCAAGAAGTGAACTTCCATCAGGTGATTCAGATTTGCTTCTTCGTATTCGAAGGCCAGGATCTTGTGCAGCTTCGCTGTTTCCGGAATGTTTTTTGATTCCTTGCAGAAGCCCCTCCAATATTCCCGCTCATGCTTTCTTACATTTTTATGGTATTCATACTGGGGCGTCTTATAGATGTCCCAATCCGAAGGCAATTTAGTTCTATTTGCCCTATTGCACAACATTCTGGTCTTTTTACGAAGTCCGTCTAGGTGGGTATTCTACCATAGCTTGTGGTAAATTCCGCAAGCTTCCCTTTGAGTCCCTCTTTATAGGAGTCCCAAAGTGTATTTCTGGGGTTTCTGATCTTAGAAACCACCGGGTTTCCTAGGGTTATTCGAAACACGATGTATTTGTGGTCCGAGAGAGACTCCTCATCGGAGACTCTCTAGTCAACTACCCTGCTCCTCAGTGCATCCGAACATAGAGTCAAATTGATAACCTCACTCTTGTTTTTAGTCTGGAATGTGGAAGTATCACCCCGATTTAGAATCTCCAGTTCTGTGCCTGCTGTATATTCAATTAAATTTCTCCCCCTGTTGTTGATTTTTGTTCTTCTCCACACGGTGTGGTGAGGGTTTGCATCACAGCCCAACAGTAGAGGGATTTTATTCTCCCGACCGTGCCGAATTAGAGCCTTCACCTCTCTAGGAGGCGGATGTCCCCCGGCATCACTAGGGAAATAGGCCGAGGCGATAAACACCTCTAACCTTTCTCCGCTTCGGCTCCCGAGTCTCGCCTTAATAATGGTGAGATCTCTAGATCAGAATTTAGGCACCAAGATCGCACTCATACCCTTGACGGCTATGCATGCCCTTGGCGCTTTTTCTCATGACCCCTCATATATGAAGCCATATCCCGACAAGCCACTAATCCTTTCCCTGTATAACCAGGGTTCTTGGATTAGGCCAATTCCTGTCTGCACCACTGACAAGCGCCTGGCCAGAACCGCCGAAGTGCCTTTGCTGTGGTGCAGATTAATCTGCATCATGGGGATTCCCGTCTCAGCCATTAGAAGGCTAATTCAGGGCCCCCACATGAATTCTGACTTTTCCTGCCGATTTCTGTCGAGAAACGTAACAAAAGTGGTCAGAAATGGTCAGAAGTCCTGACCTTTTTCCTGACTTTTTTTTTAGTAGGCATGGAAGGACACCTTGAAACGGCCATTTTACTTTTGATTCACCGGAACAGCGGAACGCGAACGACACATAAAAATAAGCAGGTGGCAATACATGCGCGCGCCTTGCGTTCACACTACTGCTATTATATAGTTATATTACTATATTACAGCCTTGAAGTCAATGCTACGTGGGTTTATCAATCCTATTGCGGACTCTCCATTATGGACGCAGTCGCATGGAGGTAGATTACTAGAGTAGTGTAACAGTTAAGACGAATGAGGAGACTGCTGGAGCTTGTGCAGACACCTCATTGGTCCAAACTGTTCCACTATTCTACTAATCTACCTCCATGGGACTGTGCCCTAAGTCGTACTTGGAATACAACTATTATTTTATTCCATTTCCAAAACCGTTAATATTTTGACAGGGTAACGTTCCAGATGATGCACTTGAAATGCATCTTAAAAATTGCGCGGTATGCAGTAAAAGTGATGTGTAGGTGAGGTTATGTAAATTAAACAGTTCAAACATTTCTGGTTACAAAATACAAATCCATGCTCTCATAATCGATATTCTAAATTGGAGAAATTTTAAGCAATTTTAAATCAGAAACATGAATAATAATAAAGCAAATAATATTTTTAAGTCACTAAAAATTAATAATTCTTAATTGTTATTCATGCATGAACATTCAATAATAATTTTAAAATTACACAAACAAAGATCCTGTTAAATGAAATAAATGCAACTAAATTTATTGAAATAAATAAAAAATCTACAAGCTATTAACCCATACATCTAGGGGACAGTTAATTTATTTAAATAAATCAACAGAACCACATGTTTTTAACCCACGCACCCCGGAGGAAGCTGATTTATTTAAATGAATAAATAAAATAATAAACTCAACTCTCACATACCTGGGGGTATTTTACTTTATTTTTAAAAAATTAGGAAATTAACATAATAAAGCCAAATACCCACCAGGATTTGTACCTTATTTGAATAAATTTTAGAATAAAAAAATTTGCGCGCAGGGCGTGCACATTTACATCACGCGCTATGCGCACGAACGTTCTCGGTCTTTGTGTTTCTCCCACATTTATGCCCAAACCTTTTAGAATTAAAAGTCAAATCATCGACAACTGTAATTTGGTGATTGTGAATTCTCTTTTGTTGAAGCTCCCCTTTTCTAAATTATGTTCAAAATTATTATATCAAGTGTATATGAAATTTATTTCTGTATTTAAAGCTGGCACTGCTTATTCAGATTTTGTAAAATAATGTACAAATTTTATTTTTCATGATTACTTCAATATTTGCTCCTTATTTTGAGGTCATCCGCGGCTAGAGACCTGACTCCAAGGAACAGTGTTGAACGATGTTGTCTCGCGTAAATTTCCCGCTCTTGTTTACCTTCTAGGACAAAAGGAGCAAAAGTGGATGACGTACACGTTCCTGTTGCGTCAGGATTGGTTGATTTAAGGAACCATGATCGTAGCTTCCGAAGCCTACAAATTCTCATATTATCTCAGAAAATTAGAATACTAGAATTCTAGTTGGAAAATAATCTATAAACAATACAGTTGTGAAATCTGCAAAAAAATTTACTTTTGGGTTAAGTAATGTTAAGGCCGACACCGTCTCTTTCTTTCTGGCGTGTTGCTTGCGAAAGAAAGGGACGGAGTCGGCGTTTTATGCCGAGCGCCCGCTGATAGTGAATATAGAGAATTCATGGTGCCTGGTAGTGCGGTACGAAGGAGATATTCAAAATATCACCTAAGCTCTGATGATTTAACATGGAATTGCTCAATGATTAAACCTAAATTCGGCATTTGTTTCTCTGTTAAAATTCAATTTTACCATTCTTTAAATTTTACTATAATACTAGTACTGATGATATTATTATAATGATTTATTATTATTTTATTAATTTATTATTATTGTCATATTAGTATCAATATTGATTTTGAATAAGGGCGAGCTTTTCGACACATGCGCAGTAAAACATGGGAGTGGGATTCGATTCCCGGTATGAATCGACTTCGGTTTACAGTCCCCTGAACGAAATTTATGGCATCACGTACGCTCATTCAACTCTTAGGCTGCGGAGAGAACATGCGGACCTGCCTTCTCCCCTTTGCCTAGAGAAGAGAAAAGCAGCGAGTGCCATTTCGCTCCCAATCCCTGGATCTTTTCAAATTATTTTTGAAAATTTTTTCGGAACTTTTAAATATCTTTTAAAATAAATTCCCATATTTCCTATTTTCTTTTTAAATCCTGCAAAAACATGGCCTCAAAAGCTTCCAGATTTTCTTTCCAATTTTGTAAATTTTTTGAAATGTTTTGAAATATTGTTAAACATTCTCTTAAAGTGGTGTACTTTTTCAAAATAAAAACTCATTTTAATTCTTCCCAAATTACAAATTTAAAAAATAGAAAAATTATAATTGTAGCACTCAAAGTTTAAATTTATCTCTCTGAAATTGTGACAATTCAGCTTCGAATGGTTTAATTTTGCAAATTGTTTTTTTTTCTTTTGATTAAAAGAATTCAAAATGCATGGGTTAAAAATTTAATATTTTACACTGATACAATACTTGAATAAGATTTTGAAATTGAATAAAGGCGTTTATTTATGAATTTATTAATATAAAAGTGACTTTTAAATATACAATTGTTTATGAAGACTCAATCGGACGTTTACATTTGTGTGACTACTAAGGCCTCAGAATTAAATTAATTCAAATTTTCAAAATAACGAGAATTAATTTCTATATGACCAAAGGTACGTTCTTTATTCTTTTCTTCACGTGCCTGTGGTATGGAACATTAATTTTAATTATTTTGTGAGTAATTAAGAAGGGCGATTGAAATTGAGTAATGTCACGCTTTGAAAATACGTGAGAGGCAAGGGAACTCACGAAAATCCAGCACACCAACACGTGAGAGGCATGGGGACTCACCATAATCAAGCACCCGAAAACATCTAGACTTAATCAAAACTTCCTTATTCTTGATTTGTTGACTTTCTAAATTTCTTCATTTCTTCATTTTCATCGCTTTCTTCATTTCTTGATTTTAAAGAAAAAAAATTGGTTTGAACGTATAGTGGTAACCGATAGGGGCAAGCCTGAAGTAGGGACTGCATTTTTTAGTGTTTTTGAAATTTTTTGAACTTCAACAAAAGACCCTAAGGTACACCCGTAAGGTACTAACTTTTTGGAATTCCAAAACAAATTTCTATTGGATTTTTTTTAAATTCAAAAAAGCTACTGCCATAAAAAACGTACCTTATTAGTGACTTTTATTTACAATCAAAAATTTTCAACTCCATAGGTAGGAATAGGATAGGTTCAACTTTCCCTTAAAGCAAAAACCCTTCATGTCTTCGTAGGGCGTGGACTAAACCTACAGGGGATACCACGTAAAAAAATTTGCCTCAAACTCTACCTCCACGGTGGCGTGGAAACATTTGCAGAACGTATCCGCTGGGAAGCTGCATGGTTTTTAGAACTGTTCTTTTTAGAAATAGGTAGAAAAACTGATTCGTCAGTTCTTGAAACCGAAAAAAATTAAAAAAATTAACGTAACGCCTAACTAGGCGCAATCAACCTTACTCCGCGTGCGCTAGGCTAGCGCCATCAGCTATAAGCAGGCGCATTACCGATTTTCTCTGAGTTTCAACCCAACTGTGGTAACTGTACTACGGCCGGTACGATAAAGACCACAATGTACTTATAGTGTGTTGCTATGGAGGGATACGCTATTTTTCATGCAAAAATTAAAATAAATACATTTTCCTCGATAGCATCATTTCAGTAAAGTGTTCTACTATTCAGTAAGCAGGGAGCAGTTAAGGCAGTTTTTGAGCTCGGATTTTCCTTTAGGCGATCCTAGCGAGAAAAGCAAAAACTACCATCCGTTATGATTGAAGCCTGCAGGTAATCAGACACCCACTGTGACCAATACTGATTCATTCAGGGGCGAACACACCGTATACGAAAACTAGGGGCCCCTACCCAAATGAGTGGGTGAATCCCCAAAAGATTAGGTGGATGTAAGTGGTTGGGGGGGGGGCAGATAATATCATTGAATGCAGACTGTGAAATAAAACTGTAAACAATATAATATCTTATAATCAATTCGCCCCCGAATTCATGCATGCAATACCTATAAATAATCCCTGATGAGGAGGTCTAAATGACTTCGAAACATGTTGGTCCCTGGTAGTATAAAAAGGACGGAGGAAGGAAAAAGTGAGAGGTTGGTTTTTGGTTGACTTTTTCTCCCCCCTTTTTTCTTTTGGTTATCTTTGTCTCTAATGAGCCGAAAAGTGAGATAGTTTGGAATTCTGTTTGTTTAATTGTGAATCTTTTTCATGATTATTTTGCATACAATTATTCATGATAAAATAGATTTCTTTTCGATCTTAATTTAATAAATAATAAGCAATTCTTATTTTTCTTAATTAAAAAATTTTAAAGTTTCAAATTTTATAGACTAAAACAATATTTTTAATTTGATAAAAGTCTTTAAGTATGAATATATTGTTTTTAAGTTATTTTACAATTTCAAATAGTTTATCAAGTTTCAATCATCCGTTTACATTTGTTTAACTACTAAGACTTTCCAATTTAAACAGTTTAATCTTTAACATTAAACTCTGGAAATTCTTAAATTTTGAACCGATTTCGAATCGTCTTGTAAAATCAATTATTAATTACTTGTTAATCGTTATGGAACAGTTTAATTTAAAAAATCATTATGATTTATATTCACAGTTGATCAACTAAAAAGATTTTTTTTTTGTTCAATATTTCAACACTGTCGATATTTTAGAGCATCTGTAAATAGATGCAGATTTTTACATCTAAAAGCAGTTTTTCTCAGTTTTCTTTCGCTTAGCAGATGGAAAATGTCGCAAAGATCACTCAAAACACTCAAAGATCATTTAACACTTTCAGTAAATTACTTTTAATGTGTTATTAAATTCAATGTTTTTATTTTGCTATGCATTTGCAACGATCATATGTCAACTGCATAGCTGGCGGCACCACTCGGCCACCGTCAACACATGGTACATTTTCAACTCAATAGTTCCAGGGGGCTGGGTGATACCACTCCTTACTATTCCTTCGTGAGAGAGGGTAAGCTGTCTCAACTAGAGTTCGAAGGGCGGTAACTTACGCCAGGAACGCCGAGAACGTTACCGGTAAGTTCTCGAGCGATTTTTTTTTCGAGAATTTACGAGAATTTAAATTTGTCACCATAATAAATTAAATTCAGACACACCTGTGTTGATTTTTAGTAACTCAGGGAATATTTTTCAAATTATTAACGATTTGTAGCATTGAGTGCTAAGAAACAAAGGAATTAATGACAATATCAGAGATATCAGAGAAACGACCGTTTCAAAAGTATTTCATCATATTTCATGTTTGAAATGAAAAAAGTGTTTTATGGAATATCTTCCAAAAAGGCGTTCATAAGGATGATAAAATTAGCTACAATTGCAACTATTGCAGTGAACTTTACGTGAGAAATGCTACACGCCAAAGAAGGCATTTAGAAGAAAAATGTTTAAAGTGGCCCATCCAATCTTCTTGTTCAGTTGATGCAAGCGTCTTTTGGTCTTTTGATCCATCGTCGGTTTGAGCCTTCGATTGGAATCAGCGTTGAATTTGAATTGAATTTGAATCAGATTTGAATATGGCGTCGAAAATGATTATACCAAAAATTTTGCTGAAGGTAATAATTTCGGAGTGATCAACAGTTAAAGATTAACCAAACAGAAACACGCGTTAGATTATAATATAATCAAGTGCTCTCTGAAGGTTGCTTTACGATCCAAGTCTCTTTCAAGCTTGACTCGCAAGCTTTTCTCATACTTACGATTTAAGTTTCCATCAAGTTTGCATCGCAAGCTTCCCTAAAACTTAGGATGCAAGTATCCCTCAAGTTTGCCTAGCAAGTTGCGGAAAACTTGCCTAAACCTTCGGGTGTAAGCTTTGTGACCAGTTTTGTTCTCAATGGCCTATCACTGAAATTATTATTTTACAATTAATTAGGGAGGGTCTCGCCGAGTAACTACGTGACGATTTTTGGTTGATATTCAGAAGACTCGTGTTGGTTCGGAAATGTGACCCGAAAAAGCTACTTTTAAATAATTCACATTCTTTTTCTCAGAAAAATTGCTTAAATTATACACTGAATTGTCTAATGTATTTTTACATAAGTAAGAGTGCATTTCGGTAAAAGAGTAGCACTTTACGTCGAGATACAATAACCGATTTTAGCATCGGGATTCTTATAGTTATAGAAAGTGCTCTTTGGAATTCGTGGGACCCTTGGTCAGCAAGTTTCCGATCGGGTTGTTCAGTATGAAACCCGGGAGTATTTTCATTGTTTGTTCATGTTACGGGTAAAAAACACCACGTTACAACACGCCCTGCTTCTGGCAATATATCAAATTCACATCCTTGACCGATATTTGAAGAACCCATCGCTTCGTCCCTCTTTCCAAAGTGCACCGGTTTTTTAGTTTTAATAATAGCCCCGAAATGTTATATAAGCAAGAATAAAATAAACATATAGAGGACAGACACAGAAATCATGAGTCGCGGAGTCATGCTAGAGAATTAGCAACCAATTAGCGGTTAATTATACATCTGATGATCCTACAAACATGCGATATCTTTCGGAACACCAGGTATATATACACACACACACACGCTCACACACACACACACATATATATATATATATATATTCAGTTTCGGTTTCTATTCCCTTGGAATAGAAGAAGGACCTATGACAAAAAACCGAACGCGTCCTCGGGTTGCGGATGAGGGGCCCCTGTACAAAGAGTTTCTGCTAAATATGGTTACAATAATTAATAAGCAGTCGCGGACAATTGTCCAGGGACGGTATCGAAGGAATAACCCCTACGCGGAGGCGTAGCAACCGTGCCGAAAGCTGAATGGCACCTGGGTGAGGTGTCTTAAACGAGATGATAAGTCTATGAGAGGTTGAATCGAAAGCTTTCCGGTAGTCAATCCAGGCCATTGACAGGTTGCTTTGATGGGCTGCAGCCTCTTTACAGACACACCTGTCAATTAGAAGGTTCTCTCGACAGCCTGCTACACCTTTTTTCGAACCACGCTGTTCCTACATCTCACGCCATACAGGCTCCATTCGCCGAAATATATATATATATATATTTGACGAAGTGGTAATTTAACGAAGTGACCATTTAACAAAGTGGTAATAAACCTTATCGCAAACTATGTAACCAAATTTTTTTTGTCGAAACTCACTCATATCAAATGCAAATATCTCAGAAGAATAAGCTTGAAGTATTTATTCTAAGGCATAACGCTATACTAAAAATTATATAAACGACTGAAGCACTAGAATATTCGTTAGTTACTCTGATAAATAATTGAATTCTTCATCAATAGAATACTCAGTGTGTTCTCTAATTAGAAAACATGGGAATTGTCTGTACGCTGATCTCATTTTTGGTTATGATCCTCAGTTCTATTGGTGAATATAATAATATAGTATAACTATAATTTCAAGCCAATTTTTTTCAAGCAAGCCAGAATCTTTGCGATCTAATCTGTAGAGAACAATTTTACATGATTCCAACTTTGCGCACCAGTTTCATCACCGACCTATATGTGTACGTCTGAATTTCGACCTACACATATGGTACCCTCCCATCTGATATCGTATACATATATTCAATATAGTTCACACAGTTCTTATAGTGAATTCCTAATTAATAATAAGCGATTTCAGTACATAAAGTGTAAGTCCTTTGAAATCCTTTAAAAAAATCTATTAGCTGCTTTCCAAGAAAATATCGAAGTGCAAAAAACCTAGCAAGTTACGTTCCTCTCACATAATCAATATCAATAAAAATAATTACCACTTTCCACTGATTAATTTTATTTTATGTGACTTCTCTATTGTTAAAGCTCCTTTGGCTTTAACGAACACATTCTCATCACGTATCTCGTGCTTCACACTCGATTTTGTACGATATCTAAACTTTTCTATATTGTGTTCAACACTATTATATCAAATGTATAGCATATTTATTTCTGTATCTCAAGCTGGTACTGCTTATTCAGATTTTGGAAAATAATGTACAAATGCTATTTTTCAGGATTACTTCAATATTTGTTCCTTATTTTGTACTAATTTTCATCCTCAGCTTCCCTGCGAAATCTATCATTTCAATTATTTCATATTATCGCAATACATAATAATGTTGTTAAATAAAAAGTTATTTCAGCTTGTGTCGTTTTTCCAGAAATTAAATTATTAATTTTTGATGTGTTCTTATAGCAAGAGTTTATAACAAATTTGTAGATCTTTTTTGGTTGAACAACTTTTGTCTTTTCATTTTTTTTCGTCTCAATTAAAAGTAACCTTCACGTTATTTACACAAAATGTTGTGCATTGTGAAATCATTTTATTTACATTTATTATCTCTGTCAGTATTACCCTCTTTGAATATTGAAAATTATGGTTTTACATTAAATTAGCCATAATTATTTAGACTGGAAGCAATAAATCATCCTTTATTTCTATGAACTATACTACGCCATAGCTTTAACAGATGGGTGAAAAGCTAAAATTTCTAAATATTTGATCATATTTATTTACGAAAAAAAATTGTAATATGGTGACTCTTAAAACAGCAAATGGCTCAGAACTCCTAAGGCTTGACGTATTTAAAAATTCTTATCAAAAAATTAGAACTTAACACTGATATCAAAACAGTTAACTAATTTTGGTAATAAATATTTGTATTGTTCATGCTAAAAATGCCCAGTACAGTTATAATATCACATAAGCGGCATTGGTCAAAGGGATGATGAGAGCTTGAATATGAGACGAGACTCACATTACCGAACGGTTCTGTAATATATAATATGACACCTTTGTTTATGTTACAAGTTCCCGGTACAGTTATAATATCACATAAGCGGTATTGGTTAAAGGGATGAGGAGAGCTTGAATATGAGATGAGACGCACATCACTGACTTCCGCCATTTGCGTGACGTGTACAAGCGAAACTTGTTCGAACTTGCATAAAAGCATGTAACTTTGCGACGACATGTGACATGCATGACATATGATGGATCATATCAAAGAGTAATACTATGACTCATCAAAGTAGCCAACTATCTAGACCCAAAATGCGGGACGGCCGGACATTACCACTAAAGACCATTTTATTTTTTTTTTAGGGGAAGGTTTTTGAAATAAACGGAAAAACATTGGTGGTTTTGGAAAATGTATTACACTACATATTGACTATGTTGTACATTACGCATTACTCGGTTCCTTTTTTGAAGCCATACGTAAAGTCATATTGTAGTCAATATTCATTTTTTTACCAAAAAAGTATAGCTTGTACAAAAATCATAGTAAATGCGGGACATGTGAGACGCTACCCCAATTTTCCAGGACACTTTGCGGGACGAATTTCAAAGCGGGATAGAAGGTACTAATGCGGGACCGACCCGGACATACACTAACGCTAATCGGTCCAGAACCGGCCCTGTACTACTACTACTAGTCCAAAAGCTGGTGACGTTTTTCGTGAAGTGGGAGTATAAGTCCTAATTTGTGGCGAATATATCTGGGAAATGACCCTTCTTTCGAAACCCATAAATGGCAGACGCCCTGTCTGGCAGTATGTTATCCCCAATCTATCGGTGTGGAGATTGAATAATACCCACTTGAAAAATTGGACGAACAAAAGGACGTAAAAAAGTACGTATAAAAGGTCGTTCAAAAGTACTTATGAAAGGACGTACTAAAGGACTAAAGTTTATTCTAAAAATTGTGGTAAAGAAACAATATTGTTTTTAATGAAAATATAATCAGATTATAAAATGTATCGCTATACTTTTGGTTTACATGTGTTTGTCCTGGGGTAAATGATCATGTGACGTCACTTTTTGTCAAGAGGATTTCGAGTGCTACAGCAGAGCCTAAACAGAGGACATAGGGCCAAATTTTTATTAAATTAGGCCCTCTTTTAGCCCTGAAAGTGGGAAAAATGGACATTTGTGCCATTTTGAAGGATTAAAAGAGGGCCTGATCTAATACAAGCTAAGACCTCTACAAGCCCTTCTAAGTCCTAGTATGTCCTACAATTTAGAGGTCTAAAAGAGGGCTAAAATTTCGACTCGGGTCGATTTTGTCCAAAATCCGAACTTTTGTACATTATGTTTAACACTATTATATCAAATTTACATTACATTTATTTCTCTACCTCGCCCTGGCATCGCTAGTTTAGATATTGCAAAATAAAGTGCGAATTTTATGTATCATGATTACTTTAATATTTGTTATTTTTTACGATTCGAAACAAAAACAACAAATTTGTAGACCTTTTTTGGTAAAACAACTTTTGTTTATTAATTTTTTTTCATAGCTTGTGTCGTTTGCCCCAAAAACTTAATTTTTTCATTGTTAATGTAATTTTTCGCGATTAAAATAAAAACTACGCATCCTATCAAAAAATGATTCATACAAAATTTGTAGATCTTTTTTGGATGCACAATTTTTGTCTCATCTTTTTTCGCTTCTTGTATAGTTTGACTTTAAAATCGAATTTTTGATTTTTCATTATTTTTTTGTCGATTAAAACTCGAATTTTCGATTTTTCAAGAAAATTCAAAAAGTTGTTATGACAATCTTATAGGGCTTTTGAAAAGCAACGTTTTTCTTTCTGTGACTTTTTTTCATATCGTGCGTTGTTCAGCTTAAAATTTTCATTTTCGTTTGTTTTTTTAAATTTTGTAAATGCTATAACTCTGGTAATTTATTTTCATCAAATAAAGTCATGAGCGTAAATTATTCGTCTTTTTGTGTACTACGAATAGCCGTACGTAGAATTTCTGAATCTTAAAAAAGTGGTCCTAAAACTTTTGAAAATGCTCTAACTTTTTGAATTTGTATCGAAAATGGCTCCCTAACGAACTTGACCTTTATTTTGGGACACTTGAAGAGTATACCAAACCCCAATGCAATCAGTACGAAAATAAATGTAATATACATTTGATATAGTATTGTTGAACATAATGTAGTAAATATGTTTAATAGTATTTTGTCTACATGGCCGATAATCAATATTTTGTGAATATTGATTATTAATTTTCAAAGTTGTGAAAAAATCTCTCTAGCTCCGCTGGGATTCGAACGCCAGATCTTTCAGATTTCCGGTCTGATGCTCTAACTAATTACTTATTTTTGTGTTGCTTTATTCGCATATGTCTGTCTGTCTCGAGTCGTGTACATATTATTGTATCTCTACTTTAATTTGATATAAGTAACAATAAATGCGTGTTTTTTAGATCTAGATTTAAAAAAAAAATAAATAAATAAATAAAATGGTGTAAAATTGAAAAAAAATGATGTTTTGATTTTATCAACCCTTTTCCAACCTGAATAGAATGTAAGATTAGTATAATTAATTTGCGTTATAATTAGTTCTCACCTTTTCCTACTCGATAGCTTACATCCCCTACTCTTAGACTCACAGGGAAGGTGTGAGGCCCCCTCCACTTTTTGAGGTGGAACGTTTCCATTTATGAAAAAATCGCAGGTACGCACAGGGAGGGGGTGGGGCCCCCTCCCCTTCTTTCAGCTGGGAATCATCCATTCGACGGAATGATATGTGGTCCCTTCCCCTTTTCCAACTCGGAATAATTCATTAGATCAATCAGGATAACCGCCATTTTGTTTTAGGTCACGCCCGAATAGCCGCCATTTTGTTTTAGGCCACGCCCCTTGATGGCCGCCATTTTTGTTTCAGGCCACGCCCCTCGACCAATCAGGAGAGGCCACGCCTCCTCCCCCCTCATTTTAGACTACGCCTCTCGACCAATCACTGGCCGCCCTATAGCTCAGGGTAACTACTCCCGATATAAGAAGAACCCGGTAAAGCGAAACGATCCCACTTTTTGAATTTTGGCCTGATAACAAAATTCCTTGAAAAAAGTTTCGAGCGATATTTTATATCAAGTAAAAATTTGAATTGCTATTCCTCAATCGCTATTCCTTGTCGTGTACCAAAAAATTTGACAAAAATTTACAACACTCATAAAAAAGTTTCGTTTCAAATTTTGAAAAAGCTCTAACTTTTTGAATTTTGATTTAATCGGAAAATTTAGCTGAGATTGTTTTTGAATATATGTGATATCTAGTGAAAACTTCGAATAAAATTTCCTAATCCATCAGAAAAAAATATTTTTTCTATTTTTTGAAAATTTTGAAAATCATGTAACTTTTCGAAATTTTATCAATATTGTAAATTTCATTTGAATAATTTGCAAGTCTTATACAAAGAGAAACTTTCGGTTGTAAAATTTGTAAGCCAAGATATAGCGTCACTTTTTCCAGAATTTCTATTGTGTGAATGTAAGATATTGATTAATATCTTCGAATATTTGAACTAGGAGGGAAATTTTGTAGACAGATTTATTCCTCCTGTTGATTTACATAGTGAAAGGGATAACTTTGCATTATCAACTTTTGCATTGATATCCGAAAAAGTGGGACATGAAAAACGAATCATTGGTCTTGAGGGAAACCAAGAAAAAATTAACGAGCGAATCAATCGAAACCAAAATGTAACTTCCTATAAACCGCACTGATAGGCTACCCAGATATATGTATATATAATTATATATGATATATAATAATATATGATATATAATAATATATGATATATAATAATATATAATATATTCAATGAATTTTCCAATTTTTTCTTAGTTCAAAAAATTATTATATACTTACATACTGGTGTATGCATCCTCTGCAGATTTGAGAAAGAGCCTGTTCGTGGTGTACCTGAATCTGTAAAATATAATATGGTGATTCTTATTCGAGAATTTGTTTAACGAATCCCAAAAATTTTCTATTGGTCCAGACTAATGATAGCTCAAATGTAATCCCAAAGACAGTTAACATTAAACAAGGTACCCACTTTCGATGGAGTAAATTTATTTTGAGAATCTAGACACAAGAATTATGCACCAAAGAAAGATCTATAAATTTTTTTCAAATTCCCTTTCTGATTAAATGCGTAGTTTTTATTTTAATCTTAAAAAATAACATAAAAAATGAAGAAATTATATTTTTGGAAAAACGAAACAAGCTACGAGAAAAATGGATAGACAAACTTTGTTCATCCAAAAAAGGGCTGCTACTTTTTTATGAATAATTTTTTGATAGGATGAGTAGTTTTTGTTTAATTGTAAAAAAATAACATTTAAATTAAAAAAATAAAGTGAAAAACGACAGTCACGTAAGAGCAACAAATTTGTTATTGATTATGTTTTGGTAGGACGCGTATTTTTTATTCTAATAATAACAAAGAACACCTAAAATGGCAATTTAATAAATTTATGGAAAAGCGACACAAGATGCAATGAAATTTTCGAAAAAAGAATTGTTTTTTGTTTTTGATAGAATACCTTACTTTTTTAATTATAAAACAAGACGCTTAAAATACTTATGTTTCAATATCAATGCATATTATTATAATGCATATTATAATATATGTTTTAGGGTAGCTGAGCATGAAAGTCAATACAAAATAAAGAAAAAATGTTAGAGATCATGAAAAATGTAATTTTTATTTTATTTCGAAATACATGTATAACCATAGAAAGACCAAGCGCGTAGCGCGCGGCAAATACATTATCGAGCGCGAATAGCGAGATAAATATGTTATCAAGCGCGAAGAGCGAAATCCAAAGACGCGCGCAAACATTATTTATGTTCTCGTTAGTTTTCTGTTTGAATCTCGATTGAATTTATTAGTTTAGGAATTAAATGTTTGATACATGCACATTATTGCAATTAAATTAAAACCTAATATATGTTGAATTGCTCAGATGCAATTGAATTAATACAATAGGTTCATTATTTTCTTGTTGCTATAATTGAGCATTACTGTCAGGGAAATAAAATCTTTTAATAATTCTTTGATTCAATGAAATATGTTCTAATGATTGCGTAAATATTTTTGAACAAAAGTATGTGATGACAATTTCCAATTTGTAAACCCGTTTTTCCCACACGTCAGCTTTTTCAGATTTGTTGGAACAACGTTCTTATAGAAAAATTATAAATCGTATTCTAAGTGAGTGTAGATAATTCTTTTGTTAACACAAGTGGTGACATGATTTATGCGCGATTTTTAAAGCAAAATCCAAAAACTACCTTATTTTTGTGATAACTCGAACTGTTTTCGCGAAAATCACAAGAAAACTTCGAAAAATAAGGTTTTATAGAAGATTTCATACTCAGACAAATATATACTTGAAATAAAATAGAGGTATTTTTATTTGTTCACAAATAAATTTAACATTGTTTATAGTTATCATTATTTTATAGTTATTTATTAAAAAATACACAAATTCTTTCAATTCTTTGTAGATATCTGAAGAGATCTGAAATCACAAAAGATCTACTTTGGGTATTGGGGAATTTTTAATCTCTTCAGAAAATGCTGGTGTTATACAATAGGGGCGGGGTAGTCATAAATTCGCCCACAGTACCTGAGACCAGTATGTTAGGGTGGGCGATCGTATTTTCCTCTACGGCTACCTGTGTAACCTTCCCCTTTTAGTGTGCAACGACACTACATCTCACTGAATTCGAAGTTGCTCGATCTTTGGTCCTTTGCGGATGACTACACTAGTAGGGCTATGCCGGAGATGGACCACTCTGAAGTTAGCTGCGCATCGATAATGCAGTAATGTGCCAACAGATGGCGCCAACGACAGAGGGAGGGTTCTGTTCCATGCTAAGTTACCGACAGTCGGTAAGATAGTGAGGCTGGTAATGCAGATACCTGATGTGATGGCATTGTACCACCTGTTGGTAAAACAGAGAGGTAGGTCATTTGAAGGTTCTTTTCTATGCTAAGTCGGTAAAACAGTGAGATTGGTAATGGAAATACCTGCTAATTTAACATTATAAGGTTCTGTTCTGTGCTAAGTGGCCATCGATCGGTAAAACATTTTAGTACTATCAGTCGGTAAAACAGGGCAATCGGTAACTTTTATAAAATCATTTTTCTATATGTCGGTAAGGTAGGGAACAATTTTACTATCAGTCGGTAAATCAGAGAGGTCGGTGACTGTTTGTATTATCATTTTTCTATATGTCGGTAGGGTAGGGAGCAATGTTACCATCAGTCGGTACAAAAGGAGGTCAGTCACTTTTAATGGTATAATTTTTCTATATGTCGGTAAGGTAGAGAACAATGTTACTATCAGTCGGTAAAACAGAGAGGTCGGTAAATTTTTTATAAGCATTTTTCTATATGTCTGTAATGTAGGGAACAATGTAACCATCAGTCGGTAAAACAGGGAGTTCGGTAATTTTTTATATTGTCATTTTACCATAGGTCGGTAAAACAGGGGCCATCGATAATGCACATCTCCAGCCACAGATGGAGCCTCAGTCGCTATATCAGGTAGAATTAATGTAGCTACTGTGATCGTTCGAATTGAAACAATAATTGACGTAGTAAGATATTACGTAAGAATAGTTTTAACCCCTCCCCCGAGGTAAGGTCATGTACAGATTTAAAAAAAAACCCTCCCCTCGGGACCCTTACGTAATTAATGAATGACCCCCTACACGTTTTTGAATGTTCCAAAAACTTCGAATTGTTATCGATCCATTTTTTTTAAATAAATACTTTTGAGTTGTCTGTAATTAGGTATTTTCACTTCAACTACCAGCTAACTACAGTTCGATGAATGCTGAGGGGAAAACAGTGGATCAAATGCATGGGACACAACTTTATTTTTGTAATATCTTCGTAATGAATAATAACCATTATCATTTTATTATTTCATTAAATAGTTCTTACAAAATACAAACAATTTTTAAATACACTTATATAGAAAAATTAGTTTTTACGGAGGTAATAGCAAAATAGGGCAAAAAATGACCGAATTCCATGCATGTGGTCCATTGGTTTCCCCTCAGAACTCAACGAAGTGAAGTCAGCTAGTAGTTGAAGTGAAAATACCTAATAACTTCGATTTTTCTGCAACTGTTTTTGAAAATTAGTTTGACTAGAAAAAATATATAATTGTGGGAAAGAAGGAATTACAGAGAAATCAACATTTTTTGTAATAATTATGAAGGAGACGAATAACAATAAGCAGATTTTTATTTTTTCACTGAAGAATGACCCGAAATAAATACGAATTATTTTTATTTACAGTTAAAGAAGTTAGTAACGCATGTAATTTTAGATAATTCCTACTTATATTAAAGAATAAAAAATATTATGCAGTTGTATGATGATTATTTAAAAAATTATCATTCTTTTTCGGAAGCTATACTTTTCAATATTTATCTCCAAAGAAAGATTTATACTATCTATCCTCTATGCTTTTATTTATTTGTATATAAGTAGTTCAGAAAAAATATTGAATTTTTTGCTAGGAAAAATATACGATTGAGAATTATGTAATATCGGCAGTTTAAACTACTATATATTAAATTAATACCTTCCATTCATAGAGAACCTATGGACAATGGTGGGATGAAGCCCGATCAAGATTAACTGATTACATGCCGCAGAACAATGAATCACCAGTTAGCCATGATTACATAGGTAAATATTATATTCATCCAGAATACTCAAATGAGGTTCATGATGCAAAACTAATCTTAGTTGGCAGCACAGAGCCGAGTACTGGACCCTCTGTCAATGAGATACGAATTTCAAGAAAAGAAATTGTAATAAGTATAAAGTGCCATTTATACATTGTAAGCATCGAAAAATACATTTTCCAAACTTTCATTAATATTTGTCATATAGCATTCGTAAAAGGTTGATAAATCCTGTTCTGACTGTCACTTGCAAAGTGAGGTTAATTTCCATTACCCTACGAATAAGTATTTTTGAATATATTTTACTTGCGGTACTTAGTAAGCTGATACCTCTATAATCCGAAAAATATTTTCTTTGCCCGTTTTTAAAAAATTTGTGTAGCCTATATTACTGGTTTGCACCAGTCCTTCACTCGCTGTAAGAATTTTTTTGACAGATTTTTTTATTAATTTGAAAGTTCGAAAAAAAAGTTGACAAAAGTTACACTGGCACTGCAGCGAAAAATCAAAACGTTCTCGGTAAGCTCGTGTAGGAAAACTGACTTCCAAAAGAAATTTTTTTTTCTTAACTCACACCGAGTGAAGAACTGATGACATCAGTGGAATATGATATAAATTAAAAAATGTTTGTTTTTAATTTCTTAATTTCCTTAATTTCTTCACTAGCAAAAGCTGCACACAAAAAAAATTTGCTATAATTTTTGAACCAATAGGAAAACGTTTTGAATTTTCAAATCCAAAAACTGAACAGAAAATATTAACAGCTCTCAAAATGATTTGCTTACTTTTTTTTTGGATGCCAATCCACAAATTTTGTTCTCTGAGCCCAAACAATTTGATTGGTTTTAGCATTATTATAAATTTTGTTGCTTAATATGTTTGTGTGGAATTTTTAATGAAATACTGAAAACCTGTGCTGTACCAGATTATTGCTTATATTGGCAATTAACAATAAACCAAAAAATTGAATTGAAGCAACTTTTTAACAAGTATGCTTGGGTTGTTGCATCCATTAAAGAGATTAGGTAAAAAGTGCATAAAAATACCTTCAAAATTACATCTATTCGAACCCTTTGTGACTAATAATTCACGCGATATTATTTTGTTAATTAAGGGTAGCGTGTTTTCGGAGAAGCCCGAATTTTAATGCATTTTTCTTCTCGCTATATCCTTAAAGTGGAAGATTTAAAGTATTCTATAACACTTTTTTTCGAAATCCAAGAATGTCGGAGTGCGTGGGAGGAACCGATTTTTTTAACAAAAAATTTGTTGCCAGAAAAATTCTGTCAAGAATTGACTTGGTGAATCACCTGGGGATTTTTATTAAAAGGTTTTCTTCAAGGAAAACAAATTTTTAGATTTGAAAACATTTATATTTTCAATCAAAAATTGTTATTAATTAGTATGTTACATTCGAGTAATGCATATTATTTTTCATAGCAAATCTATTGAAAATTCGAGTTTCTGTACCTGTAGGGCGGGTTGAAACACGGTATTTGCATCCCTAGGGTTGAAACAAGATGTTTCAACCCTAGGGATGCACACACCGTATTTCAACCCGCTCTACAGGTACCGAAACTCGAAGTTTCAATAGAGGCGTGATGAAATAGTATATTGCACAACTAGGGTTGAAAGGCTATGATTGCAATGAGTGTGAAGTTTGCTGCCCAAGCGAAGCGAGTCGGGACCACATTGGGCTAACCCGATCGGGGCCACGTCGGGAATCGGGATCAAATTGGGCAATTTCTCCACGGGTTTAAGTGAGGTCCACCAAGAAATTATTTATCTCTATTTTACATAGACTTTTTTACCATAATAAGTTAAACTAATTAATAATAATCTAAACCTATTTTGTTTGAATAATCAGTGAAAGTTGAACAATGCTTCTTATTATATACAATTATAATTCTCATTATTCGTTTCCTGACAGTTTCGCAGTTAAAGCACATTTACTTTTTTTAACAGTTAAATGCTTGTAATTATCTTTAAAAAAAGTGAGAGGAGATTCATCTTATGCCAGCAAGATATCTGTTCTCGAATGGAACGCTGCATGGGAAAATCACTGCTTGTCGATCACATTGAACAATTTATGGTAAAATTTATCTCCAAAGCCTATAGTGAAATACGAAGTTCCCATGCAGAAGGAGAAAGTCTTTTTGCCATCTTAGATTTTCTATACGAATATTATACATTAATTACTTTGATTAATTTGAATCGCACACTTGAAAAAATAATTTTTGAAACCACTATTTCTTGCATCGTGGAATATTTTACGTTAGCCAACTATAAATATTGTTAAAAAAGTCAGGCCTAGACTCAAATAAGAGATTTATTTGGTGATATTTTTTTGGTTTAAAAAATTTCCTTCAGTATTTTCTTATTTGAATATTTTTTTAAAAAGCTATCTACCTATTCTGCTGTCAAAACTAAAAATAAATAAATAGTAAAATTTAAATTGATTTTTCTAACAATTTTGATTTGAAAATGGAATTGCGGATTTTTTTAGATCAGATGTAGCATTCTCTTACGCATACAATAAAACACAAAAATAATTTTTCATAAAAATATCGCTTATGTATCTTCTTAGTTTGGACGGAAATATTAGGGGCCGTGCATAAATTACTTGAACTTTTTTTCTACAAATTTTGAACCACATACCCCCTTTTGTAGTTCAAATTTCAACCAAGTAGCTCAACTTTCAACTAAGTACCTTAACTCTCGACCAAAAAGATGAATTCCTAAAAAACAGTGTAATAGTATATATATTTTAACCAAGGAAATATTATCATTTAAAATCAAAAACAGTCGAATTGTACCAAAAAAGACGAATTTTCAACAAAATACTTCAATCCCCCACCAAAGCCTATTCAGTTTCAACCAAATAGTAGAATTTTCGACCAACAAGATTGATTTTCTGCTAAAAAAGACAAATTTTCAATAAATTACATAAATTTTCAACCAAATAGTTGAATTTTTAAACTAAAACAATCCATTTTTAACCAAAAATGGAATAATTAAAGTGTTATCACAAAAAATTAATTTTTAACAAAAAAAAAAAAATTAAATTGCTACCAAAAAAAACAAATTTTAAAAAAAAAAATGCTCGTGGGAACAACAATGATAACACCAAACATAGTTGTAGTAAGTGCGGTTCAAAACAATCGAACGCGCAGGGCTGCCGACAATGGGTCGGGCAACAATGCCGACTATCCTAGAGTTGGGGGAGCTAATCAACACGGAGTCAATGCGTTTGACAGGCAGAATCTCATTACTTTTAAGTGGACGGATCGAATCATGGACGACCTGCTGGAGTGCTATGATACCAGTATGGCCCCTGAAGGAAAAGGTAACATGGCTTGACTGCATACTCTTAGGTGCCAGAAACACTCAGATCTCTCCCATTTTTCGCATAAACGTTTGCGAAACCGTACCGAGGAACTCCCGAAAAGGGGTTATATAAGCGGATCGCCTACTCAACCGCAGCCAGAACAAGCCGGCAACAGAGAAAGAGAGGCGTTACTGAGACCAACCGCAAGCAGGCATACAATAGAGGAAGAGCGATGCTCAAGGACCCAGAGAAACATCAACATTCAGGTTTTTCTCAAGCCCAAAAATCTGGCTGAACTGGATGACGAGCTTCGTGGAGATTTTCCCGAAGAACCCGACCTCTGGACTATCAATTGTAGCGTGTATAATGCAGCGAGAGCTTTGGCAGATGCATCCCGTAAAAAAAACCAACGGTTGATCATAAGAACAAAAGATGAATGCATCTACTCAGCACAAAGATAGGCTGGGCAAGGCAGTACGCGTCCCGCTTTCAGTGTGTGATTGACTACATAAAATCTGTCAGGACTTTCACTGTCAAGGTTCGACAGTTCGCGCGCGAACTGCGGATCTGTCATCACACACACAACAAGTCAAAGCCTATCACTACCGAGGAGGTGAAAAACGTATTAAGAGGCATGAAGAACTATTCCGCTCCGAGACCAGATGCTATCATGATCTTCTGGTGGAAGAAGTTTCCTTCAACCCACCAGCATCTGACCCGAATGTTCTCCTCATATCTAAAGTCACAAGAGCCTATTCCGGAGTGGTGTGTGGAAGGGCGCACAGTGCTCCTGCCGAAGACGGGCCACTTAGCTGACCCTAAGAATTATAGGCCAATAACTTGTCTGAACACACTGTGTAAGATCTTCACAGTTTTCCTAAATGATAGAATTGTTCGGAAAATTGTACCTGTGTGGCGAGAGATGTACGAATAACGCGGCTCAAAGAAATGCGTAGCAGGATGTCGGGAGAACCTGCTCATCGATAGATGTGTCTGTAAGGACGTAGCATCGTATCAGCGTTACCTATCGATGGCCTGGATTGATTAGCGGAAAGCTTTTGATTCAACCTCCCGTAGGCTTACAATCTGTCTGTTGGAAAGCTTAAAGGTTCAGCCACACATCGTGAGGTGCATAGAGAGATTAATGCCGCTTTGGAAAACCAGATTTACAATCTCATCTGGAAAACATCGCAAAATGTAATGAATTTAGTAAACATATAGGAAATTTAATATGCCCATGTATACTAAAATTGCAAACATTTCTAACAGTGTTGTGTATGTCTGTGCTTGTTCAGTGTGGATTCATATGATGCTACAATGAAAACTGTAGTGTGTGTCCTAACCCTTACCGTCTTCTTTGCTGATTTCAGAATGTTAAATACCAGATTCGATGTTTTTATAGGTATATCAAATTAGAGCCACCATTTACCGATTTTCGAGAAACTCTTTTTTGGAAAATGCTTAAAAAAGACTCGTTGATGATATCAAAAAATCAATCGAACCATCCGAAAGGTTATTAAATAACCTTCCGAGGCCATTCGAGCCATCCTCTATTGTTTCTTTTCCTATTTGGAAAATGTAATAAACTAACTAGATTGGTTCAGAATCAACCATAGGAAAAATAAACTAAATAAAAAAAAACAGAGTAAAATAAAGTGTATATAATTGAAAGAGTAGTAAAACTTGTTAAACGAGCGTCCTTGCTGATACGAATCCCTAGGCTCAAATCCTTGAATGGGTGTCCTCGCCATCAAGGAAGAGTTGCTAGACTCTCGCGATCATCAAGTGAGCTATTATGTCTGAAATCCTTCGCCTACGCATTTAATTATGCATGTACTCGAAATAGTAAATACGTGTGTGTCTATCTGGAACGTGTTGGAAATCCCCAGGGCGTTTCTCTTCTGGTCTCAACTCGTCAATCACTTTTTCTCTCGATTCTGACTCAGTTCTGATTTCCTTATTCTACGATAAACTCGATGATTTGCTATTGAATAGACATGGAAATCAGTCACGGATTAATATACCTCCAGGCTAGTGAAATTCGGTGAACCGAAACGACCACGTATTCTCTCTTCATCCAATATAGTCAAGTTGACATCCTTGACAAAGTCGTGCCTCGAATTTGCGCAATTGTTTTACAAGTCGGCTCAAAACTTTTTATTGTGATTACAAATTACACTTTGAAATTCAATCATTCAAAAATTGCTGTTCTAATTAATCAACCAAGGCTGGGCTGAAAAGACTGTCATTTCTAGTGAAAACATAAAAAAAAATTCTACAATAGAAAAAAAATTTCTTCTCACAAACAATTGAGAAGAAATTCGACTACTTGATTGAAAATGAACTTTTTTGTTGGAAAGTCAACAATTTTGTATAAAATTTGTCTTTTTAGCTTGAAAATTAAACATTTCAGTAGAAAATTTTTGCTATTTGAGTAAACTTTCTTCTTACATTTTTTTTTTCTTAAATTCCAAAATTATGTCGAAAATTCGTCTTCTTGCCGTGAAAATGAAACAATTTGAATTGAAAATTCAATTCGTCTTTTTAGCTTAAAAATTCGACAATTGAAAAGAAATTCGACTATTTGATTAAAAATTAACTTTTTTGTTGGTGTAAAATTATTGAAATCTTTGGGAAATTATTGAAGTCTTTGTGAAATCTTTTAAATCCATCCGAAATCTTTGCTAAATATTTAAAATATTTGAGAAATTATAGAAATCTTTGGGAAATCATTGAAATCTTCAAGCACTCTTTGAAATCTATCAGAAATCTTTGTGAAATAATTGAAGTATTTGTGAAGTCTTTTAAATCTATCCGAAATCCTTGTGAAATATTTGTGAAATTTTTTTAATCTTTGGGAAATCGTTCAAATCTTTATGAAATCTTTGGAAATCTGCGAAATATTTCAAATACTTTTGAAAAATTTGGCCATATTTAAGAATTTTTTTTAATCTTTAAAATCATTGAAGTCTTTGTGAAATCTTATAAATCTTTCTGAAACCTTTGCGAAAAAGGCCGCAGCAGGATAAGCATGGTCTGGGTGCCCCCGCTCGGCTGTGATCCATATTAAAGGGATAAGTGGCTACCCCTATGAAATAAATTTACCCCAAGTATCAACTGAAAAAAAATTTTTACAGAAGTTATAAAAAAATTTTGGAAAATCAAAAATTGCAATTTTCTCGAAAACGGTTAGACCGATCTTTGTGGTTAAGATATATGTTATAGTAGGTGCTGAAGAGGTTCTGCGAAAAATTCAAGAGCCAATTTCGTTTATTCTTAGAGGATAAAAAAAATTATCTACATTTTTTAATCATTTTTTTTTTATATGTAGTACTTCTGGTACACCAACCATTTTTCCCCTATATTATACTCACATTCAAGGTTGCAATATATATTTTTGCGGAGATGATCAGAGCATCAGTTCATAGTTTAAAAAATAAAAACCACTTGTTGGCCCCTCAGATGTATGCAATTCCATAATAATGAGGGGCCAACTTTATTTTCAGCTTATAGCGCAATAAGTTATACGCAATGGTGTAATACAAATCAAATGGAACATAATTATTCCATTAAAAACACATTTTCTCGTGAATTATCCAGTCACAGTGTCAATTGCTTCTAGGCAGATAGAAAAAAACTTTTCTTCGCTTACTGCTGACATTCGCCAAACTAATTTTATGTTTACCCACGATAGTATCCCTTACTTTATGTACACTATATACAACTATAAACATCCTAAATCAATAACTTAACAAAACATATATGGCATCTGATTTTCAAGTGTTCTGATTCATTCACAATAAGTGTACGCATATGTGTATATGTACATATGTGCATTTGTGATTTACTTTTATTTCTAATTGCGGAATGATCTCAGTTCCTCGTCATTCGATATTTTGTCCAAGGTACCATATTCTCAGTTTCTATTCGTACTAAGCACTTAGCAAGAACAAAGTGAAATCATTTCGTGATAACGTCACGACGATAAACATATGAGACACGAATAGAAACAACTGAGAATATGGTACCTTCATCTGGTCCGACAACACTGTTCCTCATAACATTCTACAAAAATTGGTAGCTCTAAAAAAGTATCCAGAGGTGAATTTTTCATCTCCAACTGTCCCGTCTGCCGCATAAGGTCATCCGCGGCTAGAGACCTGACTCCAAGAAAGAATATTGAACGATGTTTTCTCGCGTAAATTTTCCGCTCTTGCTTGCATTCTAGGACAGAAGGAGCAGAAGTGGATGACATACACGTTCCAGTTGCGTCGGAATTGGTTGCTTCAAGGAACCATGATCGTAGCTTCGGGAGCCTAAAACTTCTCTCATAATATAATAATAAACATGAATTTTTAGCAAGAAAATTAATTTTCAAGGAAATAGTTAAATTTTAAACCAAAGAAATAAACCTTCCTTCAAACAAAACAAAAAATAATTTCAACAAAGTAGTTCAACTTTTACCGACACAGTTGAATTTTCAATTAGGAAAAATCACTTCTCATCAAAATAGTTAAACTTTCAACCAGAGGAATTCATTTTCAACTAAAAGTATGAATCTTCAAGCAAAAAAATGATTTCTTCACAAAGTGGTTAAAACAAAATTTTCAACAAAATAGTTGAATCCTGAAGCAAAGGACATTAATTTTCAACCTAAAATTTGCATTTTTATCCTAGAAAGATGAGATTTCAGTTGACTTTTCAACACCAAAATATAAATTTTCAACAAGTAACTTTTCTACGAAATAGTTTAATTTTCAATTAAACAGTTGAATTTTAACCGAAAAGAATGACTTTGTAACAGAATTGTTAAATTTTCAACCGGACAGTTGCACTCTTATCCAAGATCAGATGAATTTTTAAATTAAAGAGAAAAATTTTCAAAAAAATAGTTGAATTATCATACAAAAAAAATTTCATTTGACTTTTCAATAGCAAATTATGAAATTTCAACAAGTACATTTTCTACGAAATACTAGAATTTTGAACACAACAGTTGAATTTTCAGCCAAAAAGAATGACTTTTTAACAAAATTGTTGTATTCTCACTCAAATAGTTGCGTTTTTATCCAAGAAAGATGCAATTTTTACTAAAATAGATGAATTTTTTAATTAAAAAACAACTTTGAAAAGAAATAGTTGAATTTTCATCCAAAGAAGATTCCAGTTGACTTTTGAACGCCATAATACGAATTTTAATCAAAAAATAAATTTTCCACGCAAATTATTGAATTTTCAAATCGAAAAGACGAATTTTGAAAAAAACAGTGGAATTTTCAACGAAAAAGGATGAATTTTTAACAAAATTATTGAATTTTCAACAAAAAAAGGAGTTGAAATTTCCGTTGCACATGTTTGCATCTGACCATAGTTTATATAAAACAAATAGAAACAAGTTTTGCAAAAAAGTTTCTTTGAACCCGATTATAGCCGACATTTATTAAAATTGACTAATTTTTTTTTAGTTTCAGATGAAGTTTGGATTCGCTCGAGTTTCAAGTTTCTGGAGTACACATTACATTTTTTTTAATATGACCCGTTCAAATATACTTTTAATTTTAAACTTTCAGTAGAATAATTCATTATTGAAGCTTTAGAATAAAAAAATTTTCCATTTTGAACAATGAAAATAAAGGTGAATTTATTTTTTGATTTCAGAAAAAATGTTCTGTTCAATTTTAATGTTAAATCATAATTTTTGTAATTTAATGACAATTTTTAATTCTAGAATTTCAGAAGCTTTTATTTTGAAATACTCGATTTAGTTTTCAGTTTGAAGATGTCAAATTGTAATAGTTTCAAATTGAAATTCTTTAAAATAAAATTTTTTTAACTTTTACATTATTCAATTTTGAATGCTCTCAATTAGGAATGAGACAATTTCAACTTCTTTCTGAAGAAATTGTCCAGACTGAAAATTTTTAGTTTGAAGGTTTAGCATTTTGAAAGCTTCCATTCGTCCTTTTCTAAAATTTTGCCTATCTAAAGTAATTTGAATTGGACCGTTTTCAATTCAACATCAATTCATAAATTTTTCTTGAATTTAAAATGCTTTCAATTCGAAATTATCAAGAATAAATGATGGTCTAGCCGGGGTTCTCCGCGTGTGACATCTAAGTGATCCTCGCCAGCTAACTTTACAGTGACTCTAATCAGTCTAATCCGCTCTCTAATGATGAAACTTCAACAAAGAAACAAAAGAAAAAGACTTTTTACCCAATTAGTTAAACTTTTAACTAAGTAATCGCATTTTTAACCGCAAAAATGATGAATTCTCATCGAAAAAGTATGAAAGCCTATCTTCCAACCAAACAGATTTTCATTTGAAATAAAAAAAATTGATTTCAACCGAAAAAGACGAAGTTTACAAGAAAATAAAAGAATTCTCAACCGAAACAAATTAATTTTTCCCCAAATCATTGAATTTACAATTAAATATATACTGTTTCCAACGCAGCTAGAATATACTTAAACTTTCAGTTAAAAAATTGGTTTGCCATAACTAAAAACGTATTTTTAAGAGAATAACTTCAATTTTGAGCTAGAGATGAATCTATATATAAAAAATATTTTGAAAAATCCTACCTTGCACGTTCAGGACACAGCAGTACTTTTTTGCCTCCTCTGAGTCTCCGTCATCAATCTGATTGTGGGACCTTTTTACTCTGAATTTGACGAATTTCAGACTTTGAGAATTATCTAAAAATTCTTCCACTTGAAATTGTTTAGTTCATCCGCTTCTATTATACATTGTTCTCGATTTTGATCATTTTCACTAAGAACTTCCAGTAATGCATACCAGCACTTTTTAAATGGCTAAGGATGGCTATTTGCTAAGGATTTGATTGATATTGATCAATAATATAATTTTTTTTTCTTTTCATTTTTTATGGGGGGGGGGGGATTGTGGAGTGTCCGCTTTTCTCACTCGGACCATCTGGTAATCCTACATTGGAAGTCAGAGTGTGGAATTGTTTTGAAAGCGCGCGAGGAATCTTCAAGTCTTGTCACCTCTACTGCCCAGAACCGACGCAGAGTTTCCGAGAAATATAATTCCCCAAACGAATGGAATAAAAATAGAACAGCAACCAAGGCCGCATTTTAGCAAGTAGGAGCCGATGTAGAAGTGTGTACATGTCGCAGCGATTTTGATTCACCGACTAGTTACATTTGTGGGGGCCCCTAATTTGCGGGGGCCCTGGGTCCACGGCCCTGCTGGCCCCGTACTAAATTCGGCCCTGACAGCAACTCTTCAAAAAAGGCTTTCTTGAAAGCTCATGATTTTTTCCCAATTAGAATAATTTTTAATACTAAATAAAAAAGTATATCTAAAAAATTAACAAGAAATCACGTTTTATCAGTTTGTTTTTAAAGTTATATGAATATAATTTTCCTAAGTTTTTGGAGAAAATTCAAAAAGATTTTTGAAGATTTCACATACGTCGAAAAAAAATCTAGAAAATTTTGAAGTATTTTATTTTTATTTTACAGGATTCACAAAATATTAGGAAAAACTAGAGTCTGTTTAAAATATATTTAAGACTTCAAGAAGTTTTTCAGAAATTTAAAAATATTTTATAAATTTTCGGAAAACTATTTAGGTTTTAAAATATTTTCAATCTCATCAAAACTCGAATGTTTGTTAAAATTCGGAAAATTCTTAACAATTAAAAAAATGCCTTGAAACATTCGAGATTTTTTTTGACATTTTTGGAAATGTTGAGAGAAATCTTATTAAAATTTTCGTATTCTTTCAAAATTATTGAGAAGCTCCTATTTTTCTTTTCAAAATACTAAAAAATGTGGCTTGGTTTAAGAGTGTTTGAAATTTCTCAAATTTTAAATTATTTTTACATGTTTTCAAAACTTGAAAACCTTTGAAATATCTTTTGAAATAATTCAGTTTTGCTACAAAATTTGTTGATTGTCTTAAAATCTTTTAAATTCTGTTCCAAATAAATCATTCTAAAATCTGCATCATTTGAAAATTTTCTAAAAATCTTATTATCAGTACAGATAACTATTTATTACAGGTACGGACAGTTTACAAATTTCGTGAATGAAGATATTGTAAGTTTTTGTCAATTATTTAATTTTCTTATCTCTTTAAAAGTGTGAAAAAGTTTACAAATTGTATACTGCGACAGAAAAATGTTAATAACAGCATTATTTCCTAATATTAAAATAAAAATTAAATATAATATTGAGAAATCATATGAAATTAAAATATTCTCTTTTATCATGAAATAAATCACTCATTTAGAAACTTTGATTTACACAACTGATCATTCAGGTCAAGCAGGACAATCGGTGTTCTCTCACAGCACCTCTATTGTGCAACATTATATTATTATTTCAGAATTCCAAACAGACCTCAGTGCATTCTGGGAATTTAAATCAATTTCAAAAAGGTCTCTCCTCACTGAAGAGGAGCAACTATGCAAAGATTATTTCCGCGAAACACATTCTAGAGATGAAGAAGGTCAGTATATAGTACGACTTGCTTTTAAACCAAATGGTCCTAAAAAATTTGGTGGATCCTTAAATATCGCTATTTCCATGTGGCTTCGCAAGTAGCGTCGTTTATCAAGAGATGAGCAATCACACTTCAGCTACTTCGAGGTCCTTGAAGAATATGCGTACTTAAATCATATGCGAAAAGCTCCTTGCGATTAAGGAAATAAATCGCAAGCTTCATCTGCTGCTTATTGACCTCATCGCCCATTTATTCGAGAAAGTAGTTCCACAACGCGCGTACGAGTAGTTTCAAATGCGTCTAGTCGCACCTCAACTGGTAGCTCCTTAAATGAGCAACTCCTAGTGGGGCCTAAACTACAAGCTGACCTAACCGGTATTATTCTGCGCTGGAGATTATATCCTGATATAGTAATTACCGATGTAGTTAGAATGTTTAGGAAAATTTTAGTATACCCACGCGATGTTGACTCTCAAAGATTAATTTTTGGACATCATCATTTAGAAGCTCTGAGTCATTATCAACTTTTGACCGTTACATACGGTACTACATCAGCTCCCTATTTGGCAAATCAGGTACCTAAACAATTAGCAGAGGATGATGGCTCTAAGTACCCAGGCGCAAAAAAAATATTGCTTCGTGATTTTTATTTCGATGATGACTTATTTGGAGCGAATGATATCAATACCCTGTTATCATCGTTGCAAACATGTTCATACAAGAACTCTGGTTATCAAAATTAAGTTGGGATGACGATTTACCAACAGAATTAAAAGAACGCTGGTATAGGTACTCTAAAACTAAGTTCGCTCCGGTCGTAACAGTGTGCATACCACGTTTGGAATTATGCGGAGCCGTTTTTGTTTCGAAATTAGTCTCCAAAATTAAGAAAGACATGAATTTGTCTGCGGTTCGAGTCTATTGTTGGACAGATGCCTCTATCGTCACTGCTTGGTTGAGCAAGGACTCTTCTACATGGCCCACATTTTTCGCGGATAGAGTCACTGAGATTTACACACTATTGCTAAGCGCTCATTGTCGATATGTCTCTACAAAATGTAAACCGGCTGACTTGGGCTCTAGAGGATGTACTGCATCGATGTACTCCCTCGATCGATAATCATTTTTGATGGAGAGGACACTCGTGGCTTGAGAAACCATCAGTCTCTTGGCCACAACACGCTGCTCCCCTTTCAAAGTCTGATCTTGAGACTCCAACGATAGTTCACAAAGATTTCCGAGTATTTTTAAAAATACTAAGGGATTTTCAAGAGCTTTAAAACGTTTCAAACGATTTGAAAAAATTTTATAGGATTTTAAATATAAGTTTATTGTAAAAGATTCATTTTTTTTTAATTCACTTGAATTCCTCTAAATTTACTCAATTCAACTCAAGTGATCAGTAGATTAAAATTGTTTTCTTTAGTTTTTTTTTTTTCAATTCATCGTGAAGTCTTTTAAACTTTCCCTAAATTCCTAGGCACTTGGTTAAATTTTTTTCAATTCTCCTTACATTTTGCCAAACTCATTTGATACTTATTGAAATCAATTTATTTTTTATTTTTGAATTTTTTTGCAATTCCTTTGAATTTCGTATAAATTCGCCATAAGTGACTCCATTTTATCTGTATCAATGGAATTTTGTGGATTAAAAGTTTTTTTTTTCAATTCATTTTAATTCTTTTAAATTTAACTTGAATTGCTTGTAACTAGGAATCGAATTTTTTTAAATTGAAATGAACACTATTCACATTATTAATGCAAATTATTCAATTTCATTCACTCTTCAAAACTTTTTTTCAAGTAAATGAAGCTGTGGTAGCCCTGAGATAATAAATAAAAATATCCTGTAAAGCGGAAATTGTGATATCCTCAAGTTATCCAGGATATCTATGGGATTCTGAGATATTCAAATGTCCCAAGTAGCATATTAATTTTTTTCACATTCTACTTGGGATATTTGTATATCCCAGAAACGTCCCATAGATATCCTGGATATATTGGGGATATCCCTAAAATATTCCAATTTCCGACTTACGGGATATTCCTGGGATTGGGATGTCCCATTCGATCTCATTTATGTTCAACGTTATCCCAGGGATATCCCAGTGATAACCCGTCGTATATCCCTCAAAGTGGAAATTAGGATATCCCCAAGATATCCAAGAGGTCTATAGGACGTTTTTGAGATATTCAAATGTCCCAAGTAGCATATTAATTTGTTGACATCCTACTTGGGACATTTGTATATCCCAGAAACGTCCCATAGATATCCTGTGTATCTTGGGGATATCCCTAGAATATTCAAATTTTCGACTTACGGGATATCCCTGGGATCGGGATATCCATTCGATCCCATTTATCTTCCACGTTATCCCAGGGATATCCCAGATATAACTTGTCGTATATCCCTCAAGGAGGAAATTGGAATATCTCCAAGATATTCAGGATATCTATGGGACGTATTTTGGGATATTAAAATGTCCCAAGTAGGATATTACATTTTTTATATATCCTACTTGGGACATTTTAATATCACAGAAACGTCCCATATACATCCTGTGTATCTTGGGGATATCTCTAGAATATTCCAATTTCCGACTTACGTGATATCTCTGAACTGGTATATCCCATTCGATCCCATTTATCTCCACGTTACTGATAGGGCCGGAAAGGTACACTCGTGACATGGAAAACTTGTCAAGTCAATGTAATTTTTTGTAATGAATTATTTCGAATAAATTAAAATTACCTATAATCTTCTACTCTTTTGCTCATTTTGTCCCAATGGAACACGTGCTTTTTTCGCTTCTTTTTCCATTATGTCAACCTGACAGTTTCTTAGTATATGTCAGTTTGACATCTCATAAAATTATCTTGTCACTTTGAGCAATGTGAAGTTTTACTCCTTACATAGAAATGATTTCATTTGTCCCTCTTGTCATTTGAATACATAACAGAATTTAAGCAATTCTTTCATTTCAAAAACTTTGTGATAATACCTAAAAAATCATCTTACTACAAAATACTATTTATGGAAATGTATCACACAGTTGAAAATGATAATAGTATTCAAAACTTATTTTCAACTTATTCCATAAATTATTTATTATAATACACAGTTATGTCTATCATTATCCACTCAATTCGTGTAATTGAGTATTTTCATTTGATCCAACGTAACATCTGTGAATGTCAAACTTTTCTACATTCTCTTCAGAGATGGTAATAAAATTGTGCAAAATTTAACGTATGTATGTCTGTCTTTCTGTTAGCACGATAACGTTTGAAAGAATTAATCTATTAGATTGGCCTTTGGTACACTATTCGAGTGTCCGAAACTGAACCATTTTTTTTTCAAGATTTGAAAATTCTATGCACAGCTGTTCATCGTACTTGATAATTCAAACAATTTATCCATCAGAGTTATAGCATTCTCAAAGATGAAGAAAAAAAAATATATATATATAATTTTAGGCCAAAAAACGCACGATATGAAAAAAGTCAAGAAAAGAAAAACATTGCTTTCTAAAAACCCTACATGTTATCATAATAACTTTTTAATTTTTCTTAGGAAATCAAAAATTTAAGCTTTGATAGCACAAAAAATATTGAAAAATCAGAACGTTTATTTTGCGGTCAAACTCATCTCCGAAAACTGAATTTTTCGCGCGTATAACCCCACTGCTAGCCGTTTTCATTCCAAGCGGAATTCGAGTAAACTCATATGATTTTCCACCAAAGATGTATGCGGTATACTTCCTCAAATCTCTTTCAAGAGGAATTTGGAGGTGAAGTTGTGCCTTATAAGTTGTCGAGTAGAATAGTATCCCTATATATTTATCCAAAATGTCGTTTATTTCTGAAGGACCATCGTGTTCCAGCAGAATTATTTCATTTAACCATCTTGTATCCAGACCAATTCGAATGCCTCCATCATTCCTCTCCACAATGCTCAACGGATTGCAAAATTTGCTTGTAACATTTTCAAAAATTCCCATGTCAAAAAGCTTTTTTATTTTATGTCTAGCTTTTGGTCTTTTTATTAAAGGAACCGGATAATGTTTGATAAATTTTGTACAGAAAAAAAGCGAATTTTCAAATAAAATTATGAATCTTAAATATATTTAATTTTTAATTAAAAATAGTAGAACTCGTCGAAAAAAGAGACGAATTTTCAATAAAAAAAAGTTTTATCCTAAAAAAATAGATTAATTTTCAATCAAACAGTTGCATAGTTTACAAAGCAAAATTGATTTTCTACTAAAAAAGATGATTTTTTTTAATCAAAAATACGAATTTTCAACAAAATAATTGACTTTTCAACAAAAAATATTTTTCAGACAAGAAAGAAATAAAATTTTAACCAAATTATTGAATTTACAAGCCAAAAATACCAATTTTCAACAAAACAGTTGAATTTTCAACCAAATATTATATTTTTCTTCGAAAATAGTTGAGTTTTCAAATAAAACGGAATCACTTTTTAACAAAATTATTGAATTTCAACAAAATAATAAAATTTTCAACCAAATAATAAAATTGTTAACTAAAAAAGATGAATTCTCAACCAAAAATAGTTGGATTTTCTTATTGGGTTTTATTAATTCAGTAATAATCAATAGAAGATTTTTTAAAGGCATGTGATATAAATTTTTTTTTTATAATAAATGCTTTCTCCTTTTCCCCCTTTTTTTTACTTAAAATTGTTCTACTTAATCGAATTTGGACTTCAATCTCAATTTGAATTTTAAAAAACAGTCTTTTTTTGAAATCAGAAAACATTTACAAAATTTACAAAAATTTACTAACTTTTTGAAATTCATTGGTAAATGTTTGTGAATGTTTTTTGATTGTGATTAAAAAAAAGTAAAAAAAGACGAGAGAAAAAAGAAAAAAGGGGGTTCGGAGGTTGCTCTTATTTTTCTTTCCTTTTTTATTATTTTTTTTTGTTTATTTCAATGAAGAAATTCAGGAGTGTGTTGTCCAAATTTGATAATTGGATTTGTGTTTTTTTTTCAATTTCCAGAAATCTAAATGTTGGACGTTCTATTTTTTACTTTAAAAAAATACTCAGGGTGTCTAGCGTCCTGGAAATCCTTGAAAACCTAGAAAAGTCCTTGAATTTTTGTTCATCTGGAAAAACCAAGAAAATTTCTTGAAGATAGAAAAAGACAAACTAAGAGAACTAAGGATAGGAAAGGACAATAAAGTGTGAGGGAAGTAGGAAAGTAGAGTTAGCCAGGGCGTCTAGCGTCCTAAAAATCCTGGAAACCTGGAAAAGTCTTTGAATTATTTCAACCTGGAAACCCCTGGAAAATTCTTTAAAGATAGGAAAGTAGAAACTGAGAGAAACTAAGGATAGGAAAGAATGGGCACTTAGCGATAAATTGTTAGGAAGATGCGGAGGAAAAAGGAAAGAAGACCGTAGAGTTAACCAGGGTGTCTAGCGTCCTGGAAACCCTTGAAAACCTAGAGAAGTCCTAATTGGAAATTACTGCAAAACTTTTAGTTTCTGCACCACGATAGCGAACAGCAGTAAATATCGATATCTGCTCATTTGTCCAATGATTAGTTTGAATTGCGCAATCTTTCTTCTAGTTTATTTCTTCCCTTTGAATATTTTTCGCATATATGTAAAAATTCGCTTTTTCTATCCAGATTGCTAACTCTTTAACAAAACTTTCAATAGAATTTGTTCTCTTTTCTAAGTCACCTTTCTTCCATATCGCGAAAACAGTGTCATCTGAACCAGTTTCCCTTAACAATCCTACAGATTGAAGGCTTTAGCTCCTGGACATTTTTTGCAATCTCAATGCTGACAATCTTCGGTTACAAGACAACACGTCAGTTTAGGCAAAATTTCATTCCGAATATCTTTGAGATTCGCTCCATCGCTTCTCTGGGGTTTTAAACCAATAAGTATAAGCTCGAAATTGGCGCAATAAGTGCAAAGACACTCCTCTTTCAAAGGGTCTATTTGAACCCGTTTTAGTCGCAGAAAGTAAAATTTTGTCTTTCCAATTCTTACGTTCGGATTTTTTTCTCGAAACAGGTAAAATATTTCACTGATACTTCACGTTAAATATCTTTTTACTTTTTAAATTCTGTCACCATTTTCCTTAACTGAAATTATGTCGTTCTTATTTGGACTTGGTCTGGTACAATCTACGTGATCACTCAAATAATATTCTAATGATAATTCCACTTCTACGTCAGTCACAGGATATGTATTGTATGGGTCAGAAGTGTAATATATTCCTTTTTCAATCGAAAATTTTCTGGATTGATCTATCTTATATTTGTTTATTTTAGGACACGTTGAAAGTAAATCTTGCTCTGTATATTCTCTTGGCACCAGCATCAGCAGACGGATATTTTCTTGTACATTTGTACAGTTGTTCGAAGTTTAAAAAAAAATTAGATACCCATTCGTTGCAAGGAGAGTACTTTTTCTTTGACAATGATACATTAAAAAACTTATAAAAGCTTACGGTCGACGATTCCGTGAATGCATCTGTCAGCTTTTTTCTTTTTTTTAAAGCATGGTTTTCTCGGGAACTTTGTTTGATACTTGATGAATTTCGACTACGCGGAACATTCACTTTCCTATCTGAAATTTCATTATCTACTTCCTCAATCTGAAAGATTGGTTGAAATTTCTCGTCTTTATACTCTAACTGTTTAAGTTCACATACATTTACATCATCCTACATTGGTTCTTCGTCATCGGAAATTGACTGACTTGAAGACACGCGAAACCTACCAATAATTCGGCGGCAACAATGTTTACAAACGCAGTAGCTTGAAATTATTTTTCTTTCTGGGAAAAAGGTCCTAATAAAACAGACAACTTATGAAGCTGTACAAATAGGTCACTAGAATTGCTGTATGTCACTTTCTCGCGAAGATTATTTATTATTCTACCACAAAAGACGATTTTTCAGCAAAATAGGAAAAGTTTAACAAAACAAATGAATTTTCAATTGAAAAAATGAATTTTCAACCAAATAGTTGAATTTTCGACCCAAAAGATCAATTTTCGACCAAAAAGATAAATTTTCGACCAAAAGTCGAATTTTTTCAACAAAATAGGAAAATTTCAAACAAATAAATTAATTGTAAAACAAAAAAAATAATTTTTCACCACGAAGATTATTTATTATTCTACCACAAAAGACGATTTTTCAGCAAAATAGGAAAAGTTTAACAAAACAAATGAATTTCCAATTGAAAAAATGAATTTTCAACCAAATAGTTGAATTTTCGACCAAAAAGATAAGTTTTCGACCAAAAGTAGAATTTTTTCAACAAAATAGGAAAATTTCCAATAAAGAAATTATTTGCGAAAAAAAAAAAAATTTCACCACGAAGATTATTTATTATTCTACCACAAAAGACGATTTTTCAGCAAAATAGGAAAATTTTAACAAAATAAATGAATTTTCAATTGAAAAAAAATTAATTTTCCACCAAATAGTTGAATTTTCGACCAAAAAGATCAATTTTCGACCAAAAAGATAAATTTTTTACCTAAAGTCGAATTTTTTCAACAAAACAGATGAATTTAAAACTAAAGAAGATAAATTTTGAACTATAAATGAAATAGTTATATTTTCAGTTTAAACAAATAATTTTCAACCAAAAAACCGAAATATCAACAAAACGGTTAAATTGTCAACCAAAGAAATGAATTTTCAACAAAATAATTTAATTTTCAACCAAAGAAATGAATATTTTCAGTTTAAAAAAGTAATTTTCAACCAAGAAAAGACGAATTTCAAACATAACAGTTAAATTTTTAAGCAAAGAAATTAATTTTCAACTAATATGAGCAATCTTTAATAAAAAAAATGAATGTTTAAACAAGAAGATTATTTTTTTTCCTAAAGAGTCAAATTTTCGACAAAATAGAAGGTAAATTTTCATCCTAAAATGGAATAGTTATATTTTCAGTCGAAAAAAGTATTTTTTAACAAAATAGTTGAATTTTTTACCAAAGAAACTAATTTTAAACTTAACTAATATCAGGAATCTTTAACAAACAAAATAAATTTTCAACTAAGAAGATGAATTTTCTACAAAGTAGACGAATTTTCCACTGAAAAATATATTTTTTCAATTCAAAAAATTAATTTTTAACTATACAAAAACAATACTCAACAAAGCATTTTTTTCAACCAAAGAAATGAATTGTCAACCAAAAAGATGAATTTTCGTCCCACAAGATAAATTTTCAACAAAAAATGGAATAGATATATTTTCAGTTAAAAAAAGTAATTTTTAACAAACAAAAAACCAAATTTTCAACAACACAGTTGCATAAGAGATATATACAAAAAAATGTTGAGAAACAATGAGTGAATAGTGATTCAAAACCTGGATGCGAGACAATAAATAACAATTCTCTTAATCATTAGTCATAAATTTTATTAAAAAATGTCTCGATCTGTTGGTCACCTTATAAAAAACTAATTTATTATTTTATTTCTAATAATATTTCATTATTTGTGATGATTAACTAACAGAGTTAACCAAGAATTTATTCAGCTAATTGCTATGAATATTTGTAAACAAAAATCCAGATTTATGATTTCTAAACACAAAGAAGCCATTTGGCACTGAAGCTAGTCAAAAATGAGTTAATAGTGATTAACAAACTGGATATGAGGCATTAAATAACAATTTCAGTTACATTTAATTAATCGATAGTTTCACAATCTGTCTCGCTATCTGTCTGAGTATTATAGCCATTTAATGAAACGACTGACGTGCTATCAAGCACGTAGTGTAATGAAGTTCAATGAATATAATTTCGAGAAATCATCACTTAACTCTAGGTTTTCATTCGTCAGAAATGATTAGTTTTATTTTAAATCAAGGAAGCATTGTCAAGAAGTAAGCTTAGGGATTTTATGACAAATACATTTTCTGGGCAATATAAAAATTCAATTTTTTTAACGATGTATTAATCATAAATATTGCCGAAAAATGCTAGAAAATTTCACAAAATAAAATACTGTATTATTTCAAATAAGTTTTGCTTTGCACGCAAGAATTCTCTAGTCCTAATCCAAAAATCATGTTTAGTCATTAAGTTTTTTTAATCAAAACAAATTTTCGTTCACTCTATAAACATGGATAATTAAAATTTTAAGTTTAAAGAGCTATGAAAATAAAACTACTTATAAGAAATCTATTATTTGTATGTGATTAGGAAATCTGTGATCAAGATATCGGGAACTCGTTCTGCAATTTAAAAAGACGTTCTGTAATTTTAAAAAACTCTTTCTGTAACTTAAAAAGTTTAAAAAATTTCACAGAATATTGTTCTCTCAACTGAATCAAATGAAGACAAACGTTTATTGGACAGAACTTTGAAAGAAAAATATTATTTTTTCTGAAATGTGTTATAAAGTATTATGTTTAAATCTTCATCCATACATAGTGAAAATGCTTTTGAAGAAGAGATTTCGGACTTTAATTTAGCCAAGCCTAAATTTTTTCCATTTTGCTTTCATAAAGCATGCTGAGAGTGGAAGTTCAGAATCAAACATTTTTGTCAAAACGGAAAATTGGTGGATGTTTCTCATATTATATCTCAGCCCCTATTATTCGAAAATACTTCAAGGTTGTAATCCTATTTTTTACGTTATTTTGTGTAGGGTTTCACTCTGTAGAATCAAAAAGTGTAGGATTTTTTCAATTTTGAGTTCGTATCATGTGTAAAATGTTGCAGTGTACATGAAACCGATTTGCAGATAACGCTATCGCAGCACTGTAACAGGTCGATTATTTATCGAACCGCCCACTCAAGACTCTTGAGACGTTCCCGGTCCATCATATCGTCTCTATCTTCATTGGCCTCCCCGACTCTAAGGCAGTCGACATTTCTGTCTGACCCAATGTCTGAAGCCCTACGTGTCCGCTTATGTTGAAAAAAATTTACAACTAGGTTTGGTGTTCTCATTGTTGTTTCCACGAGCAACTAGAAAAATATTTTCTCCACATTTGATGAGCCCTGTTTGCGAGGGTAACACTATGTACTTTGAGAGATTGCGCGGTATCCCAGTGGCACCGGTTGGGACACCACTCCCTAGTATTATGCATACACTCCTCCAAATGATAACCGAAAATTCAATCTTTACTAAGAACCGTTCCAATCGACTTAGAATATGTTTCACAGCCCAATTCCCAATATTTCAAGGATTGCCTGTAGAAACAAAAAGAATTTTTTCTTCTCCAGTCAACAAATATTTTTCTTTAACACCGGCGTGGGAAATGCTGCTTTAGAAACATAATGCAAAACATTAAAAGTGACCGATTCTACAATCGATGATGAGTTCGTGTGATGAAACTTACTTGTCCACACTAGTGACGGAAAAGTTTGGAAATATTAAACTTTAAACCGCAATGCCTGGATTCGACTCGGGCGGAACAATACACCCAAACGACCAGGTCAAGGGGCTAGATGCAAAAACTTAATACATAATTATTGATTCAGTCAGTAGTGAGACGCGCAATTGTGGGCAAATAATAAAAAAATCAGTTCATGGTGTTACATGACGTTTCGCCAGATAGGTTTTCTGGCCTCATCAGGCTAAAAGGGTTTTTTTATCAATAATAAAATTCACATTGAAAACAAACACTTTTTCACATCACAGCGGTATCAAATAACACTGAATTCAAAATTGAGAATTACCAATATGGTCCATAAATTTTCAATGAGTCATATGCCAAATTGGCATAAGTCGTACATTGGTTAAGGACGACACGACGAAGACTAAGTGATCTGAATTATGTTTTTGGATATTATTACGTGAAAACTTGATTGCATTTATACGAGTTTTCATATGTTTTTGAATGAACCTGATGGGATAATCATTTCCAGTAGTATTTGTGTAAAATTTGAAGATTGTGAAAATAAAATCGTTTATAGGATAAATTTATGGCCTTGTCAACCGACGTATTTTTTAGCTAAAGTGATCTACAATGAACGAAAGAATGTAATTACAGCTGCATCTTCACATATTAATAACAGTCATGAATTAATAAAAAAAATTCATAAATTTACAAGCGACAATGACTGCGTCCTTTTATCTTTGAATGTTAGCTCTTTGTTCACTAAAATTCCATGCTCTTTAGTTCTCAAAATTCCCAACTTATATAGCCATTTTTAGGCTTCCTGTATAGAAATTAGTGATCCAAATTAGATTATCCACGAATAGAATCTACTGCTTGTTAGATCTTACTTTAAGTGATTTAAATGTCTAAAAGTTATAATTGAATAAAATCAAAAAGCATTTTAGGAGATTCATTAGTTGTATTATTAACATAGGGATAAATTAAATTAACCACATTTCAGGTAGAATACTAAATAAAATTTATTCGAGAGAGTCGAAATACATGTCGGAATATAAGAACTTGAACATACAGTCGGGTAGCGGGCCAGACTCGAACTGAGCTCTCTCTCAACCACTTCGATTAGGACTTCTCCCCTCAGGCGTCATTTAGTGAACCTGTACCTGCCCAAAGGTTCATGTTGTCTACCGACGTCAAATTCATCCTAGGTCCCTCTATTTGTCCTATTTTCTACACCAAATATCGAACATTTCTTACAACTGTAGTCACTTTGTTGAGGTCCAAGGAACTTTGCACCAAATTTGAACCCCGGCCCTACTTCTGTACGACAAAACGCTACCAGGTCACCTTCTCAACAACAGCTCACTTTTTGCGTTTTTTATAGTAGGCTTTATTGATTTTGGCTTAAATACCAGAAATAAATTCTCGGACACTGCCTCTTCAATCGTCTTCTTTTTGCAAACAAAAATTGCTTGCTCCTCCTCAATATTCTCAGCTATTCTCGTGTCTCGGAGAATCATTCGTATTCCTAAAAGAAGAGTGACCGCCGATATCCCGGTGGTCCTGGTCGGAATATGATTAATATATTTTTGAGCTTTGTCCATGTATTTTTGCCAGCCACCTGTATTCGCTCCCGCTAACATAGAATCGGAATCAACGTCCTGTTTAGGCGCTCCGTCTGACCATTGCATTTTCTTTTGAGCACCTTCCGTTCTACTTATCATATGACTCACCTCATCACTATTAATACCTTCTATAGTGTATAAGATTACCGCGCCTTGTTCCATATTGATGTGGGCTCTAATCTCCATCATGAGAAAATAATACTCGTGATAGGTCTCATTGCTCTTCTTTCTTCGCTACTGCAACCTCCGATGCATATCGTAGCTGCTAATCTCCGGACTGTGTGAAGTCGGATTTGTTATTTAAATATTTATGCTCGCAGTGGTTATCCTTTCGTAGATCATTCATACCCAAGTTCATATCTTATTGGGTCCGTTCCCTGGTCATTATAAAATTTTTTGTTGCTAGTCTTGTTAACATAGAGTAGATAACTTCGAGAATTTAGATTTTCTCTGCAATAGCACTTCTATCTTTTCTTTGTGTCATTTTCGTCATTTAGAGGCAGTACTTTCTCCTTGCTTTCACCATTGGATGCCGCTTCTTCATCGTGATTATCGTCTAGATTCTCGTCATCCTCGTTGTCTTTGCGCCCTCTTGAACAGCCCAGCAACATCCTTTTGCACGTTCCACCATTTCAAAGAAGACTTCCACTCCCCAATCATCTCTACCTTTTAGAATTTCTATGTTCCTGATGACTTCTTTAGCGGAAATTAATTGCACATTGTTTTCGTTTGTTGTCGTATTTCGCCTGCTTACAGACCGTGAGAAGTCTAAATGAAGTTAAGCTTTCATGGTCCAACCCGTGGTATCTCCTATGTGAGGATTCGTGAACGTCACTTTTCCCGTTATTTTCATTTTTGAGAGGTGCAAGTGAAAATCCTTGTACCGCCTATTCCAAATTATTATGTTTTGCTGGCGTAGCTATTTCTTGCGCACTTGTAACGTTTTGTAGATTTGATTGTCTCATACCTTTTTCCATCAACGCTAACTTGTCTTACTGACTCTGATTCTGATTCTGTTTACTTGTTGTGATTGAAAGTTGATTTTCTTCTTCCATCTCTAATTCCTTGACACGATTTTCTAGTAAGTTTTTTAGATATTCTGATAAACGCTCTATTTTGACCAAAGATTAAAAAATCTGTATATGTCCCAAGTATTCCGTGCCAATCAAGAGTGACAGTCGTATGGTCAAATTGAAAAAAAAGTTAACCAAACTGTAATTCTCGTAAAAATTCGATTCTTTTAGATCCTGAAAGAATGACGTATCGATTCAAAGGCATCCGGGCGTTGATCGCCAAATTAAATGTGACGGTCTAGGCACTTAAAATATTAATGAACAATTAATTCCAATATCGGTAATGTAATCGCGAATCCACACAGTAATTTTTTTTAAAAAGAAGGGTTATACAAACTTGCAGTAGCAAAGGTGAAAATACAACTAACGCATGCCTTGGGGCTACAGGATATGTCCTATTCTAACAGGCCTTCAAGTGAAGGGGACATAATGGACATTTCCAATTTCAACAAAAAAAAGTTTCTATTTCTGAAAACTTATAAATGACCACATGACTTTTACTTTTTGCATTTAGTTATAAAAGTGAATATTTTGTTTTGAAAATAAACTACTGGACTACACAACATTTCAAGTCCTAGATGAACAAACCTTTTTTATTATAATGAAATCTGGTATTTTTTTACATGAGACAGACAGATGTACGGAAAATTATTTCAACTTCAAACTTTCTGAACTGGTAGTAAATATAGCCAATATAAAAAATTTTGAGATCTGAAGTCAACAATATATGTTTTTCATTCTATTTGTTTCAAAAAATGTATAAATCGTTTTATTGAACAGACGGCATTCATGGCCGAAGCGTAGCTTTAAGTGATTCGAAATTTAGAAGGCCTGCAAAAATTAAAGCCTTCACAGAGATAACCTTGTATCAACAAAATGAGATTTCTGCTCGAGGTTTTCCTGTTTTAGGACGCACATAGTAAAATTATACCACATTGAAGCAACATCTCTGATTGCCGAATAGACTCTTTCGGAAGAGGAGTTCTGGACATCTTTCCCTCCAAACAGGCATCACAATCTATTTTTGTGAGCGCATCTGTCAGTTTATTTCCTGTTACGACACCTTTGCGCACATCAGGAACGTCCTTGATTTTATTCCTTGATTTCTTGTACAACATTACCGCGGTCAGGGATGTTTGCTACCGATAAGAGTTTGGTTCACAAATCACACGCGCGCGACGCATTCTCGATCATTTTTTTAGTAATTTTAGGCAGAGTTACTGATCGCTTTGAGCGTTTCCTGTTGTTTCGAGCGATTGTTGTTATATTGTCCTATTTCGCGACAAAGGCAAGAAACCACTCTTGATTCTGACGTACAGTTGCGCAAAGAATGACCCAAATTCGTGCAGTTAAAACAGAAAAGTTTTGAGCAGTCGGAAGGTGGTCTTGTTCCCTCCGATGTCGTTTGTATGATCAAGTCTTTTCAGCGCCATCATTTTGGATTTTAAACTTCAAGTTCTTTTTCATTGTTCACGATTTGCTTTAATTGAAAAGCATAAGCGTCTGCGACCTAGTCATTTTCGGAATACTTATCGCTCTACTTTATTTCGTCCTGCACTGAATACTCGTCAAACTTCAACCGAGTCATTGTGCCCTCAAACATAATTCAAGTTCAATTGATCAGACCTGGCAAGCGTTTTATGTTACTCATTTGATATCTGGTAGAGATAGCTACGTTTGTTATCATCGTGCGAAAATTCAGTAAAGCTTTTAAGGGATAGAATTAAAATCTCAGAATTCAATCGCCAAACAAACTTCGTCAGGATGTGTTCTACTGATTCCCTCATCTGTGGCACGCACTGCACACGTTCAAATATGACTCCAGCCCTACATGCAGATTTCGCAAGAGTTTAGGTTTTACATAGTTTCTTTTCACAAAATTCGAGAAGGTCGGAGTCGTCTTTCTCAACGCCTATCTTATACCGGGACAAATAAATCCCTGTGCATACCACTGATAATTAAATAATCCTCGAGAATCAGAGAAAACTGTTCAGGATTTCTTCCGGTTTTTGGAAGAGTGATTTTTCAGGAACTGTGTATTTGGCCAATTTTTCTTGACAAGTCGCCAATGACAGCATAGGGATCCCTAGCGGGTCCACGAATCGAAGATACACTTTAATACTAACTCGAATCAAATCGAACGTAACTGTCACTTTCGTCTGAGGCATCCTCGCGCCAGGATGATAAGGAACTCGTTTACCGTGTGGTTGATACATTCGAATCCTAACAGGATAATGCAAAACAGCGGGCATCGTTTGGAAGAAGGTAGGCACGATTGATGCTTAGATTATTTCCTTGAATTTTTTGGTAGCTGTTTTCCTTCTTACCCGCCACTTCGCGATAGCGTTGTTGTCAGCCGTAACCTATATGATCATCCCTGAGCCCTATCACTATGGAGGAATTACCTCTGCCGTTATGGGAAGGAATTGCTGCTCCAAAACACATAGCCCTTATCTTTTCAAAGAAATTGCGTCGCTATGAGTATTTTTTCTTAATTACCTATATAGTCATCCCTGAGCCCTATCACTATAGAGGAATTTTATTTGTTGGTATGGGCAGGAATTGCATCTCCAAACGCTCTGGCCCTTATTTTTGTAGAGAAAGTGTGTCGCTATAAGCCTTTTTTCTTAACTACCTATATAAATATTCCTGAGCCCTATCACCATGGAGGATTTTCATCTCCCGTTATGGGCAGGAATTGCTTCTCCGAACCCCCTGGCTCTTATCCTTTTAGGGAAATTTCGTCGCTATGAGAATTTTTTCTTGATTCCCTACATATATATTCATCACTGAGCCCTATCACCCAGGAGGAATTTCATCTTCACCTATGGGCAGGAATTGCTTCTCCAAACCCTATTGCCCTTATCTGTTTGGAGAAATTAAATCCCTATGAGTATTTTTTCCTAATTACCTATATATTCATCCCTAAACCCTATCACTATAAAGGAAATTCATCTGCTGTTATGGGCAGAAATTGCATCTCCGAACCCCCTGGCCCTTATTTTTTCTGAGAAATTGTGTCGCCATAAGCATTTTTTCGTAACTACCTATATAATTATCCCTGAGCCCGATCACTATGGAGGAATTTCATCTGCCATTATGGGCAGGAATTGCTTCTCCGAAGCCCCCGTCCCTTATATTTTAGAGATATTGCGTCGCTATGAGTATTTTTTCTCGATTACCTATATAATCATCACTAAGCCCTATCACTATGGAGAAATTTCATCTGTTGTTAAGGGCAGGAATTGCTTCTCCGAAGCCCCTGGCCCTTATCCTTTTAGGGAAATTTCTGCACAATGAGTATTTCTTCTTAATTACCTATATAATCATCACAGAGCCCTATCACATTGCAGGAATCACATCTGCCCCTGTGGGCAGGAATTGCTTCTCCGAACCCCATGGCCCTTATTTTCTTGCAGAGAAATTTCGTCACTATGCGTATTCTTTCTTAATTATCTATATAATCATCACTGAGCCCTATTACTTTGAAAGAATTCCATCTGCCGTTATTTACAGGTAATGCTTCTCCTACTCCCTTGGCCCATACTTTTTAGAAAAGTTTCGCCACTATGAGTATTCTTTTTTCAATTACCTATATAATCATCACTGAGCCCTATCACATTGTAGAAATTTCTTCTGCCCCTATGGGCAGAAATTGCTTCTCCGAAGGCCCTGGTCCTCATAGTTTTAGAAAAATTTCGTCACTATGAGAATTTTTTCTTAATTACCTATATATTCATCCCTGAGCCCTATCACCATGCAGGAACTTTATCCGCCGAAGTAAAAGAGTGTAGAAAATGTCGTCTAATTATTAAGTGCTTATCAAAACCATTTAATTTCGCTGTTTAGTATCCTTAAAAAACCTTATGATTCGACTCAGTTCTAACGACAAATTTCATCACCCAAAATTTTCTGTAAAAAACGGGAATAAAGGAATAAATTCTTTCAAATAAAATCAATTTAAATAACATATTGAATTAAATATGAAAAACTTTTAATTCTTAAGATTTCAAGTCGAAATATACATAAATAGCATTTTCAAAACAATAGTTGAATTTTTAACAAAAAAATATTTTCACCAAAAGCGATGAATTTTTGACCCAAAAAGAACTTTCGACAGCAAAAAATTTAATTATAATCAAGCAGTTGCATTAAGAATCAACTAGTTGAACTTACAAGCAAAAGAGATGAATTTTCAACAAAATATTTCCACTTTCAACAAAAAAGGTAAATTTTCGAGCCAACAAGATGAATTTTTTCGAATTAAGATAAATAGGGTTGTTTCGCAATTTGAGATAAAATATTTTTCTAATACATAATTTTAATCTAAACTCAATGTGCGGTCTAAATTTTTGTTCTGTTGAGTCGTTCAACAGAAATAAATTATTAAAAATTGAAGGCGGGAAAACACTTATTTAAGTTGGTGTCACGTGACTCAGAGGTTCTCACAATTATCAATGTGACGATGTGGCATTGATGGAAACTAACACAACTTATGATAAAGAGGTTAGGTCACCTAACCGTTTCATTTTCACTCCTCGTATTTTTGCTCTTACGAAGTCACAATCACTCTTAAAATACTCCGATACCATAAATATATGTATATATTTTCTGGAGATTTCCGCTATTGGCTTTTACGAAACCCTCTTTTGACATTTTTTTAAACAATATTTGGCGACTCCTATTTTCGACGTGAAGATAACTAGAACAAAACGCCGACACAGAAAAAGATATTTGAGAATCACTGACACGTAAGCTGTGATTGGTGGAAAATCCGACCCCTTTGGCGTCAGAGGGGCCCTCCAATCGACATCGTGATAGAAAATTTATGTTTTAACATTAAAGCAAAAATAGTGAACAATACGTACAAAATATTTTATGAGCATTTTTGAAATTAGAATTTTATAAACTATAAGATCTATTCACTGGAAAAGTGATATCTGACTTTGGAAACAACCCTACTATCCGAGAAAGATGACTTTATCAATAAAGTTGAATTTTTAACCAAATCGTCGAATTTTCAAACAAAAAGGATTGAATAATCGTAGTAAGTAGTCAAACGGCCAGTTAGGGGTAAATAATCAAAACATCAGTTTATGGTAATACGACGTTTCGCCAGGTTGGTTTTCTGGCCTCATCAGGCTAAAAAGATTGTTCTTTTTTTATTAGGAATAAAATTCACATTGAAAATAAACACCAACTAAAGAAGATTATTTTTCACACAAAAAAAAATTCCGCACCATAGTGAAATCCTCAACCAAAACCGACTAATTTTAATCAAACAGCTGCATTTTAAACCAAAAAGACTAACTTTTAACTAGAAAATATAAATTTTCTACCAAAACTGGACAAGTTAAATTTTCAGTTAAAAAAGTTAATTTTCATAAAAAAAAAGGAATTTTTAAAAAATTTGTTACATTTTCAACCAAAGAGATGAATCTTCAACCAAAAACACTAATTTTTAAAAAATTTGTTCAACCTTTAAACAAATGGTTGAATTTACGAAAAAAATTGTTTAATTGCAATGGAAAATATAATAGTAGTTCAACTTTGAATCAAGTAGTTGAATTTTCAATCAAAAACGGAAAAATTTTCATTGAAAAAAAAAATAATTTTCCACTAAAAAATATGAATTTTCTACCAAAACTGAGATTGTTACATTTCTAAATAATGAAGTTAATTTGAAAAAAAATGAATTAAAAAAAATAGTTACATTCATTTTTAACCAAAAATACAAATCTTCAACGAAAATGATAAATCTTCAACCAAACAAATTTTTTTTAACAAAGTAGATAAATTTTAAACCAACTAGTTAAATTTTCTACTAAAGAAGAGACATTTTGAACCAAAAATGGAATGGTTAATTTTTAATCAAAAAAGATAAATTTTCAAAGAAAAAAAAAATAAATTTTCAACAACAACAAAAGATTTTCAACTGAAAAGATTAATTCTCAACCTAAAAAGGAACGATTTTTCCACAAAATAGTTAAACTTTCAACTGAAGAAGATTATTTTTCACAAAAAGAAAATTTCCGCGTAATAGTAAAATCCTTAACCAAAACCGACTAATTTTAATCCAGCAGTGGCATTTTTAACCAAAAAAGACGAAATTTCAACCAAAAACAAATTTTTCAAATCAAAAACAATAATTTTTAACAAATTTATTCAATCTTTAATTAAATAATTGAATTTACAAAAACAAATATAAAAAAAAATCAACGAAAAATGTAATAATAGTTCGACTTTAAATCAAGAAGTTGAATTTCAATAAAAACAGAAAAATTTTCAAATAAAATATGTATTTTCAACTAAAAAAGGTGAATTTTCTACAAAAACTGGAATAGTTAAATTTTCAGTCAAAAAGATTAATTTTGAACAACAACAAAAATAATGTTGAAAACAATTGTTAAATTTTCAACCAAAAAAGATAAATTTTCAAAGAAAAAAGATAGATTTTCAACAACAACAAAAATTATCAACTAAAAAGATTAATTTTTAACCTAAAAAGGAACGATTTTTCAACAAAATAGTTAGACTTTCAACTAAAGAAGATTATTTTTCACACAAAAAAAAATTCCGCACCATAGTGAAATCCTCAACCAAAACCGACTAATTTTTATCTATTCATATATTTTTCTATCTCTGTTAATCTAAACTCCCGTCTATCATTTGTAATCTCCTCTTCTCTATCTAGTCCTCATCTACCACATCTATCAACGCCTATCTTTTTCTATCTTTTTGTAAATCTAAATTCACGTCTGACTTTTTCAATACACTCTTTTCTATCTCATCCTATCCTTTGTCTATTCATGTCAATCTTTTCCTATCTCTCTGTCAATCTAAATTAAGGTCTATCATCTTCAATCCTCTCTTTTCTATCTCATCCTATCTTTTATCTATTCATGCCAATCTTTTTCTATCTTTGTTAATCTGAATTCCCGTCTATCTTTCTCATTCTCCTCTGCTCTATCTCATCCTCTACTACACCTATCAACGTCTATCTTTTTCTATATAATTTCTTCAATCTAAATTTACGTTTATCTTCTTCAATACCATCTTCTATATGTCTTTCTATCCATTGTCTATCCACTTAAATCTTTTTCTATCTCTTTGTCAATATAAATTCACGTTTACCTTTTTCAATACCATTTTCTATATCCTAGCCTATTCATTATCTATCCACGTCAATCTTTTTTTTTCTGGCAATATCTTAATATAATCTCTATCAATATAAATTTCCGTCTATCTTTTCAAATCTCCTCTTCTCTATCTCATCATATCTTTTATCTATTCATATCTTTTACTGTCTCTGTCCATCTAAACTCCCGTCTATCTTTTTTAATATCCTCTTCTCTATCACATCCTCTACTACATCTATTCACGTTTATCACGTTCTATCTCTTTGTCATTCTAAATTCATGTCTAACTTCTTCAATATACTCTTCCCTATCTCAACACGCCATACATCTATCGAAGTCTATCTTTTTCTATCTGTTTTTTATTCTAAATTTACGTCAATCTCTTTCAATACCTTCCTCTCTATGTCATCCTATCCTTTATCTATCTACGTCAATCTAATTCTATCTCTTCGACAATCTAAATTAACGTTTATCTTTTTCAATCCTCTCTACTCTATCTCGTCCTAACTTTTATCTATTCATGCCAATCTTTTCCAATACCTTTCTCTTTATCTCATCCTATCTTTTGTCTATCCACGTCAATATTTTTCAATCTCTTTGTCAATCTAAATTCACGTCTAACCTTTTCAATATACTCTTCCCTATCTCATCGTACCATACTTCTATCGACGTCCTTTTTTTCTACCTATTTTTTATTCTAAATTTACGTCTATCTTTTTCAATACCTGCCTCTCTATCTTATGCTTCCCTTATCTATCCACGTCAATCTTTTTCTATCCCTTTGTCAATCTAAATTGACATTTATCTTTTTTAATACTTTTTTCTCTATCTCATTCTATCCTTTATCTATTTATATCTATTTCTATCTCTGTTAATCCAAATTCCCGTCTATCTTTTTTTTTCCCCCCCCCCCCCCCCCCGAAAGTAACGTAGCCGTTGGCTAAAGATGGATTTCACGTTTATAAGTTCTTTTAAATAAAATTAATGTAAATAACATATTGAATTCAATACGAAACACTTCGAATTCCTAAGATTTCAAGTCAAAATATATTGCATTTTCAACCAAGTAGTGGAATTTTCAATCGAAAAGTATTTTCGACCCAAAGAGGTGAATTTTCAACACATAAAGACGAAATTTCAACAACAATAAAATTAATTTTCAACCGAACAGTTGCATTAACAACCAAATGAACTTCTCAGCAGAAGAGACGAGTGTTCTGCGAATAGTTAAAGATTTAACCAAATGGTAAAATTTGCAAGCCAGAAAGACGAATTTTTTCAAAGGCAGATGCATTTTTAACTAAAGAGTTACTTTTCAACCAAGAAAAATCAATTTTTAACCAAGAAGGATTACTTTTCTGCCATAAAAGATGAATTTTCTACAAAAAATGATGACTTTAACAAAATAGTTAAATTTTACAAAAATAATAAAATTTTTAACAAAATTGTTGAATTTCTAACCAAATAGTTAATTTTTCAGCATACAAAGATGAATTTTCAATCATATGGTCGAATTTTCAAATAAAAAAGATTAAAATTCAATCAAATATTTGAATTTTCAAGAATAAAATAAAACATTTTTTAGAAGACAGTTGAATTTTCACAAAAAAGTTCATTTTCAATCAAGAAAGTTGAGTTTTCTACCATATAAGATAAATTTTCAACAAAAGAGTCAATTTTTTAAGCTAACAAATCGAATCTTTTAGAAAACAGTAGACTTTTAAATAGGAAGAGATGCTTCTTTAACAGAAAAGATAATTTTGAATCAAGAAACATGAATTTTTAACAAAATATATTAATTTTCTACGAAATAGTTGAATTTTCAAACAAAAAGTTGAATTTTCAATAAACAAGATTAATTTTCTAACCAAAAGACACCGTTTCAACAAAATACATGAATTTTCTACCAAATAGTTGAATTTTCAACCTATACAATATACAGGATAAATTTTCAACTAAAAAGATGAATTTTCGACCAAGAAGATTAATGTTTTACCAAAAAATACGAATTCTGAATAAAATACATGAATTTTGAACAAAAATATTTTATTTAAAAATGAAACAGACAAATTATCTAAAAAAGTTGAATATTCAACCAAAAAAGATGAATTTTTAACGAAGCATGTAACAGTTGACATTTCAACAAAACATTTGCATTTCAACCAGAAAGGATAAACTTTCAATCAAGAAGATTAAATTTCTGACAAGAAAAAATAATTTTCTACCAAAAAGTTGAACTTTCAATTAAAAAAGATACATTTTTTACTGAAAATGTAATGGTTTAATTTTCAGTTTAAAAAATGTATTTTTAACGATTCGCTATCATTCCCCAAATTTCTAAGGCAAAATCTTTATTATTGTTGGAAAAAAGCCGAGGGAACCTAACACTGCTAAAATCGATAATTTTCTAAGTATCACATGCCCTTAAGGAAAGACTGAAGAGGGTAATGAAGAAAGTATGGAGGAGGGAAGGATTCCCAAGAGGGTGGAGAGAGGGGTTGATTGTGCCACTGTATAAGGAAGTGGATTGGGATAGGCAGGAAAATTATAGAGGGATTACGCTAATGAATACGGCGATAAAGTATACGCGATGGTGTTGGCGGATAGGCTCCGGAAGGATGTCAAGGATAAAGGAATATTGCTGGAGACTTTAGGGAGGGCTTTAGGGAGGGCAGGAGCACTATTGACAATATTTACGTCTTGCAGCACGTGGTAGATAGAGAATTAACGAAGAAGGGGTCGAAAGTGTGTTAGTTTTTTGTGGATCTCAAAGGCGCGTTTCCTTCCGTGGATAGGGGGAGAACGTGGGAGACGATGTTGGAGAGGGGAGTGGAGAAAGGCCTGATACAGAGGGTAAGGGAGGTATATGAAGAGACGAGAGATAGTGAATTTTGGAGTGTTTCTGGGTGGATAGGGGGTTGAGGTAAGGGTGTCCGCTTAGACCAACGCTTTTTGCGATTTTAATCACGGATATGGAAAGTAAGCTAGCGGCCGAAGTGTTATGATGAGTTAGGGTAGGAGGGTTTAGGATATGGTTACTCGCGTATGTAGATGGCATAGTGCTACTGGCAAAAAGCGAGGAGGCCTTAAAGGAGATGATGAAGAGGTTCAGAATATACCTGAATAAGAATAGGTTAGAGCTGAATGCAGAAAAGTCCAAGGTTATGGTGTTTAGGAAAGGAGGTTGAAGGGATAAGGGAAGTGAGTGGAAGTGGAAAGAAAAGCCGGTGCAGGAGGTGAAAGAGTTTGTGTATCTGAGCATTCCTGTTTCTGAGCAATGGGGGAGTGGACGGTCATATAGAAGAGAGAGTGAGAAGGTCAAATCTGGTGATGAGGCTGGTGTTGGGGCTGGGAAAGAAGTTGTTCGCAGATGATTTTGAAAGTGTGGGGGTGGAAGGAAAGTGATGAGGTAAATAAGATGCAAGAGAGGTATATAAAGTGGACACTGGGGTTGGCAAGGAAAAGTGCCGGAAGGGGGATGCAAGAGTGGAGCACTGGTTGGAGTAGTGCGGGGAGGTGGAAATTAGTGGGACAATCATGGTGGCAATCGTGCATGAAAGGGGGAACAAAAGGGCAGTAGCATGGGTGAAGGGGTTGTTGGGTAAGATGGGGAAGAAGAGAAGAAAGGAGGAAGGGGAATGGAGAAGGAAAGATGGAAAATAGGAGAGGAAGTAGATATAAGTACAATGTTATACATTGTAAATAGTAGATAAGTATTAGGTATGTTGACCGCAGGGATTTTTATATTTTGGTATTTTATAATTTCGGGAACTTTATTATTCGGTAATTTTCAATTTGGAAATTTTAGTGTTAAAAAATTTCATTTTTCGGGATTCTTCAATTCAAAATAAAATTGTCCAACTTTTAACATTTTAGTCTAATTTTTTTTTTTTAGAGATACTGATTGACAATTTTTCAATTTCAAATTATACAATAATTTTAAACGCTTTTATTTAGAAATGATACTATTTCAATTTAATCTTATTATTTTTTTATAATATAATTTTCATAAAATTAGTGATATTTTAAATTCAAACAATTTTTAAAAACTTTAAATATTAATAAAAATTCGTTTATAAAAATATTCTATTATTGTATTTTTGATAAATAAATAATATTTATTGAAAAACAATTTTTTTAATGTGTAAATTCGGAAATTTTCCAATTCGGCCATTTTAGTGTCGGAAATTTCATTTTTCGGGATTCATCCATTCAAAATAAAATTGGCCATTTTCCAAAATTTTATTCTAAAATTTTTTTCTCTGAGAGATTTTGATGAAATATTTTCAATTTCAAATTATATAATTTTAAACGACTTTATTTAGAAATGATACTAGTTCAATTTATTTATTTAATTTTTTTTTTAATAAAATTTTTTCTAAAATTAATGATATTTTAAATTCAAACAATTTTTAAAAACTTTAAATATTTAAAAAAATCGTTGATAAAAATATTCTATTATTGTATTTTTGATAAATAAATAATATTGATTGAAAAAAATTTTTTTTAATGTGTAAATTAGTGAACTTTCCAATTCGCGATTTTTACATTACGTAATTTTATAATTTCGGGAACTTTATTATTTCGGAATTTTCCAATTCGGAAATTTCAGTGTCCTAAAATTTCATTTTTCGGGATTCTTCAATTCAAAATAAAATTGTCCATTTTCCGAAATCTTAGTCTAATTTTTTTTTTATATATTTTGATAAAATATTTTCAATTTCAAATTATACAATTTTAAACTAATTTTTTTAGAAATTATACTAGTTCAATTTAATCTTATTATTTTATTTTAATATAATTTTTATACAATTACTATTATTATAAATTTAAACAGTTTTTAAAAACTTTAAATATAAAAAAAAAATTCGTTCATAAAAATATTATATTATGGTATTTTTGATAAATAAATAATATTTATTAAAAAACAATTTTTTTAATGTGTAAATTCGGGAATTTCCCAATTCGGCAATTTTAGTGACGAAAATTTTATTTTTCGGTATTCTTTAGTTCAAAATAAAATTGTCCAGTTTCCAAAATTTGAGTCTGAAATTTTATTTTTTGAGAGATTTTGATAAAATATTTTCAATTTCAAATTATACAATTTTAAACGCTTTTATTTAGAAATGATACTAGTTCAATTTAATTTAATTTCCTAGGATGTAGCGAGTTCAGTTGAGGAGGCTATATATGACAAAAGATAAGGCAGAATAGGAACATATCCTTGCCCCTTTTCCAGTAGTTTTTCCTTTTATTATTTGAAAAGGCAAAATACAACTATATCTCATTTCCGGAATTCCCCTTCCATCCAAAGTATGAAAGGAAAAGGTCATTTTTGAATTTAGTATGATTTGTTAAAGAGGCTCTATCTGAAAGGAAGATAAGGTGGAGTATGAACCCACCCTTGCCCCTTTTTCAGTAGATTTTTGTATCTTTATGTGGAAAGATAAAATACAAAAATATCCCATTTCCAGTAAACTTTCTTTTCATTATATAAAAAGATAAAATACAACCATAACCCATTTCCAATAGTCCCTTTTAAGCCGAAAAACAGTAGAAACACTGCATTCTAGGATGTAGCAAGTTTAGTTGAAAAGGCTATATATAAAAAAGATATAGCAGAATAGGAACATATCCTTGCCCCTTTTCCAGTAGTTTTTTCTGTTATTATTCGAAAAGGCAAAATACAACTATACCCCATTTCCAGGATTCCCCTGCTATCCCAAGTATGAAAGAAAAAGGTCATTTCTGAATTTAGTATGATACGTCAAAGAGGCTATATCTGAAAAATAAATAGGGCTGAGTATGAACACTCCCTTGCCCCTTTGTCAATAGATTTTCTTACCTTTATGGGACAATTCAAAACATAAAAACATCCCAATTCCAGTAATCTTTCTTTTCATTATGTATAAAGATAAAATACAAACACACTCGATTTCCAATAGTCCCTTTCAACTCGAAAAAAAGAGCATTCTAGGATGTAGCGGGTTTAGTTAAGTAGGCTATATATGAAAAAAGATATGGCAGAATAGGAAAATATCCTTGCCCCTTTTCCAGCAGTTTTCTCTTTTATCATTTGAAAAGACAAAATACAACTATACCCTATTTCCAGAATTCCCCTTCTATCCCAAGTATGAAAGAAAAAGACCATTTCTGAATTTAGTATGATTTGTTAAAGAGGCTATATCTGAAGAAAAAAAGATGAGGCTGAGTATGAACACTTCCTTGCCCCTTTTCCAGTAGATTTTTGTATCTTTATGTGGAAAGATAAAATACAAGAATATCCAATTTCCAGTAAACTTTTTTTTCAATATGTAAAAGGATAAAATACAAACATACCCCATTTCCAGTAGTCCCTTTTAAACGGAAAAACACAAGAAACAGAGCATTCTAGGTTATTCTAGCATTCTAGCTTAGTTCAGGAGGCTATATATGAAAAAGATACAGCAGAATAGGAACATATCCTTGCCCCTTTTCCAGTAGATTTTCTCTCACTATTTGAAAAGACAAAATATAACTATACCCCATTTCCAGTAACCTTTCTTATCATTATGTAAAAGGATAAAATACAAATTGCAATTTACACATATACGAGTATTATCTTGTATCTCTTGAGGAAGATTATTAGGATTATCACGACAAAGAATTGCGATCTGACACTTTTGCACATTCAGTTCTCCAAAAATACGTACCATTACGCGAGGTTCTAATCCAGGATCACATACATAACAATGTTTTCTATTTCGTATCTATTGTACGATGGATGCATTGCGAAGTTGTGTCTGTTGAGGATAAGAAAAGATGGAACTAAACATTTCCTTAGATGTGCACAGAATCGTAGGAAAATGTACCTTATAATGATGATTAATGCATTTAAAACATCTATACCACAGGCAATACTATGAAGATGTAAAAATTTTTCGAGGAAAACGTTTAAAAGCGTCACACTATGGTGTTCCTCCCAAGCCGCGATAGCGACAATGGTCATTACGGTGTGCTGTTGGTTAATTAGAGTGTGGAGATATTTTTGATTCAGAAATGGAACAATATATAAAAGTAGTATGCAATTAAAGAAAAAACTTGAAGAGACAAGAGAATAAGAACGTTTTGCATGCGGCAGAATCTGACGAGCATATCTTAGGATAATACTATACGTATTGAAATAGGCTGCTGAACCTGAATGATCCACTGATTTGCTTACGTTTCCAGAACAGTCCTATGATTTCGTCTATTATTGCCAGGACAGCGCCATTTTGTTTCCCTGATTATCTGGGCTGGCCTTGACAGTATTTCCAGTGTTTTCAGTTATTGTACTGATCAAATTTTACTGAAAAATCTGCACCTAATCTTCAAGTTTCGAGCGTGAAATGCGATTCGCTTGTGGTCACATTCCTCAGTTTCAGCCCCATCCATCTCGGAAACTTTTGATTATTTGAACTAGTGTCCATTGGGATTTTTTAATCATGAGGCTTTAAAATATATTATATTGCAATTTCAGCCAATTCGACCAAGACCGGATTTTAATGTAAATTAGAGAAACGCGAGCCCATATATTTTAGTAGACAATTACTTGTTCGATTAGTTGATACATTTAGAAATTCAATAGTTCGTTTAACTCTTGGAAACGAAATAGGGCCCCGCCTAGCTACATATTGAATTGAGCCTCCTTACACTGTACGCTAGTTGCAGACTTGAACTGCTTAAGTGGGGATAAGCGTAGCTGAGGCCTCAGCTACGTTTATCCCCGCTTAAGCAGTTTAAGCCTGCAAATAGCCTACGGCGTAAGGAGGCTCAATGTAAATAGTATTAGCAATAAACGTCCTAGTTTAAATTTAAAACCACTTTGCCTATTTTTCATATAATAAATCCCTTTTCTTTTATTATCAAGTAAGTTAGTCAGTATGAGCTCACAGACCCACCTCAACATTAATATTGTAAAATGCTTTAACAAATTTTATTGATATTCGACATTTATGTCATCAGATTAATAGTTAAGAATTAGATTTTTAACAGAAAATTTAACTATTCTATTTTTGGATGAAAATGTATCTTTTTTGGATGAAAATTCAACTAATTTTTTGAAAATTGATATTTTTTATTTACAAATTAAACTAGTTGGTTGAAAATTCATCTTTGTAGGTTGAAATATCAATTATTTGGTTAAAAGTTCAAAAATTTTCTAAAAATCCGTCTCTTTTGCTTGAAAGTGCAACTATTTGTTTATAAATACAACTGTTTGGTTAAAAATGATTTTTTTAAATTCAACTATTCGGTTTTAAAAATCAATTTTTTTCTAAAATATTCGACTTTTTAGCTTGAAAACTTAACTCTATTGTTAATTTTTTAAACTAAAAATTTAACTGTTCAATTTTTGGTGGAAAAATAATATTTTTTAGTTGAAAAATCGTCTTTTTTGATAAAAATTAATTTGTGTGGTTGAAAATTCAATTATTCTAGTTGAAGATTCATAATTTTAGTTGAAAATTCATCTTTTTGGTTTAAAATTAAACTATTCCAGTTGAAGATTCATAATTTCAGTTGAAAACTTATCTTTTTCTTTAAAAATGTAACTATTTTTCATTTTAGTTGAAAATTCATCTCTTTGGTTGAACATTAATTTTTTTAACTAAAAATTTAACCAGTCAATTTTTGGTTGACAATTTATCTTTCTTAGTTGAAAATTCATGTATTTGGTTGAAAATTAATTTTTTAAACTGAAAATTTAACTGTTCTATTTTTGGTTGAAAACTGATCTTTTTTAGTTTAAAATTCAACTATTTGGTTGAAAGTTTGTCTTTATTTGTTAAAAATTCATCTTTTTGGTCGAAAATTCAACTATTTGGTTCAAAATTAATTTTTGTTTTTAAATTGATAATTTTAGTTAAAAATTCATCTCTTTGCTTGACAAATAATCTTTTTTAGTTGAAAATTCGTTTTTTTTTTGTATAAATTAATCTTCTTGGTTAAAATTTATCACTATTATTTTTAAATTCAACTATTCTAGTTAAAGATTAATCTTTCTGGTTTAAAATTTAACTATTCCAGTTAAAGATTTACAATTTTAATTGAAAATTTTTCTGTTGTTGAACATTAATTTCTTGAACTTAAAATTTAATTATTTAAGTTTTTATTGACAATTTATCTTTTTTAGTAAAAATTAAAATTTTGTTGTTGAAAATTCAACTATTTCAGTTGAAAATTTATTGTTTGAATCGAAAACTCATCTTTTTTGTTTAAAATTCAACTATTCCAGTTGAAGATTCATCATTTTAGTTGAAAATTCATCAGTTTGGTTGACAATTATTGGGTTAAAAGTTAAACTCTTTTGTTAAAAATTAATTTTGTTGTTGTTGAAGATTTATCGTTTTAATTAAAAAATCATTTCTTTGTTTGAAAAATGAGCTGTTTGAATAGAAAATTAATCTTCTCTGTTAAAAATGTATCTCTTTGGTTGACAAATTTTCGTTTTCTTTAAAAATTATTTTCTTTGGTTTAAAATCAAATTATCTTGTTGAAAATTCGTATATTTTGTTAAAAATTCCTCTTTTTTGATAGAAAAATAACTTTTTTCGTTAGAAATTTATCTTTTTATTTTAAAATTCATTTCTTTGGTTGAAAATGTAACTATTTTGTTGAAATTTTGTTAACTGAAAATTAATTTGTTTTAAAATGAAAATTTATCTATTATATTCAATGAATAAAATCCATTTTTTTTGTCAGTATTCAAATATTTGGATGAAAATTGATGTATTTCGTGAAAAATTTATCTTTTCGATTGAAAATTTTACTATTTTGTTGAAAATTCATATATTTTGTTAAAAAAATTTTTTCAATAGAAAATTAATCTTCTTGGTTATAAATGTATCGCTCTAGGTAAAAATTTTTCGTTTTGGTTAAAAATTAAATTCTTTGGTTTCAACTTGAATTATCTTGTTGAAAATTCGTATATTTTGTTAAAAACTCATTTTTTTTTGGTGGAAAAATAACGTTTTTGGTTAGAAATTTATCTTTTTGTTTTAGAAATTAATTTTTGTGATTGAAAATTCAAGTATTTTGTTGAAAATTTAACAATCTTGTTAAAAATTAATATTTTTAGATCAATAACTGAACTGTCTTGTAAAACATTCGTCTTTTTGACCAGAAAATTTTACATTTTAGATGAAATTAGTTTTATTTATTGTCTAAAAAATATTTTGTGGTTTAAAATTCAACTATTTTGTTGAAAATTAATCTTTTCATTTGAAGAATAAATTATGATTCTTCAAATGGAAAGATTAGTTTTCAACAAAATAGTTGAATTTCCAACCAAAAAAGATTTTTTAGACAATAAATAAAACAAATTTCATTCAAAATGTAAAATTTTCTGGTCAAAAAGACGAATTTTTTACAACAGAGATGAGTTATTGATCTAAAAATATTAATTTTCAACAAGATTGTTAAATTTTCAACAAAATAGTTGAATTTTCCACCACAAAAATTAATTTTAAAACAAAAAGATAAATTTCTAACCAAAAACGTTATTTTTCTACCAAAAAATATGAGTTTTTAACAAAATATACGAATTTTCAACAAGATTATTCGATTTTAAACCAAAGAAATTAATTTCTAACCAAAACGAAAAATTTTTACCCAGAAAGACACATTTCTAACCAAGAAGATTAATTTTATATTAAAAAAAAATTCAACAAAATAGTTAAATTTTCAATCAATAAAATAATTTTTTAATCAAAAAGATAAATTTTTCACGAAATAGATAAATTTTCATCCAAATAGTTGAATACTGACCAAAAACAAATGGATTTTCTTCATTGAATATAATAGATCAATTTCAACTATTCCAGTTGAAGATTCACCATTCTAGTTTAAAATGCATCACTTTGGTTAAAAATATAACTACTTTGATTAAAATTTTTGTAGTTGTTGTAAAATTAATTTTTTATTTCAAATTTTACCTAGTTGGTTGAAAAATTATCTTTTTTATTTAAAAATTCAAGTATTTCGTTGAAAATTCGTCTTTTTTAGTAGAAAATTAATGATTTTGATTGAAATTTCATTTCTTACGTTGAAAATTTAATTAGTTTATTGAAAACGAAACTAAAATTAGCTTGAATTGGATTGGAATTTTTGGGGTATTCGAATTTTTTACCATGAAATCAGAATTTCAGGCTCTAAAATAAATTTCGCATATGAAACTTTTTTTTCGTTCTACTAGGCCTACAAATTCTACTACATTTTGTGAAAAGTATTTTTTCACTGTAAAAAAAGGTACCTAGAAAACTTCACTTTTTTGTCCTGGAAAGCCTGGAAAAGTCCTTGAATTTTTTTTCAAGAAACGCTAGACACCCTGATTCAACAGAAAAAGATCAATGTTCTACAAAATAGTTGAATCTTCAACCCAAAGAGATGGATTTTCAAACTAAAACAAAAAAAGAATTTTCCACAAAACGATTGAATTTTCAATCCGAGTATATGATTTTTCGTTGAAATAGTTGAATTTTTCAGTCAAAAGACGAATTTTCTATAAGAAAGTCCAATTTTCAAACGAGTAGTTGAATTTTCAACAACAAAAAACTAATTTTCAACCCGAAAATGGGAATTGTCGGAAAAAGTTAATTTTTAACCAAATAGTTTAATTTTATACTAAATTGTTAACTTTTTAAACAAAAAGACGAATTTTCTACAAAACAGATTAATTTTCAACCCAAAAAAAGACGAATTTTCTATAAAACAATTCAATTTTCAAACAAGTAGTCAAATGCTTATTAAAAATTTTTGTTTACGAAACAATTGAATTTTTAACCAAAAAATATGAAGTTTCAACAAAAAAGTTTATTTGCAACCAAATAGTTGAATTTTCAACCAAAAAACACGAATTTTCATGTTAAAAACCGAATTTTCTTGAAAATAATTAAATTTTCAACCCG
>JAABKJ010075445.1:180654061-180745978 GCA_011634705.1 Andricus grossulariae
TGTTGACTTTTCAAACAAAAAGGCGAATTTTCAACACGAATAGACGGATTTCCGCCAAACTAGTTGAATTTTTAATCAAAATAGTTCAATTGGCAACCAAATTGTTGAATTTTCTAAGAAAATGGTTGAATTTTTTTTAAGCCAAAAAGGCTCATTTTTAACCAAAAAGGATGAGCGAATAATTACATTTTCAAACAAAGAATAAAAAATTGTAACCCAAAAAAAAATACATTTTAACCAAAAATATAATTGTATAATTGTTCCCTTTTTCAGTTAAGCAACAATAAATTTTCTAACAAAAAAAAATAGTTTCTCCTTATTTGAGCAGACGGTGTGCGAAACAATTTTCGCGCATGCGTAGTTTGAAGATGGCTTACTTTAGACACTGGTGAAAAAGCTGCGCATGCGCACTTTCGAGATGAGGTACTTTAGACACTTAAACAGGTAACCTTGAACACTGGTTAAAAGCTAAAGAAATTAAATCAATAATTTTTAATAATAAAGAAGAATTTTCAACAAAATAGTGAAATTTTTAAACAAAAAGATGAATTTTCAATCCAAAATAGTAAATCTTTAACCAAAAAAAAAACAAGGAATTTTCAACAGAGGAGTTCAAATTTGAACTATGGGATTGAATTTTAAAACAAAAACAATTAATTCTTAACGTAAATTGTGATAGGTAATATTTCAACCAAAAAGATTTTAAAATGAAATAGAAAATAGTTAAGTTCAATAAAAAAAGACGAATATTGAACAGTAAAACAGATAAATTTTTAAACAAAAAAGAAGTAGTTAAATTTTCAGTTAAAGCAAATAATGTTCAACCTCATGAGAAAAAAAATTTGTAACCAAATTGTTGAATTTTCAACTGAAAAATATAAATTTCTTACCACAAATTGAATGCCCGAATTTTTATTTGCAAAAATGAATTTTCAACGAAAAAGAAAACATTTTTAACTAAATAGTTAAATATTCAAGCAAAAAAATTAATTTTCAGTAAACGAGTTTAACTTTCAACCAATTAGTTGAATATTCAACTAATTGCATTTTGAACAAAAGAAGGTGAAATGTCTATAGAAAAAGTTAAAGTTTCAAGCTAAAAAGCCGAATTTTTCTCCAAAAAAGTTTAATTTTTAACCCGCAAATATAAATTTCTAACAAAATTGTGAAAATTTGAACAAAATAGTTAAATTTTTGACCAAATAATTAAATTTTCAATTATATAATTAAATTTTTAAACAAATAATTAAATTTTTGACCCAAAATGTATAAATACTGAGCTGGAAATATAATAGTAACCTTTTCAGCAACAAAATTAACTTTCAACACCAAAAATAGTTGGATTGTCAACCAAAGAGATCAATTCTTATCTAAAATGATGAATCTTCAACTGCAATAGTTAAATTTTCAGTTAAGAAAATTAATTTTCAGCAACATTAAAAAATTTAACGCTGGTAATTAATATCTTTCTTTCTGTAAGTGTTTTTATAGATTTGACTAGTTTTGCCTTCCACATTTGGAAGATTGACAACATCCTAGGACGTATCAGGAATGTTTTAGAAAATTTAAAATTTGAGGGCGGCAGAAAAATTCTAATTTTCCTATATTGGGCTTTTAATCTCAGAAAATGCTTTAGAAAATGTCACATTTTCCACGAAAGAACATCAATTTTTAACCAAAAACCGTATATTTAAAGTCCCTTAAAAAAATTAATTTTCAACTAAATAAGGGTTTTACCGAATATTTGAATTTATACCAAAAACATGAATTTTCAACGAAGAAGGTTAATTTCTCAAGAAAGAGACGAATTCTGAACAAAATACATGAATTTTCAATCAAGAATGGTAAATTCTCAACAAACAATGTGAAATTTAAAGTTTCCAATGAAAAAATAATTTTCAAACAAAAAAAAAACAAAAAATTTTGAAAACTATTCTGATTAGCAGTTCGAATAATCAAGCCGATTACCAAAGTCATTTTTGGAATTAAATAATTTGCTAAATAATATTTAATAAAAACGTGAGGAGTAGAATTTCAAATAAATCTTCAGCGAATAAAAAGAGCTTTTGTAAATTAAAATTTAATGGAAATTATAATGTTTACCTAAAGCGGAACAAGAAACAGAAATATTCACATGAATACATTTAAACAAACAATTATGACTTTAAATATTTTTTGTTTTTGACACTTACAATAGGTTTCTCTTCTGAAATTTGTAGCCATAATCATTGTGCTTATTTTTTTCAATTTTATAAATCAAGTTTAGATTTAAATAATTTTAAGCTTCACTGGAAAAATCCTGAGGAAGAACAATAATACAAACCCTGACTAAAATTAGGAAAACTTTATTAGTGCTTTTTGCTCTAAATTAGTAATTTTAATGAAACAATTTTAATATAACATCAGGAAGTTTAAAAGAAGAGTTGAAATTTCAAAAACTGTTATCTTGTTCAAAATGTCTAGGTTCTTTCACCAGAAATTAGAATTAAAAAAATCATCATCAAGATGATAATTTTTTACCAATGTCAGGTAACGTTAGCGCTTTAAACAAAAAATAAGCATGACAAACAAAAATAATTATAATGTCGACAAGATTTCGAATTCACTTAAAATTTTTGGATTATGTTTGTGGTTTTGGTCATTAATTGAAATTTTTATTAATCATTAGATTTCATAAAAGATTCAAGATTTCTTAACAATTTTAGGCTCCGTTAGGATTCTGTCATTGTTTTGCATCGGAAATTGAAATATTCATTTAAAAATCATAAGATGTCAGAGAAAATCCACAACTTCATAACAGTTTTAGGTTATGTTGGCGTTTGACACTGAAAAATGGTGTTTTCAGTTGAAAAATTATTATATTTAAGAGAATATTCATAATTGTTTACAATTTCAGGTTACGTTGGCTTTCCGCTTCGAAAATTGGCATTTCAGAACAAAAATTATCATAGATTAAATAAGATTCAGAATATTTCAACAATTTTAGATTATCGTCTAACTAATCTCGCGCTTCACGCTCAGACATATTAAGTATTTGTACCAACCTACGAATTAAAAATTGAAAATTGCAAAATTATATTGAAAATATTTTTTAAATATCTAACACTCACAAATATCAAGCATGTTGAGTAGAAAAGGATGAAAATCAACAGTTTAAAACATCATCTATTTTATTAGAAACTGTTATTTTGTTTTTGTTAGAAAGTATAATATTTTATATTTTGTTGATGAGTCATTCTTTTAGTTAAAAATTCATTTTTTGAATTAAAATTTCTTTTTTTTTTGAAAATTCAACTTTTTTTCGAAAATTTCACTATTTTGTACAAAATTTACTTGTTTAAAATTTACATTTTGTTGTTGAAAAGTCAGCTTAAATATTTAAAAAAAAAATTCAACATTTTTTAAATTTGTCTCCTTGATTTAAAAATTAATCTTTTTTAGTGAAAATTTTTTTTTGCTTCGATAAAAATGCAACTACTTAGTCGAAAATTCAACAATTTTGTTAAAAAGTCATCCTTTTTGGTTGAAAATTCAACTCTTTTGTTGAAAATTCGTTTTTTGAGTTAAAAATTAAACTGTTTTTGTGGAAAACTTATTTTTTGATTAAAATTTGTATTTTAATGTTGAATAGTCAAATAAAATCTTTTTTGGATGAAAATTTAAGAATTTTTTGTTAATTTGCCTTCTTAATTTAAAAATTCACCGATTTTAGTAGAAATTGTTATTTTGTTTTTGTTAAAAAGTATAATATTTTATATTTTGTTGAGAAGTCATCCTTTTTGGTTAAAAATTCATTTTTTGTTATTAAAAATTAATTTGTTTTATTGAAAATTCACTTTTTTCGTTGAAAATCCCACTATTTTGCAGAAGATTTACTTTTTGTTTAAAATTCATATTTTGTGGTTGAAAAGTCAACAGGAAACTTTTTTGGATGAAAATTCGTTTTTTGAGAGAAAAATTCAACGATTTTTGTAGAAAATTTACTTTTTGATTAAAATTCATATTTTAATGTTGAAAAATCGAATAAAATCTTTTTTGGATGAAAATTGAACTATTCTGTTTTTTAATTTGCCTTTTTAATTTAAAACTTCATCTATTTTAGTAGAAATTGTTATTTTGTTTTTGTTAAAAAGTATAATATTTTGTTGAGACGTCATCCTTTTTGACTAAAAATTCATTTTTTAAATTAAAAATTCATTTTTTTGTTGAAAATTCAACTTTTTTTCGAAAATTCCACTATTTTGTACAAAATTTACTTTTTGTTTAAAATTTATATTTTGGTGTTAAAAAGTTCACTGAAACCTTTTTTGAATGAAAATTCAACTTTTTTTCAAATTTGTCTCTTTGATTTAAAAATTAATCTTTTTTAGTGAAAATTTCATTTTTCTTTGAAAAAAATGCAACTATTTAGTCGACAATTTAACAATTTTGTTAAAAAGTCATCTTTTTTGGATGAAAATTTAACTATTTTGTTTTTTTAATTTGTCTTTTTAATTTAAAACATCATCTATTTTATTAGAAACTGTTATTTTGTTTTTGTTAGAAAGTATAATATTTTATATTTTGTTGATCTTTTTGACTTCAAAACTCAAATTTTTTTTTGAGAATTCATGTTTCTTGTCGTTAATTCGTCTTTTTTGATGGAAAAGTGATCATCTTGGTGAAAATTTCATCTTTTTGGTTGAAAATTTAAGTATTTTGTTAAAAATTCTTTTTTTATTGAATTAAATTTTCTGTTGAAAATTCATATTTTCGGGCTGATAATTCAACTTTTTGGAGAAAATTCGTCTTTTCGGTTAAAAATTCAACCATTTATTTCAAAATTGATCTATTCGGTTGAAAATGAACTTTGTTGCTGAAGAATCAAAATTCCGTTTTGAAAATCCAACTATTTTGTATAGATAATTTCTCTTTTTGACTTCAAAACTCAACAATTTTGTTGAATATTTATATATTAATTTGAAAATTTGTGTATTTTGCTAAAAAATTTATAGCTTTTGTTAAAAATTTTGCTTTTTGGTAAAATTAACTTTTTTGTTGAAAATTCATATTTTCAAGCTGAAAAATCAACTTTCTAGAGAAAATACTTTTTTTGGGTTAAAAACTAAATTATTCATTTAAAAATTGAACTATTTGGTTAAAAATTAGCTTTTTGTTGAAAAATTTTTTTTTGAAAATTCAACTATTTTGTATAGATAATTTCTTTTTTTGACTTCAAAACTCAACTATTTTGTTGAAAATTCATGCATTTTGTTAAAAATTCGTCCTTTTTGGTAGAAAAGTGATTTTCTAGATGGAAAATTAATCTTTTTGGTTGAAAATTCAACTATTTGGTTAACATTTTTTTTTTATTAAATTAACTTTTCTGTTGAAAATTCATATTTTCGGGCTGAAAAATCAACTTTTTGGAGAAAATTCTTCTTTTGGATTATATATTAAATTATTTATTTGAAAATCGAACTATTTGGTTGAAAATAAAATTTTTTGTTGAAGAATCAAATTCCGTTTTGAAAATTCAACTATTTTGTATAGATAATTTTTCTTTTTGGCTTCAAAACCCGACAATTTTGTATGAATATTTATATATTTACTTAAAAATTCATGTACATTGTTAAAAATGTATGTCTTTTGTGAAAAATTGGTCTTTTTTGGTAAAATTAACTTTTCTGTTAAAAATTCATATTATCGGACTGAAAATTTAACTTTTTGGAAAAAATTCGTCTTTTTAGCTAAAAATTCATACATTTATTTGAAAATTGAACTATTTGGTTGAAATAGAACTTTTTTGTTGAAAAATCAAAATTCCGTTTTGAAAATTCAACTATTTTGTATAATTTCTCTTTTTGGCTTCACGACTCATCAATTTTGTTGAATATTTATACATTTATTTGAAAATTAATGTATTTTGTTCAAAATTTACGTTTTTTGTTAAAAATTTTTTTTTTTGGTCAAAATACATTTTTTTTGAAAATTCATATTTTCAAGCTGAAGTTTTTTGTTGAATATTAATCTTTTTTGTTTGAAAATTTCTACCATTTGGTTACACCTTGTAGATTGGATATTCAACTATTTTGAATACCAAATATTTTTTTTGTAGAAAATTCCACTATTTTGTTAGAATTTAATATTTTTGTTTTCAAAATTCAATAATTTGGTAGAAAATCAAACTATTTATTTAGAAATTTGTCTTTTTTTATTTAATTTAACAGTGTGAAAAATTATTTTATTTTTTAAATTAATCTTCTTAACTGAAAATTTTTTAAAATCCATTTTTTTCTTCAAAAAATATTTTTTTATTTGAAAATTCAACTTTTTTATTTAAAATTCATCTTTCTTGATTGATACGTCATCTATTTGGTAGAGGATTCAACTGTTTTGGTAGAAATTCGTCTTTTTTGTTTAAAATTGAACTATTTTTGAATAAATTATAATCATTTTTGTTTAAAAATTTTGAAAATTGCATTTTTGGTACAAAAATTTATTTAGTTGAAAATTTAATTATTGGGTTTAAAATTTATCTTTTTTTATTGAAACTTCATCTGTTTTGTTGATAATCCAACTATTTTGTTAATAACATTATTTTTGGTAAAAAATTCTAATGTTTTGATCAATTTCGTCTGCTGGTCTTGAAAATTCAATGATTTGGTAGAAAATTAAACTATTTGGTTGAAAATTAGTCTTTTTTATTTAATTCAACAGTTTGAAAATTATTTTTGTTTTAAAATAAATTTTTTATCTGAAATTTTGAAAAATCCATTTTTCGTTCTAAATTTTTTTTTTTTGAAAATTCAACTTTTTTATTTAAATTGCATCTTTCTTGATTAAAACTTCACCGATTTGGTTGAGGATTCAACTATTTTGGTAATTTCATTATTTTTCGTAGAAAATTCTACTGGTGTGTTAAATTTCGTCTGCTGGTTTTGAAGATTCAATAATTTGGTTGAAAATTAAATTATTTGGTTAAGAATTCGTCTTTTTTTTATTTAATTCAAAAGTGTGATAATTATTTTATTTTTAAAATTAATTTTTTCAACTGAACATTTTTAAAAATCCATTTTTTGTTCAAATTTCTTTCTTATTTGAAAATTCAACTTTTTGATTTAAAATTCATATTTCTTGATTAAAATTTCATCTCTTTGGTTGAGGAGTCAACTATTTTGTTAAAAAATCGTCTTTTTGGTTCAAAATTCAACTATTTTGGATAAATTTCAATTATTTTTGTTTAGAAATTTTGAAAATTGCATTTTTGGTTAAAAAATTTGTTTACTTGAAAATGGAATTATTTGGTTTAAAATGTATTTTTTTTGATTGAAACTTCATTTTTTTTTTTTTTTTGAGGATTCAACTATTTTAATAATATCATTATTTTTTGTAGCAAATTCAACTGTTTTGTTAATTTTCGTCTGCTGAAATGCTGTATCTAATCCTGAAAAATTAGGGGATTCAGAAAAGGGAATCACAATCAAAATTGTAGATCATCATTTTGGGTCTTCTATCTCTTTTACTTCCCCCTTTCCTAACGACTGTTTTAAATACCCTGCAAATGCCGTATATTTTTTTTTTTTCTCCCTAAGAGATATTTTTGCTTAAAAATGTCGAAAATTTCCAAAGTTTTGAGCTTAATTATCGAAACTCCAGCGTAAAGTGTTGTTACCCAAAACCACGACTTTAAAAAAAAAGTTGAATTCTTAATCAGGAAACATTAATTTTTAGCATAAAATTTGCTTTTTTCCTCCCAAAAAAGTTTAAATTTCTTCAAAAAAAAAAATTTTTGAGGCGAAACGATAAACTTTCAACGAAATAAATTCATTTACAACAAACTTGTTCAATTTTATTCTAAAAAATTATCAATTTTCAACCGAAAATGTAATAAGTAAATCTTCATTTTAAAAATTCATTTTAAACAAAACAAAATATAATTTTCAACAATTTAGTTAAATTTTCAATGAAAAAGATAAATTTTCAGCTGAAATTATACATCGTGAACCAAAAAACAATTATTTTTTATGATGTACTACAAATTTCGAGCAATTAGTTAGAAAATGTTCTTGACATCTTTCTGAAGGTGTCTCGTAAGTTTTAGAGACAGAACTAACATTTTTTGCAGTTATATGGACATAAAAATACCTCACAATAGCCTTGTGCATGTGGCTATTGTGTGAGAAAGTACTTGCTTGTTAATAAAATTATTTATTTAAAAACTTGTGGCCTGGACCGAACTATTAATCAGATTTTTTGAAATTATTTTGCTATGCATACAGTCATCAACAAATCATTTTAAAACAAAAAAATATTCAAAAAATACTAATATTTGATATGATTGTGCTTCCTTACTATAGATCTTGAAATTGTTTTTAAAATTAGAAAATAAAAAACCAGCGACGGAGATGCTCTTCGCGGGCGTTTATTTGCTGCTAGTTTGAAAATGAAGAAGTTCCAAATTCAATAATATTTCAACGTGAATGTCTTCAAGAATGAATATGTAACAAAATGCATAGTTCTAAAGTTTTAAATTTTCTTTAGATCACTTCTGAAAAGCCCTGAAAAAGTCCTGAAATTTTTAAATGCAAATTCTGTAACATGTAACATGTTTAAAAAATATCAAAATAGCACTTTTAGAAATCAAGTTTAGAATGTACAGGATAAAATATTCTAGAAATTCAAAATGCTTTCATTGAATGTACAATTATTAGCTCAATGTGATGGAATTACTTTAAAATATTTTTTGTTTAGGTTTTGCATGCCTTATAACTTAAAGAACCTACACTGCTCATTCGATTTAAACTTTTTTTTCAATGTTATTTAACAACAAAGTTGAAATGTTTTTTAAAAGTTAGCCAAAAAAGACTAAACCAAATTTCAACGAAATTCTTGAATTTTTAAGCGAAAAAGAAGATTTTTCTACAAAGAGTTAAATTTTTAAGCTGAAAATAAAAATTTTCAACAAAAAAGTTAATTTTCTGCCAACTAGTTGAATTTTCGAATAAATAGTTCAATTTTCAACCAAAAAAGATGCAACAACCAAACCGTTGAATTTTGCACCAAAGTGATGCATTTTTAACCAAACAGTTCATTTCAACCAAAAAAGATGCAACAAAATTTTCACCAAATTATTTAATTTTTTTTTAGCCAAAAAGAAGTTTCTACAAAAAGTTGAATTTTCAAGCAAAAATATGAATTTTCAACCAAAAAAGACGAAATCAAATTTCAACTAATTTTTTAAATTTTTAAACGAAAACGAAGAGTTTTCTACAAAAAGTTGAATTTTTAACCCGGAAATATAAATTTTCAACAAAAAACTTAATTTTCTGCCAACTAGTTGAATTTTCAAATAAATAGTTGAATTTTAAACCAAACAGTTGAATTTCCAACCAAAAAGATGAATTTTTAACCAAAAAAATTTTCAACAAAAAAATGCAACAAAATTTTAACCAAATTATTGAATTTTTTTAGCCAAAAAGAAGTTTCTACAAAAAGTTGAATTTTCAACCAAAAAAGACGAAACCAAATTTCAACTAAATTTTTTAATTTTCAACCAGAAAAGAAGAGTTCTCTACTAAAAGTTGAATTTTTAACCAGAAAATATAAATTTTCAACAAAAAAGTTTATTTTCTACCAAATAGTTATCTATTCCATTTTTGCTTGATAATGTATCTTTTTTTAAGTTTAAAATTCAACTATTTGGTTGAAAATTGATCTTCTTTTTATTTAAAAATTCAAGCACTTGATTGAACATTCAAATATTTTGTTGATAATTCATCTTTTTGGTAGAAATTCAATCTTCTTGGTTAAAAAAAAAACTTTTTGGTTGAAAAATCAATTGCTTGGATGAATGTTGAATTTTTTTTTTTTCTTTGAAAATTCATTTTTGTTTTAAACTTCATCACTTTAGTTGAAAATTCATCTCCTTGGTTGAAAATTTAACTATTATACTAAAAATTGTTGTTTTTTTTTGTTGTGAATTAATTTTCTCCACTGAAAATCTAACTATTCCATTTTTGGTTGAAAATTTATATTTTCTGGTAGAAAATTCATGTATTCTGTTGAAAATCCATATTTTTTGATTAAAAATTTAATGACTTTGTAGAAGATTCGTTTCGGTTAGTAAAAATTTCATCTTTTTCGCAAAAATGAAACTGTTTGGTTGAAAGTTTTTGTATTTTGGTGAAATTTCTTATTTTTTGGTGAAATATTAATTTATTTTGCTGAAAATTCTTCTTTTTTGGTTTAATTGAACTGTTTTTGATAACTTTTTGCTGTAAACTTTTTTCTGTAAACTCTTTACTGTCAAATTTCCACTCTAAACTTTTCACTGTAAACTTTTCACTGTAAACTTTTTTCTGTAAACTTTTTAGTGTAAACTTTTTCCTGTAAACTTTTTTCTGTGCGCTTTTTACTGTAAACTTTTTACTATGAACTTTTTTCTGTAAACTTTTAGCTGTAAGCTTTTTTCTGTACAATTTTATTATGAACTTTTTACTGTGAACTTTTTACTGTAAACTTTTTGCTGTAAACTTTTTTCTGTAAACTCTTTACTGTCAAATTTCCACTCTAAACTTTTCACTGCAAACTTTTCACTGTTAACTTTTTTCTGTGAACTTTTTAGTGTAAAATTTTTCCTGTAAACTTTTTTCTGTGCACTTTTTACTGTGAACTTTTTACTGTAAACTTTTTACTGTAAACTTTTAACTGTAAACTTTCTTCTGTACACTTTTTATTATAAACTTTTTACTGTCAACTTTTTCCAGTAAAATTTGTTCTGTAAACTTTTTGCTGTAAACTGTTTACTGTACACTTTTTACTATAAACTTTTCACTGTAAACTTTTTACTGCAAACTTTTTACTGTAAACTTTTTTCTGTTAAATTTTTAGTGTAAACTTTTTCATGTAAAAATTTTTATGTGCACTTTTTACTGTAATCTTTGTATTGTGAACTTTTTTCTGTAAACTTTTTAGTGTAAACTTTTGTCTGTAAACTTTTGCTGTAAACATTTACTGTACACTTTTTTCTGTACACTTTTTACGGTAAACTTTTTATTGTAAGCTTCTTACTGTGAACTTTTTTCTGTAATGTTTTTACCATTAACTTTTAACTGTAGACTATTTTAAGTAAACTTTTTATTGTAAACAATGAAATTTCTCGAAAAATTCAAAATGAACAAGGTTTTATTTTAAAAGTTTAATGTTTACGCTTGGAAGATAACCTGTGTGAACAAAAAAACTGGAAGATTTTAAGCCTTTTTTTTTAATTTTGTAAGATTTAAAAAAACATTAGGAATAGTGAATTATTTCAAAGGTATTCCAAAGTTTTAAAAGTTTTGAAAAGATTCGGAAATAATTGAAATGTTAACAAGATTTAACACAATTTCAATTTTTTCTAGATTCTTGGTGATTTAAAAAAAAAGCCTTTTGATAATTTTGAAAGGTTTCAGAACAATACCAAATTTATCTGAAGATACCTGGGAAAATTTCAAATAATTTCTTATTTTGATAAATGGATTTTAGGAGAGCATTGCAAATTATTGTCCTAAAATTCCAAAATAGATGTAAATGATATGAAACCAAAATTTTAAACATTTTCACGATTATAAAAGTTCAGGAAAAATTGGAAAAGAGAAATAGATATTTAGAAGTTTTTAAAAGATACTACAATAATTTAAAATTTAGTCCCTAACCACGGAGATAGGCGTAGACTTAGGCTTTATTGATCGCAACTCGGCCATTTCCCTCACCTCCCTGTAAAATAAAGAAAATTTGGATTAGCATCTATCCATGACAACCCGACATCCGACCACATCCATCATCCTGCTCGTGGTCATCGCCCTTCACCCAACAGATTCACCAGCAAGGTCTCAAACATAGTTGTAAAAATTTTTAATAATAATAAATGTAATTTAATTTTAAATGGCCTCGAGTATCCGGAGCCAGGGCTCCAGGGACTCGATTCCTTGACTCTATTAGATTCACCTGCCGAAGATCCGGGCGGCCATTAGTTTACCAAGGCTACTGTCAATCGACATTTCACCTGAGCCTGCCGACCGACCCCACGATATTTTGTGAGTGTCCGCCACAATCAGCTCGTCACTCCAGGCAAGAACCCCATATAGAGTTCTCGCCTGGAGCCGGCTGCAGCCATCCTCAGCCTTTCAGCACTCATATACATGAGCAATCCAGACCGAGAGATCGCCACATCCAAAATTCCAGACGACAAGCGTTTGGATGACCGATTTTAAACCAAACCGACGACCGCAGTAAAGAGAGAACACTACGGCATCTCATTCGGTAATCCCGTCAAAAGGGAACACTAATGTCCAAATTAATGTACAAAACTGAAAACTGTAGCTTTTGATGGTCTTATTTATTTACTACAAACAGGCTATATTGTCCGCGCATATGTACAAAAAGAATGGAAATATAGATTTTTCATGAAATATCTATCGAAAATTTGACTTCCGATGTCTGTATAGCGAGAGGAAAGTAGACGGTTTCACGTGTGTGCCTACTTTCAACCCTAGGTAAGAAAGTAGGTATCTTGTCAGTAAAAAAATAAAGAAGGGCTGACAGAAACTGCAATATGTAACGTAACTCTGTCGGTAAAGCGTGCGCACGTTATCTTGATGCTCGTCTCAAATTCAACTTCAGTCCGTGGTCGTGCTGTGTCACATGTGTTGTGTATGTCTCAACATTCAAAATACAGACAACTTTCTTTTATTCTACTGGCCTTGAAACGTATCCGTTCCGTTATTCTAATACTGGAGGGGCCCCCACCTCTACCGCGAGTGGGCAGATTCTCTTTATCAAGCGACTTTCATTGGCTACCCCGTTCTTGTATCGATGGGTCGCCTGTATGCAACTTTTTCAACTGAAAAGCCCAAGAGATTTGAAATCAATAATACTCGTAATATAAATAAATACACTCAACATTCCTAGAACTGCTGGCCCACGCAGTTTCTCATCTCGTAGTGCGAGATACGGTTGCGACTCTCGCCTCGGAAGGGCCGGTTTACTGCGCAGTTGAAAAAGTCGCGGTCCGTTAGTCTGCTTTCATGCATAATTGTTTTTCAAGTGTTTTTGTTGGCGTACGAATTAATCTCTGGAACCTGTCAAAAAGTCCTAAAAATGCCATGATTTTTATGAGAGGAAAAACAAGCTTTGAAACTTTTTTCTAACCAATAAAATCAATCCAGAATTCTCTCGAATTCACAAAGAATAACAATTTCAAATTCAAATCACTATAAATTGGTTAGAAAAATATTCGAACATCATTATAAAATTTAGTGAAAACCATTAAATTAATCTCTGGAACCTGTCAGAAAGTCCAAAAAATGCCATGATTTTTTATAAGAGGAAAAAAAAAGTGTTGGAACTTCCATCTGAACATCAAAATTAATCGAGAATTCCCTCGAATTCAAAAATAGTATCAATTTCAAGTTCAAATCACTATAAATTCATTGGAAAAATATTCGAACATTGTTATAAAATTGAGTTACAATCAGTAAATTAATCTCTGGAACCTGTCTAAAAGTCCTAAAAATGCCATGATTTTTATGAGAGGAAAAACAAACTTTGAAACTTCTTTCTAACCATTAAAATCAATCGAGAATTCCCTCGAATTCAAAAATAATATCAAATTCAAGTAACTATAAACTGATTGAAAAATATTCGAACATTATAATAAAATTCAGTAAGAACCATTTAATTAATCCCCGAAACCTGTCAAAAAGCCCTAAAAATGCCATGATTTTTATGAGAGGAAAAACAAGCTTTGAAACTTCTGTCTAACCATTAAAATCAATAGAAGAATTCACTCGAATTCAAAAAGAATAACAATTTTAAATTCAAATCTCTATAAATTGATTAGAAAAATATTCGAATATTATTATAAAATTCAGTGAAAACCATTAAATTAATCTCTGGAACCTGTCTAAAAGTCCTAAAAATGCCATGATTTTTATGAGAGGAAAAACAAGCTTTGAAACTTCTGTCTAACCATCAAAATCAATAGAAGAATTCACTCGAATTCAAAAAGAATAACAATTTTAATTTCAAATCTCTATAAATTGATTAGAGAAATATTCGAACATTATTATAAAATTGCGTTATAACCATTAAATTAATCTATACAACCTGTCAAAAAGTCCTAAAAATGCCATGATCTTTATGAGAGGAAAAACAAGCTGTGAAACTTCTTTCTAACCATTAAAATCAGTCAAGAATTCCCTCGAATTAAAAAAGAATCACAATTTCAAATTCAAATCACTATAAATTGATTAGAAAAATTTTCGAACATTATTAAAAAATTCAGTGAAAACAATTAAATTAATCTCTGAAACCTGTCGAAATGTCCTAAAAATGCAATGATTTTTATGTGGGGAAAAACAAGCTTTCAAACTTCCTTCTAACCATTAAAATCAGTCAAGAATTTCCTCGAATTCAAAAAGAATAACAATTTCAAATTCAAATCACTATAAATTGATTAGAAAAATATTCGAACATTATTATCGAATAGCTCTTGATGGAATTTTTCAAATTCTGCTTTCTTTACCTCGGCTTTCAGAAGTGAAGCATCTAGATGGAGTTATGCACTTTCCTCACTTCTGACGTTAAAATTCAGGCCAAGGGTCTTAGCCGCCTGCTCCGCGGCTTTGTCAAAGAATGCTCCTTTGCCAATCATCTAGTGATTTTTGACTATTTTTAGAAAAGGATCTTTTCCATTTGCAACGATGTAAGCTATACATAGAATAATTTTGTTATGAAGACATTGGAGATGCAGAAGTCCGCGTCCGCATGATCTTACGCGTGGGGATATCAAGGGCCGTAAGCTCGTTCTTCGTCCAGTGAACCACCCCAAATGAGTAGAGTAGAACCGGGACGACAAGCATGTTAGTGGCAGATACCTTGTTCAACGCCGACAGATTTAAAGACCAAATCTGCCAAAGAAGAAGATGCTTGTATCTGCTTCGGAGAGACTCTTTAACTGATGTTTCGTCCTGGATACGGTTTCGAGGCACACCCAGGTATGTATAGTTCTATCCAGTGGTAAGATGTCTAATAAAACAGATATCTATAAGCTCAGGATCCTTGGAAACGCCAATAATCTTCTCTGAACATCTCACGACCGTGAAGTCGGTGGTTACAGTCTCCAGCGAATTTAATACGATGATCCGGTGAAAGTCTCGTGCATCCTGAGGAGACGGAGCAACCCAAGGACGACCACCTTCTGCATTTTTCCAGCAAGTGTCTCAGCATTTCGTGGACACACAGGGATGTTTTTCTGGCTATTACCTGGTGAAACCTTGGAACCTCCAAGATCGCCGATGATCAAGACGATTAGCTTAACAGAATATTCCGGGTATAACCGTTGCAACTCCCTTATACTCCCTTATATCTCTTTCTTTTCATTCTCTTTGGCTATGACGTTTTTGTCACCTGGTGCCGAAAATTCGATAACGAACGTGGTTCGTTTCTTGAAGTCAAGGAGAACCATGTCTGGCTATTTCCCTAGGAGCGTTTAGCGGAGCGGTATTTGGGCTGATGGCGTAAGCGTGGCAGAGATGGTAATAAGGCATTCTTAGTGCTGCATTGTGCCTTTAGATGTAGGTCGTTCCCGCATGAGTTGGAAAACTAGATAGTATGTGTCCTAGATGCTCGGGGTGTGCATGACACGCTCTGCAGCTATCATCGGGAATGTCGTGGCTCAAAATGTGGCGACGGTATGCTAGAGTGGAAATGACACGGTCTTGACATGCCAAAATGAAGCCCTCCGTGTCCGACTTCAATCCGGGTGATTTAAGGAAAGCAAATGTTTGCTCATACGACATCGACAGATCCTCCACATTTCTATGGAAGATGCCGTGCATCTTCTTGTCGAGGAGCTGTTCGCGGAAGTTTTTCTCCTGTGCTTTCTTAATCCGGGCCTTGCATCAATCTCTCTATGCATCTCACTATGTGTGGATGTACCTTCAAGCTTTCCAACAGACGGATGATAAGTCTATGAAAGGTTGAATAAAAAGCTTTGCGGTAGTCAATACAGGCCATTGACAGGGCGCGTTGATGGGCTGCAGCGCCTTCACAGATACACCTTTCATTTAGCAGGTTCTCTCGACAGTCTGCTACACCTTTTTCCGAGACACGTTGTTCGTACATCTCACGCTACACAGGCTCAATTCGCCGAACAATCGTGTTGTTTATGACAGCTGTAACGATCTTATACAGTGTGTACGAACAAGTTATTGGCCTGTAATTCTCTGGTTTGGACAAGTTGCCTTTTTTTTCGGTAGGATTATAGTGCGTCCTAACACCAGGCACTGCGGAATGGGCGTTATCGACTTTAAATATGAGATGTATATGCGGGCCAAATGTTGGTATGTAGAAGTAAACTTCTTTTACCAGAAAATCTTGATACAATCTGGTGCAGCACCGGAGAAGTTCGTCGTGCCTCTAAGTGACTTTTCCACCTCTTTGGCAGTGATTGATGGATATTCCTCTTCAGATTTTATGAGGATGTCGCAAAATTCCCTGAATCGTATGATATCGTCAGTATCTTCTTTCAACATTACTATATGCTGCTTGATTGTCAGTAGCTTTGACTTGTTCAGTATGTGATTCAAGGTCATCAGTTCGTGAGTGAACTTTCGAACCCTTTTCGTGAATGGTCTACCAGATGTTATGCAGTCAATCACACATTGAGCACGGGACGCATTCTGTCTTGCCCATCCACTCTTTTTGTTCAGTTGATGCAAGCGTCTTTTGGTCTTTTGATCCATCGTCGGTTTGAGACTTCCATTTGAATTAGCCAAAGCTCTCGCTGCACCATTAACTGAGCAATTGATGGTCCATGAATTGGACGTGGAAAATTTCCAGACGGAAAATTGGGAAAATACAAGAAAATTGGACGTGGACTTCTGCGATATTTCTCCACGAAGAGAGGCATCCATTTCAGCCAGATCTTGAGGCTTGGGAGGAACTTGCATGTTAACGTTCCTTCTTGTCCTGAGATCGTGATCATCCCTCATAAGGTGCCTGCTTTCGGCGGTTGATATTATTGTATAATATATCCAATCGTCCTAGACTTCGGGTTGCTGAAAATAATTTAGATGGAAACACGACGACGAACCGGCGAAATGCCCACAATAAGTGGACGAATCAACTCAAGGATGACTTGCTAGCCTGCTACGATGCCAGCATTATCCCTGTTCACCGAGGCTTTATCGCACGTCTGCATACTCTGTGGTGCCAAAAACACCCGGAGCTTCAGCACTTTTCGCTTCAATCCTTGCGAAATCAACGTGCCTACCTCTCGAAAAATGGATATGTACGCGGAGCGCTTCCCCAACCGAATTCAGTTCATCTGTGATATCATCGTATATAATACACCCATAATCAAAAAACGGGAGGATAAGACTCTTAACAAGTTGGATACGAGTTGAAGTTGGCAAGGATTCCTTGTTCCTTTTAAGCTGTTGGAGTACTTTAAAGGTATTCTTCGAGATTTCAAGAATTTGCTCTTTTCAAGAGAGGGTACGGTTGAGGATGTACCCTAAATCCCCCACCGAATCAACGAAGGCAATGTCAAGGCCATGAACCCTAAGCTGAGGGATAGTAGCAGTAGGCGATGAAGAGGACTGTCCAATAATAATTGCTTTAGTTTTTGAAGGGTTCAGCGTTAACCTATTGTCTAGTGCCCATTGATTCACTATATAAGTATCCTTCTGAACTCTCGCAATCAAACTACTAATAGAAGAGATAGGACCAGAAATACAGTTCAAAATCGTCCGCGTATTTATGGTACTTACAATGCTCAAGATCCCTACCAAGGTCAGAGGTGTACAGACCGAACAGGAGAGGGGCAAGAGTGGAGCCCTGGGGGACTCCACTCTCGATCCCCACCCAATCGGACCGTTCACCCTTATCATTAAGCACTTGTAGAGTACGGTTTTTGAGTAGGATTCGAACCACGCAATTGCAGTACTGGATAGATTAGTGTAAGAAAGTTTATTTAAAAGAAGCTTGTGATCAACAGTATCGAAAGCTTTAGAAAAATAAAATAAAACAACTATTGTTACTTCCTTCTTTTCAATAGCGATTTTAAAGTCTGAAGTAACTTTCAGGGAGGCTCTTAATGTACTGTGCTTAGCCCGAAAGCCCGATTGTAGCAGATCGAGTAGCCTATTTGCATCTAGGTAACTCGTAAGTTGCGAATGCACAATACGTTCTAGCGGTTTAGACATATCACAAGGTTTCGAAATAGGCCGGAAATCATTAGGAGAAGAGGGACTAGAAACCTTAGGAATAGGGCGAATCAGCACTTTTTTCCATAGATCAGGGAAAATTCCCACCTGAAGGGAAGAGTTATAGATGTGGAGGAGTATGGGGAAAATCACAGGAAGCGCTAGTCGAATCATCTTTATAGATATACCATCTATTCCTAAAGCATTAGTTTTTATCTCGAGCAGTTTCTCGAAGAGAACATCCAGTATTATGTCTAAAAAAAGAAATCAGTATCTCAAAAAGTCGAGATTGCCTGAGCTGAAGTAAGGGGTATACCAGAGTTTGAGGGGTTAAAGGATGGTAGATTCGTGAATGCTTTTAATAAATCATTAGATGGAAAAGTATGAGCTGAGGCTTCATTCTTAGGTGGAATTAGATATAAGCGTCTAAGTAAGTGCCAGATATTTTCATTTTTATTCTTGTTCTTTATAGCATTGTAATTATATTGATTATACGAATCCCTGATTTTTGTTTGAACTAAGTTCCGATATAAGTGTTATTAGACATCTTAACACTGGAGAGACCTATACATACCTGGGCGTGCCTCAAAGCCGCATTCAGGATGAAAAATCAGCGAAGGAGTCTCTCCGAAGCATATACAAGCGTCTCCTTCGACAGATTTGGTCTCAGGGTAATGAAAGGACTATTGAAGTACATAATATTTGAAATTCAGCCAAAAACTATAGGTCTACATTCACCGAACCGCCTTTAATCTTTCCAAATTTCTTATTAAAGCCTTGATAGTCAGTTTTGAATTGAATAATTTCTGATGTACATATAAATCAATTTCAAATTCAAAACCTTAAAATTGTGCAATTTCAAACATTGATATCATATTATAGCAGTCTTATTTTATATTAAACGATTCGGTATGAAAAAATTAAAAATTGTTTAGCATAAAATCAAAATAGATCAAATTTAAAATATCGGAAATTGATACCTCAATAATTGAAAAATTTCTTCAATTTTGAATGGTTATAATTTTTGAGTTCTGAGTTTTCATGTTTCCCGCTAAATGTTCAATTTTTCCGTTTCATAAGTTTCAAGTTTGCAATTAAAATTGAATTGATTGAATTTTGAGAAGTACAATTAACAATTTAAACATTATTAATTCCTAAACGATTCAAATTTACTTAAAATAATTGACATTTTTAAGCTAGTATAATATAATAAAACACATCTCTGTATTTTCCTTTATTAGACACAAAAATGTCCTTATCCCACATATTATATTATTAAAAGTCAATAGGTTTCTTGCAAAAAGTTTTTCTGACGCTCATCGACTTCCGCAATTATTTATAGGCTGTGTATAGATGTCCGGTGCCGGGCTCTGCGTCCGGCTGAATAAACTTATTATTTTCTTAAGACGTGCACGAGGCATAACCTCAAAGTGAAGTATTGTATAATTTGGAAGAATATGATTGTAACTTTTTTTACACACTTGCATATGTAATTGTTTATTAGAAATTAGATATTTGGTGTTTCCGACTTTATATTTTCTTGCACGTTTACTTTATCATTCTTTCATTACTAAGAACATTTGTATATAATTCTATTTGTGGGAGTCATAGCCATTTATTATTTTAGAAATGTATAAATTATTTGTTTTTGATAAGTTTAAATCGTAAAAATCTTCTGTTTTAATGAAATACCCACGAATTGTATTTCCTGTAGAGAATATTTTTTGCAACAAAACAAGTGGCGTTCATAACAAAGATTAAATCTAAAATTATACTTGTTATCTACAACGAATACATATCGCAAACACCAACTAAGCTCTTTTACATATATATGCGATGAGCAATTAAATATTCAACTAATAATGAAAATTAATACTTAACACAAAATTGATTTTCGAATAGTATTTGTAACTCATTGCAGGATGCTTCGAAGCCAAAATTAATTGAGACGTGGCCATGAATGGGATTTACCGCGGTCCTACTGGGAGCCGATGTCATTTTTTAGATGACAGTTGCTCCCATTGGGACCCTGCGATGGTTGTTAACCTTTAGTTTTTAAATATATATTCATTTATTGTGACTCTGTTATCTTGTGTTTACCAGAAGTGTGAGGCACCAAAGATTCAATAAATTATAGAATATAATCTAATCTAATCTAAATTTCTCATTCACTTTTTTAATATGAATTACATTTTTTGTATATAACATTTAAATTCAATAACAAATTGGAAACATACCTGTGTGTGCACTCATCTCCACATAATTTTCTTTGTAAAAATGTTTACTGCAAAGTCCAAGCCCAGAGTTCAGTATCAAATTGGGTTTGTTTATTTCGTTTAGCCATTTATCACGCAAAATGGGATCGCGTGAGAAGGAATGTATAGTCACATTTACTTCGTGTGAGCATCCCAAAACACACTTTTTTTACAATTTTTTCTGTTATATATGTAACTTATAAGCTTATAATCCAAACAGTTAATAAATCCTATATATTTTGAAGGCGATTCTAGCTGTCAATTACAGAGGTTAGGTTTACATAAACCTCATATTATGTCGATTAGCACTGCTTTTAGAAATGTGCAGTTCGTACTTCGTGAATTTGAAATACACTGCTTTTCAGAAAATAACAGATTTTCAATTAGAAAAATTATTGAAGTTCTGTTAAACTGTGTAATTTATTCAATATTGTTTACGTTCAAATCGTTCAAATCAATACGCGCGTAGTACGGTCATACTGATTTTGTCTCCCATCGACAGGGGATCTAGTACTCGGCTCAGTGCTGCCACCTATGATTAGTTTTGCAGCATGAGCCTCATCGAACATTCCAAAAGAAACGACCCAATCAAGTTATTTCCTAACCTCCTATTTTCCGAAATACTTAAAGGGAAACCGATCACACGCTGGCCAGTTGGGATTGCAGAGTGACCCTTGGGAGAGGGTTCAGCTGGCCAGTTAGGCTTGCCTAATCTCTCTGCATTTCCATTTAATTAGTTCAGATTTTGTTTACCACAAGCACGGAATTGGTTCAAATTTTATTTATTAACATAATGAATTTATTAACATAATGAAACAGAATGAAACTATTTCCACCAAAAACTTAATAGTAAGTGGTGTTCGAAGTTCGGATCCCACCGCTGCCACCATTCTGTCTGTTACGAACCAGCTTCTATTATTAATTAATTAATCTTTGAGTTTGAATTTGGGGGTCACGTTGGTAGAGTGCCACAAGACCTCGCTGGTAAGTCGGAGGTATGACAGACCAAGCTAACAGAGTTAGCCTGTTCATTTTATAAATTTAGTGGGTCCGTGAACTTCCTCCTAGAAGTTCCTCACTTATTAAAAGTTAGTGGTGGAATAGAGAACGTCCACTCTGGATGGGATCGCTTTCTCCCTGCAGTCCACATGTTCGGATCTTGAGGAGAGTTCAACCTAACGATTTATTTGGCGTCGGCTCAGGGATCAAAACCCAAACTGATCAAAACCTTTTACTCTCAGTCCCTGTGCGCTTCTCGATGAAGCGATAGGTATTCCATGTACAAGGTGTATAAAATACATTTTCTCCTGAGGAGTGTAATTTTGTCAGTATTTTATGGTCCCTGGAGTGGAGTTCTCGACGAGACCAATGAAATCAACAGTCCAGGTGTAAATAACATAAGGGCATAAGATCCAATTTATGAACCAGCTATAAAAAAATACGTTGCTTACGCACATTCCATATCATATACGGTTTAATTAGAAGAAATCCATAAAATGTTTCGTATTATAATATTTTTTTTAGAAGAGTTAAATTGCAAGCTAAGATACCCATGCAGAAATCGCCATATATATTACCGATTACCGACTAGGGCCTGATCCGGTGTGTACTATCTGGTCCCGATATGAAGAATTCTGTGGCCCTGACTCGTACCAGACCGGGCTATGTACTGCGACGTCATATAGCCTCTTCGCAGCGCCATCTTAAGCCATATGCGCTAGACCTAATATAACCACGAACATAACCTTAATTTTTGTTTTCCTTCGTGGTGTTGTGTTGCAAATGTGCTAAGAGTGTTCGAAAGTATCATTTACTGTTAAAAAATGAATAATAAATGCCGAAATTAAGAAGCACACCGCGAGTTCGCAAACATCGTGCAATCAGCAAAATTCCGTATTTACGTGATGAAAACGAAATCAACGAAGGTAAGTATTCAATACTCATTTTATGGTATATTTAGTTGCATTGTCTTGTATTGTACTGGATCCAAGTTCTAACTTGAACATTTGATTTCCTCATTTTAGTCAAAAAAAAATTAAAATTTGCTTTTTTTCGCTCTGTAGCATTTTTTTTGTAAAACGAATAAATGCAATTTTGAGGTTATATTTCGAATTCTACGTTTTATGCAAAGAGTATTAAAATTGTGCATTTTATCACTCTGTAGCGGCAAACTTCTATTTTCAAAAAGAGTATGTGTATAGAGCGAAAATATATCTAGTTGTAATATTTGTGGATTAAAATGAGGAAATGGAATTTTTTGAGATCAGATTGTACTAGTAATGCAAAACAGTTTCAGATGTTGATGCAGATGATGAGGAAGGAATACATGATGATGTAAATCAGATTTATAACCGTATTTCACAGGATCGAATCGTCATTGAAAATGATATTCTAGTATCTGACAATGAAGTGAACACAGATTTATGTGAGTAAATACAGTTGTTTTCCAGATAATATTCATATGTTTATAAATAAATTTTTATGATCTTATTTAGAATTTAGAAACACTATCAAAATTTGCTATGAGAAATTACAAAACGACTTTCAAGGAACCATGAAACTAATATTTAAAGAGATGAACAAAAGTAAAAGTACAGAGTTTATCAGCATGAGAAACAGCGAAGGTAAAATGCTATATGAAACATACGAGATAGTAGACTTTTTAAAAGACTCTCTTAAATAATTATTAGGAGGTGAAGATATACGGCAACAGAACTATGACATAGGACATAATGAATTAGAAAACCCAATGGAGAAAGTCAGTGTCAATGAAGTTAGAGATATAGTTAAGAACTTGAAAAATGGTAAGGCTTCTGGTGTAGACAGTATTAGCGCTGTAATGCTTAAATACGGTGGCGAGTACATACTTCACAAGTTGTGCGAATTGATAAATTTATATATCGAGATGGGACAAGTCCCGGACGATTGGAGAAACACGATTATCGTTCCCATATACTTATTCGTAGGGTAATGAAAATTAAAGAAGAAAAGATATGGGAAGTTCAAAGTGGATTTATGCCAGGTAGATCATGTACAGATCAAATATTTTGCTTAAGAGAGATCAGATATTTCGCTTAAGACAGATCACAGAAAAAAAGCTTAAGAGTAGGAAAGGAAGATTTCTGTGCATTTGTTGACCTAGAAAAAGCATTTAACAAGGTAAAAAGAAGTAAACTTTGGGAAGTTCTTAAAGAGTACAAGGTACATGGATGGCTCCTACAAGTAATACAAACAATATATACAGGCAGTAAAGCGGGTGTAAGGGTAATTGGGAAAATGAGTGGCTGTTTCGATGTTGTGCAAGGCGTCAAACAAGGATGCGTTATGTCCTCATGGCTATTTATCATATTTATGGATAAGAGTCTAAGAATGGCCCTCTTCGACGAAGAAGTTGTAGATCTCGAAACAGTGAAGGTGCGTGGATTGGCTTTCGCAGATGTTAAGATTTTTATGGCAGAATCAATCGAGGACTTGTAAAGAATGTTGAATAAACTTGATACAAGCATGAAGAACATGGGCCTCAAAATTAACGTAAATAAAACAGAGGTAATGGTGTTTGAAGGAGAAGTGAGAAAATAATGTGCAACATTGCCCTGAATGGTGAGAGATTAGAGAAGGTTGAAAAATACATATACCTAGGTAGCCTATTCACTAGCGACGGAAAAATAGATGGAGAGTTAGATAGGCGCATTCATGAGGGTAAGAAGGCTATCGGTAGAGCAGGGTCCATTCTCAGAAATAAAAACAAATCAAAAGAAACTAAAATGATCGAATATAAATCTCTATTTGTACTGGCTGTACTATACGGTAGCGAGACATGGACATGTCAATGAAAGGACAGGAGTAAAATTAACGCGATTGGCATAAAACCTCTGCGCACAATATGCGGGAAAACACTGATGGACAAAGTCCGAAACGAAATAATCCTCAAAGAATGTGGTACAACATAACCTCACGTTTATAATGGGTGAGGTTTCTCATACCTAATTAAAGAATATTTATTATTCAGGCTTGACAAGACTCTTAAATTTAATGAAACTAGTAAACCACTTATCAATCAGTGTATTATCAATAAGTGAATTTAAACACTTTACCAATTGCAGCCCTGATCAATACCCCAACTTGTTTAAAACAGCCAAATAAGTTTTGATTAATTGCTTTAGATTTATTTCCCCTTATTAAATTAGGTTAAGTTTTCAATAATGGCACTTCAAAAATATCTACAAATTTCTTTTTGGTCACTTTTTTATAGGATGTGCAGTTTTTGTTTGATTCGTAAAAAATAACATTAACAGTGAAAAAATCGGCCCGAGTAGTGGGCACATGCTCATCAAAACTTTGCTCATTTCATTTTTTTTCATCTCGTGTGGGGTTTCCAAAATATTCCATTTTTTTCATGTCCTCAATACTATTTGTAACGATTAAAACAATAAAATAACCATCATTAATGCTCTTGGTACTGGACAATTTGTATTTTTACATTCTCATTTAGAGAAGGTATTAGATTTGTGTAAAATTTGACCCCCCCGTTTTTTGTCAAATGTGCACGCTTTAAGACCCCCTGAACCCAAAAAGCAGGTTTTTACGCATGTGTCTGCCTGTATGTATGTATGTATGTCCTACTGTGAGCACGATAACTTTCGAAAGAATCGACCTATTGGATTGGCCTTTGGTACACTTTTTTAGTCTCGTAAACGAAAGGTCAAGTTCCTTAGCCAGCCATTTTGGATGAAAATTCAAAAAGTGAGCGCATTTTGAAAATTTTTAAGGCCATGTTTTTTCAAAATTTTAAAATTATATGTGCGGCTGTTTATAGTACTCGAAAATTCAAACAATTAATTTTTATAACATTTTTTGATAAAATGAAAATTTTCAGACTTACAGCGTTTTCAAGATACGACAAATGATGATTGAAACAAAAATTGTGCACTCCACAAAGATCTACAAATTTGCTATTGGTCACTTTTTGATAGGATGTGTAGTTTCTGTTTTATTCGTAAAAAATAACATCATTATTATATTATATCATTAAGCCGTTTCCCTTTCGGTGTAGGCGTGAATTGCTCGGATGGAAAGTAGTGATGTGTGGATGGGTATACAGGGGAATGATAGATAGGTATATAGGTTTAAGGTATAGATATTTTAGATTGATCTAGAATTCTCGTGTCACCTATTTAAATAATACGTTCATTTCGCAACACTGCTCCGACCCAAGCTGCTGATCAATCTCTCTAGCAATCACCGCACGTGGAGAGCCTCGCAAAATTGTTATGTGTGGCTCTCTACTTGAGCCCATTAGTATCCAAGGTCTTTGTTTCAGGCTTCATTCACTCTACTCACATTCTTTTTATAAACTATTTGGATAGGGCCGCATAAGATTCCGTCGGGCAAATAATTCAATTTTTTGTTTCCAAAGTTTGCTTCAAAGCCCGATAGATCAAGATAGAGAAACGTTTTTAGACTTAAACGTAAACAGTCTTCTAATGTAATTTCCGACTTAGTTCCTAATAGGGCCGCATGAAATTCGTTAGGGCAAATAATTCAACTTTCTATTTGCGATGTTCGTCTTAAAGCCGGATAGATCCAGATAGAAACCCGTTTTTAGACTTAAACGAAAGCAGTCATCTAATGTTAGTTCCGACATAGTTCCAGATAGGGCCGCATAAGATTTTGTCGGGAAAACAATTCAGTTTTCTGGATCCGATGTTCACTTCAAAGCCGCATAGAACCAGATAGAAAAACATTTTTAGAGTCAGACGTAAACAGTCTTCTAATGTAAGTTCCGACATAGTTCCTGATAGGGCCGCATAAAATTCGGTCGGGCCATTAATTCAACTTTCTATTTCCGATGTTCGCTTCAAAGCCGGATGGATCAAGATAGAAAGCCTTTTTTTATACTTAAACGAAAGCAGTCATCTGATGTTAGTTCCGACATAGTTCCAGATAGGGCCGGATAAGATTTCGTCGGGAAAATAATTCAGTTTTCTGGATCCGATGTTCACTTCAAAGCCGCATAGAACCAGATAGAAAAACATTGTTAGAGTCAAACGTAAACAGTCTTCTAATGTAAGTTCCGACATAGTTCCTTATAGGGCCGCAGAAAATTTGGTCGGGCCAATAGTTCAACTTTCTCTTTTCGATGTTCGCTTTAAAGCCGGATAGATCCTGATAGAAAACCGTTTCTAGACTTAAACCATAGCTGTCATCTAATGTTAGTTCCGACATATTTCCAGATAGGGCCGCATAAGATTTCGCCGGGCAAATGATTAAGTTTTCTGCTTCCGGTGTTCGCTTAAAAGCCACATAGATCCAGATAGAAAAACGTTTTAAAGTCAAACGTAAGCAGTAAGTTCCGACATAGTTCCTGATAGGGCCACATAAAATTCGGTCGGGCAAATAATTCAACTTTCAATTTCTGTTTATCGCTTTAAACCCGGATGGATCCAGATAGAAAACCGTTTTTAGACTTAAACGAAAGCAGTCATCTAATATTAGTTCCGACATAGCTCCAGATAGGGCCGCATAAGATTCAGTCGGGCAAATAATTAAGTTTTCTGTTCCCTTCTAACTTCATTTCCGACATAATACTGCATGGAGCCAGATAAAATGCTATTTTTCATATGCCATCCGGATTAAAATCCGGATAGAGTCGCTAGTTTTCCGTTTAAGATTATACGAATCGAAATAGATCCAGATGGAGACGGAATAAAATCCGACGTGGGCTATTCGCACCTTTATCCGGTTTTGTATCTGACTCTATCGGATCCTATCCGTCATTTACAATTTACTCTTTGCTGTAGGAAATCTGTAAAACTTCACATCCTTATTATTCCTTCCTGTATTTTTACATTCAACACCACAGCAACTATCGTGTCCCATTTTGCTCTATTAGAATACGTGTAACACACAACGACAGCGTCCGAGAAAATTGCCTAAATCCGCCACTACGCGCGCTTCGATAGTTTCGCTGATCCCCTCCAACCGTCCACACATAGCGAATAGGCATTGAAAAAAAAACTCTTACGAATGCCGATACCAGAATTTCAAAGAAGTGAGGTTATGCACATTTCTGCAGGTCCGCCATCTTGTCACGTAATTTACTAGGTATTTTACCTGTTTTATACATAAAATACTTCACTTAGGTATTTTACGTCAGAAACCTCCAGTTACGCGTAACTGCACATCCCTGGGAATGAGACGTCGGGAGTAGGACTTAGTTCGGGAACCAGCGATGTCCGGCGCTACTGTCGCGAACCAGCCACGGAATTAGTGCTTCGCCGATAGAAAGTATGCTTAATGTGTGTGAGTGGCATAGGCCGAGAATGTGTGTGGTGTATGTGAGCTAGAAGACAGGATAAGCGTGACAAGTGAAAGATATTGTAACTTGCCAGTTTTTCACCGTAACTCAGAAACTGCTGATAAATCTCGTCGATTTGGAATATTTTCCAAATACGTATTTCATTAAAAATGAATTTTTGAATGTATAGAATACTGTATTAATTGTCTCAGGTAGAAGAAATTAATGAAAATAATCATTTGAAATTTCCCTATCGCAGCATTATATACTTATTTAATTCTGAGTCAGTATGCCGCCTCTTTTCTAGATCGTTTGATTTTTTAAATTGGAAAAATAGAGTTTTGAAAAATATAGATATACCATTTTAAAATCAGGACATATATTAATTAAAAATGAGCAAATTAAAACTTCTTGTTTCTCTAAACTTATCGGAATTGTAAGTCTTTCTCCACTACAGAAACGTAGATAAAGTTTCGTGGTGAATAGAAGCTTTCAATTTGAAGTTTTTTCAAATATACTTTCACAAAAATTAATTCCTAATACTTGTATAGTGCTATTTTTTAATCCCATTTTACTTTGTAATTACTTCACCGTCTTCGACTTCGCAAATTCAAAGAATTGTGCAAATTAAATTGTACTCGGCCAAGTTTTTGAATTTTTCACGTGAAAATGTAGCCATAAGATTTTTTTAGTAGGTATGAGTTTCACTGGAAATCAACATTCTTGTTAACACTGTACTGTATTTTGCATATTATTATCAATCCATCTTTCGTGTTCTCTATTTCTTAGATATAATGGTCTACTAGTTTGGCCAATATAGTTCTTTTTACAATTTTTACAAGTATGTCTGTATACACAGTTGCATTTTTTTCCTTTTTCTATTTTATTTTTAGTACTTTGGCGGATCGGATCGGTAGCATGTACCGATCCTTCTGTAATGTTCACTGCACCACTATTGTAATCTCGGTTCAGTGAATCTTACATATCTCACAGTATTCGATACTAGGGAATAGAGGTTTGATTCACTAAAGGATTACCATTAAACTCACCTTAACTTCACTGTGACATTTACGAAATGCTAAGTGATTTCGACATTTTCATACCCTCATTAAGATCAGTTTTTACTGTTACGGTTACAAGAAACACTTAACATTTCTTGCTAAGTAAATATAACATGAATGCATTTTTGCGGTATATAATAAATAATGTTCATTAAGGCCTATTCCGCTTCTCTTGGTGTTAAAAATTTTTTTATTAAAAATTTACCGACATGTTTCAACCGGTAATTTCAGGTCCTTTTCGAGGCTTATTCTGTTCTATAAAAAGAAAAGAAAAACCGCTGAAGACTATGTTGAGTGTTTTTTAACATCTTTGACATTTTTTGTATCTTGTATATTTGTTAAAAGTTTAAAATTGTAAACAAAATTTTTTAAAAAAATTTTGATAACGTATCATTTACTGTATAACCTTAAAAAATCTCATAGGAAAATTTCCTTGTGATTATGCAATTATTAAACTACATTTTGTTAAAAATTGTGGTTAACGACTTTTTGTCGAGTCACTCATGATAGTTATAACGATCACGTGCGAAGAAAGGCACTATCTACCAAAAGGTAAACCTATATCTAAACGAACTTCAGTATTGCGGGGTCGACTGCGCTCCCACAAACTACTTCGCGAAAGCTATATCTACCCTACCAGATTGGTTTTTGCTCGTCCGTAAATCAGTCACTTGCGCCGTGTGAAGAAAAACCTATTTACATAAGAGACATTCTCAGTCCTGATTCTCGCCCAGTTGGTTTCAAATTTCCGGAATAATCCTTTAATGATTTATTAATAATATTAATACACAATGGTAGATAATAAATAAATTATAAAATTATGAAAAATATTTATCAAATGTGTCAATTAATAATTGCACTGTAAAATGTAGATAGAGTGTTTCTTCAACTTAACAGCGGCCTTCCTTGCTGCCGAAAAAGCGGCTCGAAAACCTATCTACGTAGATAGGTTCTTTCATCAGATTTCTTGTCTGCTTAGTGCATGAGTATTAAGCCTATCTACAGTTTTGCATATTAACAATTGAAATTATTAATTTTTTTTATAGAATAAATAGGGCAGGTAGAAATTACACAAGAACGACAATTTTGTACCCCCAAAACAATCAGATATTGGAAGATGTAGATCAGTAAAGATGCAAACACCTTCTTTTCAATATGCCTGTGTAAATATAAATAGAGCTGTGGCGTCAAGCCGCACATTGCTCAAGTATGTTTTCATGCGTTTCTCAAGTTTGAGATAATTGTTAAATCTAGTTTGACATTTGATTGAATCCGCGAAAGTAATTTTTCACATAAAACCAATACCTTCTCATTGAGATGAGAATGTAAAAATTTTTATAGCGTACAGTTCTAAAATTTGAAAAAATAGTTAATCACAGTTGTGAAAAATTGAACTTGTCTTATATGTTTGTTGTACTTCACTTTAATATTCTATAATTAAAGTGGAATATATCTTTTCTTCTTTTTTTGTGTAGGGAAAAATGATCGCTGATGACAGACAAGAAAAAGAACGTGTTGATGTTCGAAATGCATTAGAAGAATATGTTTACGACTTACGATCGAAACTTTTGGATGACGATCAATTAGCTACATTTATCACTGAATCCGATAAGAATGAGCTTTGTCGGCTTTTGGATGACACCGAAAATTGGTTGTACGAAGAGGGAGAAGATTGTCAACGGCAAATCTACTCTGATAGATTGGCACGATTGAAAGTAAGTTTTTTTTCAGTAATCTTTATTTGTACATGATGATTGTAGATACCCTTGCAGCTGCAGTATTGAACCAATTGGTACAATAATTTCAACATAAATCTTTTAGATGAAACTCTCTTTAGAACACTAAACAGAAAACTTTTTTTTTATTCTGACAGTTGCAAGGTGAACCAATAAAAGATAGAAGAATAGAATTCGAAAGTAGAACTCAGGCTCTTGAGGAATTGGGAGGAGCCCTTCAACTAGCTAAGAAGGGCTTAGATCAGATTAGAACTTCTGCAGGAAAAGATGATAAGTACTCTCACATAACAGAGGAAGAGCTGAAAAAGATTGAACGAATGATACAAGAGAAGTGGACTTGGCTTGAAGAGAAGCGGGTAATTCTTTCTAGTACACCTCGTACTCAACAACCTCCTGTTCTTGTTGCACAAATACGAGTTGAAAGACAGGTAATTAATTACTTCTAATTTTTCTAATCTATGCGTTGTGAGTCTAAAATATTTAATGTGTTAGGCCAGAAACATAAAGAAACTCACAGTTTTACTCGGACTTGAGCTTATTCATTTAAAACCTTAATTGTGACAATAACGATAAGCAATAACGTTCATACCTCGTTAACGCACACGACTATAACCTCTTACATCTGTGCCCATACCTAAATTAAACATAATATTTAAGGTTTCTTTTTCTTTGTTAGTGGCTAAAAATAAAAAATGAGGAAATTTGGTTTTTCATGGTTTAGAATGACTCGAATCCTGTGGCTTACGGCACCCTTTCTTAACGGCTCATGCCGAACTCTTTGCCTTGATAGATGATATAATAAAAGTAGTTGTTTGGTGTTGATCTCTGGTCCATAATTTATTCAATATATATAAATCAATTGTAGCCTCGGAATGGACTGAAACTATGATTGACGAAATGCATACGCACGGTAAACGTAAAGGTCGAGTTTCAGGCGATGATTTCTCTTTCTTCATCAAGTTTACGTTTCTTAGCCTGTAAAGCTTGAACTTCGCGTTGTATAGCTTTCTTTTCTTTAGCTGCTTTTTTCTCAGCTTCCTTAAGCTTTCTGTCCTTTGCGAAGGCCTCTTTTTTGTACATACTGTGTCAAATTTTGACTTTTTTTAAAAATCGTTACGACCACCAAAAATTTTGTGAAATAATCTATCAAAAACATTGACACTGAAATTTTGTTTAAAGCAATAGGAAAAATGTTACAAATGTTTGAAAGTAAGGCCTTGCTTAAAAAACCCAAAAATGGTACCCCCTCCACTTTGATGAATAATTACCAAAATTAATTAATTTTTGGTGTGAGGAGTGCTATCTAATAGGACTACAATTGGGCCAATTTTTAGCCAGATCGGACAACTTTCATTTTCGAGGTGGGTACACTTGAGAAATTATATACGTACTAACGTAGTTTAATGGCGCGCAATATTTGTAAATTAACAAATAAGACAAAAACTTCTGTCTACATATGTAAATCATTAAGATACATAAAAAATTTCAGCTTCAAAATAAAAAATCCCGTACATTTCCTTCATAAATAAAATTCCCGATTTTCCCACACGCTAGACACCCTGTACTATTGTCATAGAAAGGGTACTTTTTTTGCTTCGACTTGTCCTGCTGTGTTGTTCACGCGCCCAAACTGATTAGTCAGAAATATTTAAAATATTATCTCCTGAGTAAGAATGATTTTATCAATTTAATTATTGCACTAAAATCGCATGACAAAACTGCACATTTGGAGCCATTAAACGGCTTCCCATCTCCATTCGTCCGCAAGATAGTTTTTATAAATAAATCACCGTATAAAGTAAACTATTGCATATTTCAGCATTTTTAAAAATGTATTGCATTCAGAAATGTTCGAAGAATATCTTAACTTTTTCAGATTTTTCCTAACGTCTCCCTCCTTCTGGGAACAGGTCAAAGTGGACCCTTGAAAAGGGAGCCCGAAAAACCCTGTTTTTTGGGACGTTTTGCCCTCGAACTATTGCATTTACGGGGAGGGGGGTCATCGGCAAATGCGAATCCTCCAGAGCGTCTTCGAAAAAAAATATAAATTAACTTAATGTATGCCAAAATAAAGTAGTCTGCTCACAATTTGATCAAGTGAAAAACATTCCCACAAAAAAATATTAGTGTTCCATGTAAAAGAAAAACTACCATGTCAATAACATTATATCGTGCGCATTTATACTTTTTACTTATTAAAATTAATAACAATAAAAAAAATGTTGGGCCAAAAACACATGTATAGAAAAAAATTATTCCTCGTTAAAATCATTTGGTGGCCCTTAAAAGGACCGATTGAATTACTGTCAGATAAATCTAAGCACGTTCTCCACGGATGCGACGAGCCAATTGGATGTGTACACTTACTAATTTCAGAGAATTTTCCGCGTAATTCAAATATTGTATTTTAAAATATCGTATATTTAAAGAGAAACGGGGTAAAAGGGGAAGTTTTTTGAGAATAGGGAAAAAGGGGAATTTCAAGAAAAAAGGAGAAACTAAGGAAAAAAGGGAAAGACTGTGCACCCTGATATAATCATTATTTTATTATTCATCAATTAATGAACTATTTGATTGATTAATTAAATAATCAATTAATTCATCAATTCCATGTGTTTATCTGATCCTTGCATCTGCTTTTGTATTTCGATGAAGACTAAACTAGATAACTCGATAATGAGCACATACCTGAATGCAGCAATTGTTAATTAAATAATCAATTATTATTATTTAGTTATGTAATAATTGATTTATTACTCATTTATTACCAGAGGGTTGCGCCGACACACTTTTGCCCGGCGGCGGCGCTTTGAATTAAATCGGTTTACTGTAACTGCTAACTGGTCGCAGAAATTTCCGCAAAGAATGAAAAGCCAGTAATTGTCAATCAAGTAATTAAATATCATTATTTATATAATAATCAATTCATCAAGCACAAAATACTAAACTCATTAAGGAACTAATTCTTTAGTTACTTTATATTGCTAAAGTGTATACTAATTCATTGACTAATCATAAATTAAGTATTGAATTAACTAATCCGAGGTGCAATTATCTGATTTCCTTGCATTTGCTTTCGTCTTTCGACAAAGATGAAACTAAATGACACGCCAACATTTTTCCCTTTAGCTCCTAATTGGTCGCCGGAATTTCCGTAACCAATTAAAAGCCACCGGATCAGCTGGCGGAAAAGTACCATGTGAATCTAAGATTACGTCGGCGCGCCGATACGCCGTAGCGGCGAATTAATTGAGTAATTAATTCATTAATCCGATGTGCCATTATCTGACTTCCTTGAATCTGCTTTTGTATTTGGATAAAGACCAAACTAAATCACCCCCCGAAAATGAATACACGCATAATTGCAGGAATTGTCAATGAATTAATGAATTAATTATTAGCGTTTATTACCATAATTTAGTTATGGTAATATTTAGTGATTAAGATTGGTCAATCGATATTATTTGTTTATGTTACAAACAAATCTTATAAACAAATGCATATTTAACATTTATAGATAGAAACTAATAATTTTTCTTTCTAATCGTCTTCAAATTACATAAGTGGTGATATTTAGTGACAAAGAATTGCCAATCAAAATTATTTGTTCATGTTATAAACAAATGCATAGTTTGACCGTTTATAGATAGAAAGTGATCATTTTTCTTTCTAATCGTCTTCAAATGACATAAGTGGTTATGTTTAGTGAAGAAGAATTGTCATTTGATATTATTTGTTTATTTCATGAACAAATGCATAGTTTGGCCATTTGTAGGGCAAGTGGAGGGAGTGCTTTTCGTAGACGCATCCCCACTACTCAAATGCTGGCTTGCAGGCTCTGCTACGATCGCCGACCTGACAGATTCGACTGACGATGACGAACGTAAAAATGCGTGCCTTACCGGTCTGAGTGGAAGAGGTGAGCGGTGGCGACCTGGCAAAGATGCGAATTTTCATGGTTTCATGCGGTGACTTGAAAAAGCTTGAAAATTTGTGTACATATAGAAGATGACATATAAATAGCACCTGCGAATTTTAAGGAACTTATTTGTATTATAAAGTGCTTTAAGGCACCTGCAAAGTAGCCGGAAATTCAGGTAAAATTTCTTAATATTGATTTTACAGGAAAAAGCTTAAAATAAAAGTTAGTCTGCTTCGAAAGATGCATATTTTCATTCTTATATAATTTTTTGATAAAATTGAGATATTTAGAGAAAACGTCGATTAAAGAAATACCAGAACAATCAAAAGCGATCGACGTTTTCTCTAAATGTATCAATTTGATCAAAAAATGATAAAAGAATGAAAATATGCATCTTTCGAAGCAGACTACCTTTTTTGAAGGTTTTTCCTGTAAAATCAATACTAACAAATTTTACCTGAATTTCCGGCAACTTTGCCGGTGCCTTAAAACACTTTATGATACAGATAAGTGCCTTAAAATTCGCAGGTGCTATTTATATGTCATCTTCTATATGTACACACATTTTGAAGCTTTTCCGAGCCACCGCATGAAACCATTTAAATTCGCACTTTTGCCAGGTCGCCACCGCTCACCTTTTCTACTCAGACCTGTAAAGCACGCATTTTTACATTCGTCATCGTAGGTCGAACCTGTCAGGTGAAAATTGTCCTTATCCCTATCATGGTACCATTTATGTTATGAGCTCCTGGTCTATTAGTACTTTCAGCATTTGGTAATTTGGTGAATGAGTCGAGTGACAAGCGCGGTTGTCACTAAACGTTAGAGTTATTTGACACCACGCGCTATTGAAAATTAACAGGAGAGATTATTGCCAATCCCAAGAACAGGCCGAGCTAAACGCAATACTTACCGAGCTCGCGCTGCTGTTGCGATTAGCATGAGCGTCTCGTGTGAATTATCGAGCAGTCAGTGCGTTAACAACTGTAGCTCATGCCATTCAAAAAAATTTTATTTCGATACTAATCGCACGTGCCAAAAACAGTGGCAGCTCTTTCTGCGCTCGCTCCGTGTGGATGTGCATCCAAAAACAGTGAGATGCATAAAAGAGCGTATGCTTTTGTGGCGGACAAGATTTTTCATAACATCTGACAAAAGACAAGTGACCACCAGTTATATCACATATAAGAGGCAGGTCTTCCAAGGAGACTCTCTAAGTCCGATACTTTTCTGCATCTCCCTCTTGCCTCTATCTATTGTGCTCCGAGGCATAACAATGAAAGGGTGATTCGTTTCGTGTAATTCGATGCGCTCCCGAGTCTCCGCTCGCGCTCCGGGGAGTCTGCCTAAAAAATTTGACGGGGGTCGATTGGGCAGGCCCTGAAAATACACACTTAGCTAGTACTGAGCATTACTGATTTTTTTCTATTTTGTTCTTTTCTTTTTGTTTATAACGTAGAATATAAACATTTTTTCAAAAAACCGAATCTAGCCGGCAAAACAGACCAATATTTAGATGAGTTATGCAAAATATCAGACGAAAATATTGAACCGTGCTGCCGGAAACTGGAATCCCGTTTTATAATGCTGATAAATCCCCTTAAAGAAGTGAGGTTATGATTCCGACAGTCCTAGAAAGAAATTCTGATTCGAAATGCGCAAGCGCAACAGCTAGAAATAGTAATCTTGCTCGAAGTGCGCAAGCGCAGCATCTAGAAAGTCTTTTTATAACTACTTTTTACCACGGTTTTGGAATTGATCATTTCCCGCACGCTATAGACGCTTCGAAAAGCGAACATTCCATGCATGCATTACAAAAACATTATTTTATAGTTATATTTATGAAAGATTATTTTTTATTACATAAATAACACTATTGTAATTGAAGAATTAACATTTTTACTAAACTAGTGATTTCCCTTCAGCCTGGAGGATTGGATTTCCAAGCTTCCGCTTCCTGATATTTTTAGATCCACATCTCGTGGCGGTCTGAATAATTGAAGAAGACAAAATCCTTTCAGAATTGATACTACCTTCGAATATTTAGTCGGAAGCGATGCAAAATAGAAACGATAGTCTAGAGACTTGTGGCTTTTTCGAGAAGTTTAGGGACCTTCCATAAACTAATTACTTGGGGGAGAGAGGCACTAAGAACTACGCTTGGTAACAGGGGTTGCAGGGGGGCAGTGAAAGTATGTTACGAACTTAGGTAACGTTTAGTACGTTTTCTAAAGATAAATTTTAATAAAGTTTTCAAATTTTCATTAATGTGTGGTTAAAAATGCTACTATTTGGTTGAAAATTTAATTCTTTTTTTAAATAGCAACTATTTTCTTAAAAAGTCATCTTTTTTGGTCAAAAATTCAACTAATTGGTTGAAAGTTGACCAACTTTGTTCAAAATTCCTTTTTTTTCAAAGATATATCTGTTTGATTGAAAATTGAACTATTTTGCTGAAATTTCGTCATATTTTTGGTTGAAAATTATTTTTTTGAACTGAAAATGTAACTGTCTGTTGGAAAATTTATGTTTTTCGTTGAAAATTCGTCTTTTTTGGTAGAAAAATTATCTTCTTGGTTTGAAAGATTATCCTTTTTGGTTTGAAACGCAACTGGTTATTATTATTATTATTATATCATTAAGCCGTTTCCCTTTCGGGGTAGGCGTGAATTGCTCGGTGGTAAAGTAGTTCAAGGAATTTTCCAGGTTTTTCCAGGTAAAAAAATCAAGGACTTTTCCAGGTTTTCAAGGATTTCCAGGACGCTAGACATCTTGAGTAAGGGAGCAATTTTGTAAACACGCCAGCTCGTCTTTTAGGAGCAGCTAGTCTTCAACAATAATAACAACAAAATTGGACTGCCAGTATCAATTACAGTCGAGCCTGCATTTAGCGCCGGGTTTGGAGCTGACCTTGACGTTAAATCCAGAGACTCGGAACTATTTTGTCTCTCTTCTATTTCATCTCTCTCCTGTTTCTCTCTCTCTGTTTTGTCACGCCTGAGTGCACACCGCACATCCCCCCGCAAACGCCTCTCACGTATCCCCATGACGCCGCGTTAATTCTCGGAAGGCCAAAATCAAGGGGAGCAAAATCCAGGTTTCACTTTACTTCATGGATATAGGTTTTCTCGAATAAGCAAAAAACTAGAGGGGTAACTTTGCGCCGCTGGTGGGGGACGAGTCGTGGACTGCCCAATTGATCCACTGGAATTTGCTGTCTAAACTACCAAAAATGTAGTAAGATATTATCCAATTTTATTGGCAACTAGCTAAAAGGTTCTTCTATAATATTCGCAAGTCGATGTCGTATTTCTGAAAATGGTGCTAGGTTGTTCGATGACCGCAAACTAATCTCGAAACGATATCCGATAATACTATATGTGCGGTGCACGTTCGTTCTCGGCGATCCCTGAGAGGTTTGGATAACATATTGATATTGGAGAAAAAGATTAATACCATCGCGAGTCGAGCATCTCGCACCATTTGTTTCTGTTTGTGAAAAGCGAAACGAGTACCAGCAATTTTCCAGCCTTAGTCAATTTTGAAATGGTTTAATGGCTTTAACCGACCACGAATGGAACCACTTTGCAGTAGCTCAAAATTCGGGAGGAGGAGGCAATAAGGGTTTTTGAGATAAAACGATATTTGCCCAATGCATTTCTCTTTGATAGAGAGAAGTAGAGTAAATAAACGTAACTTTAGTTTTTGCTGAAGAGAAAAAAGAAAAATGTTGTCACATCACACACACACACCTAACACTTGTTTATAATTTTTATGATTAAATATTTTCAAGAACCTGCAAAACATCCTCGGAAGTCAAGCGAAAATTTTGTTCATCAGTGGGATTTGAACCCTCGACAATGCATTAACCCAATTTTAATGCTGAAAAGTTACCAAGCTTGCTACCATTTAAGCCTCGCCGCTCAGTGGAAAAAAATACTTTTTTATGACACATGCATGATTTCAGCCCTTTTCAACGCCTATGAAGCGGGGCTAAAGCTCTAGTTTTTACTCACTAGAAAGTAAAAAGTACTTTTTACTCCCTAGGGACTGAAAAGTGACGTCAGAGGTGAACAATGAAAATTATACGTCTATGAGCTCGCATTTAATATTCAAACCGTAAAGACAAATTTGCAACTAATAAAGATTCTTCAGTCAAGAAAGAAAAAAAAACTTTCAACCAAGTTGTAAAACATTTAAGCCAAGGGGACGACTTTTCTGCAGAATAGATAATTTCGAACTCAGAAATGTGAATTTTCATTAAAAAAATAATAAACAAATAAAAACAAGTTTGAGCGCGCAAAGGACGCGAGACTGTTGGTTCTCACGCTTCGTGCTCGACAATGTTTTTACCTCGAGCTACGCGCTCGGTCTTTGTATTTCCCCTACATTTGTGCACAGACATTTAAAATTAAGGGTCAAAGCATCGTCAACTGTAATCTGGTGATTGTGAATTTTCTTATGTTAAAGCTCCTTCGGTTTTAACTGATTCAAATAAAATTTGTAGACCTTTTCGACGTGAACAATTTTGCGTATTAATATTCTTTCGTGCCTCCCATAGTTTGACCTGAAAATGACAGTTTTTTATTTTAGAAGGCGTTATTATGATTAAAACAAAAAAAAATATACGTCTAATCAAAAAAAAAAGGCAGCAGTAAATTGGTAGATATTTTGAGATGAATCATTTTTCTTCTTACCATTTTTTCGTATCTCGCATGGTTTTTCTGAAAAGTGGAATTTTTCATTTTTGATAACATTTTTCACGAAATAAAAAAAACAAACTATGCATTTTTATCAGGGAAATAGTCTGAATTAAATTTATAGATCTTTTTAAAATGAATAATTTTGTTTTTCAATATTTTTTGCATCTTGCATAGTTTGAGCGAAAAAATGAATGTTACAATTTTTAAAAAGCTTTTTCGATGAATAAAACCAGAACCGTTAGTGAAAAAAGGCTGTTTAACGTACTTGTCCTTTCTTTTTAGGCCTTAAACAAGAGTGTGTCAAAGCACAATCCAACCTGATCAATCTTTCGAAAGTTATCGTGCCTACACGTTACGTAGAGATTTAATGAAAATTGACTAAGTCAAATTTTACATAAAACCAATACTTTCTCATTAGGATGAGAATGGAAAGAAATCAAGGAATTCAGAATATTCCAGAAATTCAAAAGAATTCCAGAAATTCAGTGAATTCAGAAAAATATAGGAATTCAGATTTGAAGGAATTTAAGGAATTCAGAGGATTCAGAGATTTCATGGAATTCAGGGAATTCAGATAATTCAGAATTTTCAGAGAATTTGGATAATTTAGGGAATTCAAGCAAATCAGAAAATTTTAGGAATTCAGAAAAGTCAGAAAAGTCAGGAAATTTCGAGAATTCTAAGAATTTACAAAATTCTAGGAATTTGTTACGTCCTGAAGGGAACAAACTTACCTAGTTAAAATTAATTAATTAAAAGGTTTCTCGTTTTTGAACGAAATCTAGGACTTCGAAACAGGGATGAGAATAACTTCCGAAGGTTGGGGGGGGGGGGGGGGGGGGGGGGGGGGGGGGGGGGTAAACCTAGGGCCGCAACGACCGAGGGCGGTAAATGTTTGGATCCGGATCATACCAATATTACCAACCCCCGGCAAGTCACATTGTGGTAAATCACATTGCCTTCAAGTGACATTGTGGCAAGCCACATTGGCGGCAGTTATATTTTTGGCTAGTCACATTTGTCGTAAGACAAGTTGCGGCAACTCTCAGTTTGAAAAATATGAAGTCTACCAAAAATTGGCAAAAATGCAATAAGTTACATGTGCGGAAAGTCATATTTGTTGCAAGTCACATTGCGGCATCTCTCATTCGGAAAAAATATGTAGTCCACGAAAAATTTGCAAAAAGAAGTAGAGGTGTAAAATACATTATTATTGTTACAGGTATTTCCGCACTTTTTCCAATTTTTTCTCGACTTAAATTTTTTTATAATGTGAGACACATATATGGACTTCATATTTTTCGAAATGATAGTTGCTGCAAGGTGACCTGCCGGGGGTTAGCATGACACAACCCCAAATGTTTGGGGGTGGCAATCGCAAAAAACCTAGTTAGGAAAATTAGAAAAGGGCGCCAAATTTTGATGGCAGGCACGGCGGCCTTATTTTTTAACAATTATTATTACAGAACATGTCTGTTTTTACTCTTTAATATTCTTTTTTTGCTTGTCGACTCTGCAATTGCAAAAAACCTAATTATGGAGATTGAAAAAGGGTAACAAATGTTGTAGGGGTGGTAAGGCGGCCTATTTTTTCTATTATTAAAGAAAACGTCTGTTTTCACTTGTATTGTCTTTTTTTTTTGCTTGTAAACTCTGCAATCAAAAAAGCTAGTAAAGAAAATTGAAAAAGGGTAGGGTTACCAACACTACAGGTTTCGAAAACGATCTTCGGGTTCCCGGGTTAACGTCTGATTCCTCCGGGTCATTGCACCTTAATTGTAAAGCTAGTGAAAATGTTGTAATTTAAACTTATATGCTACATAGATATGCTATTGTAAATTGACAAAATAGTATAGATATACCAAACAAATACAGTATGGCATTATATGGCAACCCAGTAAGAAAAGTTGAATCGATATAACCCGAAAACGAATTCAGGTTAGATTTGGTGTATTCGATTTAGCGCCACTACAGAATTGGACCTTTCAATTCAATTCTGCAATGCATTAGGCTCTATTCGGCCGAGTTTATTTTATGAAATGAAGGGCAACTATAAGTTTCTTCAGGGTAGCAATGAGTATAATTATGAAAAATGAAGTTTCCCAAAAACAGTCGTGTGGTTTGGGCGAGCGATATTAATTATTTAACTGAACGGAGTGATAATAACCAAACTTTGACTCCAATTCGGCAATACACATGATTTGACAGACTCAATTCTGCAAGGTGTAGGGCGATGGACAAAGGATTGTACAAGATATGTAATGTTGTTTGGATTCTATGATTGTGTGAAAGATTGGTGTCCACCTTAGGGGACTCTCCCCTAATGAATTATTACATTCTCATCATAATGAGAAGGTATTGGTTTTATGAGAAAAATGACTTTCGTGCATTCCATGCAATGTCGACGTTTTAAGGCTCCCTGAGTCAGAAAAAATAGTTTTTACGTCGGTGTCTGTCCGTCTGTCGTCCGTCTGTCGTGGTCGTCGTCGTCTTTATATCGGATAACTTTCGAAAGACTACTCGGATTGGATTGTGCTTTGGCACACAATTTCAGGGACGAAGAAGAAAGACCAAGTTCGTTAAGCAGCTATTTAGGATAGAAATTCAAAAAGTTACGGCACTTTCAAAATTTTTTAGACCATTTTTTTACAAAATTTATAAATTCCATGGACGGCCGCCCGTAGTACTCGAAAATTAAAACAATTTTTTTTTTACTTTTTTCAATACAAAGAAAATTGTCAGAGCTGCAGCATTTTCAAAATCTCCCAAAAAAAAGCGAAAATTTACATTTTAATCCAATTGAAGCATGATATGAAAAAAAGTCAAGAAAATAAAAGTGTTACTTTTTGATAGTCGTACAAGATTCTTGTGATCACTTCTAGAGTTTACTTAAAAAATCGAAAATTCAAATTTTATTGACACATAACATAATGAATTATTACATTCTCATCATAATGAGAAGGTATTGGTTTTATGTGAAAAATGAGTTTGGCGGATTCCATGAAATGTCGACGTTTTGAGGCCCCCTGAGTAAGAAAAAATAGAATTTACGTCGGTGTCTGTCTGTCTGTCTGTCATTGTCGTCGTCGTTGTCGCCGTCGTCTGTATACGGGATAATTTGTTAAGACTATTAAAACAACCTTTTGAATTTTCTTGAAAAATCGAAAAATCCCAATTTGTTATCAATAATTTCTTGATATGACGCGTAGTTTTGTTTTAATCGTAAAAGATAACATGCAATGTAAAAAAAATTAAATTTGGTTGAAAAGCGACACAAGGTCCGAAAAAAAATGAATCGATAAAAGTTGTTAACCCAAAAAGAATCTACAAGTTTGTTAATAGTAATTATGTAATAGGACATGAACTTTTGTTATAAACATATTTTAAAAATAAAAAATTAACATTTTGGAAAAAAGGACATGAGCTACAATAACATTTTATTTAAAAAAATTTTTCGCCTAAATTATACCTACAAATTTGCTTAGAACCACCTTACGCTATGATGCGTATTTAGTAACAATTTTTTAAAAATAGGATCCGCTTTTCTCAAATTATAGGAGCAAGACAATGAAAATACTTTGGTTTCAATGCCAATGCATGTTATGAATTGTAATAAGATAAATTTGTTGAAATGATACATTTTTCAGGGTAGCTGAGATTCATATTTGAAACCCAACCATCTAAAAATGAAAAAGTTTTTGTGACATCTTTCCACGCGTAAGTATCGGTTTTTTTGACACGCTTGTATCGCCACAGTTTCCATTTCGGTATTTCATTTTCATTCGATGACGACAACGACGACGATGACGACAACGACGTTCACGATGACAACGACAAGCGGACGGACACCGACGTAAAAACTATTTTCTCTGACTCAGGGGGCCTCAAAACGTCGACATTTCATGGAATCCACGAAAGCAATTTTTCATATAGAACCAATACCTTCTCATACTGATGATAATGTAATAATTCATTATGTTTTCAGCCAAAAAAATTTTGATTTTTGATTTTTTAAGAATACTCAAAAAGTCTTCATGAGAATCTTGTAGGACTATCAAAAAGTAACACTTTTCGTCTTCTGACTTTTTTTCCTATCATGCTTTAATGGGCTTAAAATGTTAATTTTCGCTTTTTTTGGGAGATTTTGAAAATGCTGTAACTCTATCAATTTTCTTTGTATTGATAAAAGTCTCCGAACTAATTTGGTTCAATTTTCGGGTACTATGGTCGGTCGTCCGTGAAATTTATAAATTAAAAGAAATGGTCTAAAAAATTTTGAAAGGCCCCTAACTTTTTGAATTTCTGTCCAAAATAGCTGGTTACCGAACTTGGTCTTTCTTTTTCGGCTCTGAAACTGTGCGCCAAAGCAGAATCCAATCCGATTAGTCCTTCGAAAGTTTTCGGTTTTTTAAGAATACTCAAAAAGTAGTCATGAAAATCTTGTAGGACTATCAAAAAGTAATACTTTTCTTATCCCGACCTTTTTTCATATCATACTTTAATTGGCTTAAAATGGTAATTTTCGCTTTTTTGGGGAGATTTTGAAAATGCTATAACTGTTAATTATCTTTGTATTGACAAAAGTCGTGAGAATAATTTGTTTTAATTTCCAAGTACTACGGGCGGCCGTGCATGAAATTTATGTATTTTGAAAAAAAAATGGTCTGAAAACTTTTGAAAGTGCCCTAACTTTTTGAATTTCAATCCAAAATAGCTGGTTAACGAACTCGATCTTTTTTTTTCGTCCCTGAAACTGTGTGCCAAAGCACAATTTTATCCGATTAGTCTTTCGATAGTTATCCGATATACAGGCGACGACGACGACGGAAACGGCAGACGGACAGACACCTACATAAAAACTTTTTTTCTGACCGAGATTTTGTAAAGTACGTTAAAATGATTCTATGGCGCAATTGGCTAAGGCATCGGCAAGGCACATACGGTTAGGTAGTTTAGGTAGGGTTCGAATCTCCATTGAGTGTAATTTTTCAACGAGTTAAAGCGTGAGATTATATGTGTAGGGGACCGTGCGTGAAATTGCGTTATTTAAAATATGAACTAAGTGCAGCAATAATAAAAGTACAGCCAGCGCCGCCACTCGGCCGTCTTCAAATCTCATGACACATTTATTCTACAGGCCTTTATAGGAGAGCGATCCCCCTGGTTCAGAACATAGAAAATTTAATTTGAGGTTATGATTCATACCATTCATACGTCATAAAATAAGCAGAACAGTGAAGTATCGTTGTGTCACGTTATGTGTTTTTTTATAGTAAAAATGATATATTTTATACAATAGTCAAAGCTGATCTACCAATTTCGATGGCTGTTTTACATCGGGCACTGTTCACTTGGTTTACTTTTTTAATATTTTTAATATTGCTCGTGCTTAGACTCGATCAAAGAATACAATGGAATTGGTTCATTGTATTCATCCCAATGTGGATACACGATAATATTTTACTTATTTATATCATATTCCACATGATATCACACTGTAAAAATGGTCCTAATCGACTAATTCTTACTCTCAGGATAAAGGTAATTAAATGTTCTTCTGGGCTATACAATTGTTTTGATTTTCAGTTCTGAACATTATTTTCATCATAAGAGATTATAACCATATTATCTCATTATTTGTACATAAAAAACATTTTAAAAATCATTTCTTAGATGGTTGGAATCAAGTTCTTACTTCAAAATTCAATTGGCTCGTCTTATGATTTACTCAATGCTAATTTCGAACAAACAACTCGATGGAAGAAATTAAATAATTATAAATTTTTTCAGCCTTGGACAATCGTTATCGCAGTGCTTTTGAAAATGAGCGCTCAGATTTTAATATGCTTGAAACTTGAGGTGCCACATTGGCACATCCCATCAAAAGCAGTTTTATCTCCTTATTTGGTTTTATTTCCGGTTTTGGCAATAGATGTCTTCAGAGATCTCATTATGAGCTCCAGACATTGAAGATGTCTTCCAATCACAACATTCCAGACAATTCAGGTGACTTCAGCGAATTTAATCTATTTTTCAACATTCTAAATCCATCCTTTTCAGCAAAATGCAATTGTGTAATGAAATTGCCTAGGCAGTGTAATTATTAGAATGATTATAGAATAATAAATGATAAACAAAAAATGCTATAAAAATAATAACTAAAAAATTTAAAAATTTCTAAAAACTTCTGTCATCGTGTTCTTCACAATTATATAAATAAAAACGTATGTTCAAAAATTCTCTCTATTACAAAACTAAAACAATAACCAAATAATTTATAACAAAATAGAAAAGCTTTGTAAATAATAACGCAAAAAACTCCTAAATTTTGACGATACCAGTGCGAAATTAATTAGAAAAATATTTCACTATGTAAAAACAAATAACTAAATTATCAAACAAAAATTTTTTGAATTAACAAATACATATATCTGGGTAGCCTATTCACTAGCGACGGAAAAATAGATGGGGAGTTAGATAGGCACATTAATGAAATTCGTAATCAGCGCGTCAAAATACATAAGTACACGGAGCCCGAAGAAAATCGGACATATGTCCTTTTCGGAAGTACGCCCTATTTTTTTAGTACAGTCAATCAATTTTATTGTATTTGCAACTATTTTTTAATTTTAACTATTTAAAATTGTGGCGGCTAGTTTTCGACAAAATTATTTATTATCGGGCAGGAATCATATTGAACTAGAGAAGAGGCAGACTGGACGATGTAGGTTTCGAACAATTATTGCTGTTAAAAATAAACAAAGAGTACAGATAAAAATAAGACGACAAGCTAAGGAAAAACGTATGCAAGTGCAAATTTGATCAAACTGATATAATCGAGAAAAACTGTTTGTTCCAAGAACTCTAATGTAGAATTAAATTTTCCAAAATGGACTTGCGTTTTTTACTTATACCAAATATACAAATTAAGAAGATACAGAAAGTCACTTGCGTAGTTTCTACCAAATAGGTATTAAAACTCGGGCGTACGGTTTAGATATAACACCTTTCTTAAGTCGTATTTGTACGGGACGTCCCATTCATTCGATTCGGAATTGCGTGGTCGACTCAAACTACATTTCGATGGAAGAACTGCCTAATTTCAAAGTGAAGTAAAAGAGAGGTTTTTATTTCGAAAATAAGAGTCACGTTGGACCACTTTTTCGGCGGAAGAAGTACGCAAGTAACTTTGCTTAAATTTGTCCTATAAGTATTTTATAGAATTATAGACGAACCGAACGCTTCGTACGACTTTTGGCATGCAAGATGCTTTGAGTTGTTTTTATTTATTATTTCCTCATTTGATATATTTTTAGCAATTTTTAGTAACCGCGTTTTGCAATAAATAATTACAGTTACTAATATTTGTCACCACAGATAGATGCAGCTTTTTCTCGTGATTTCACTGATCCTAACACTAATTTTTTACAAAAAAGGTTACGAACGTAAGTTTTTCCTTAGTATGGCAGCACTGCACTATGCGTTACAGAAACTAAAGACTTCAAACTTATAAAATTCGTTCAATCTATAAGGGTTCAGCTGAAATTTAAAAAAATGTAAACACTATAGATTTTATACGTTATAATTTATCGAGATTATGACTTAAAATCATTTAATTTTGAACGTTATGAACTGAAAATTGCTTAGCTATTAGGGCCCTAATTTCTAAATTACTGCATGTACAATTTTAAAAATAAAAATTTTAAACAAAAGTATTCTCTTCATTTTTTTTTATTATCTATTGATAAGATGCTTAGGTCATTGACCTGTACAAATGGGTTGCTTAAATCTAGAATATCTTCTAAAGGTACATATATCTTGAGATAAGGCATTTAATTGCTTGGTTTGAATATGAGAACATGTCTTTAATCGAAGAAAAGAGAGAAAAAGAAATATATATATATATATATATAAAAAAGTTGGTTTTGCCCATGTTAATTACATAAGAACTTCAAAGACGATGGGGCACCTCTAAATATTGTTTAAAATTTTTAAAAAACTGGCTTCTACAATCGCATGAAATACCGTTATTTCCCTTTCGCTCCTTAGAAAACCAAAAGTGTTTTTTTCTGGTCACCCTACTATAAAAGTTACATATGATTGTATGTTAGAAAGCAGTACCACTGCAGTCGCCATTTTGAAAAGTTCCCATCATTTGATTTTTAAAAAACCTATATGGGGAGGGGGGGGGGATTTTTGGAACATATATTTTCGAACAAAAAATTGGACTTTAGTCCCTCCGTCTGCCACTGCCTTACTTTCTAGATGTTTTCTTAGGGTACATTTCCCCGCCGATTAGTACTCTGCTCACCAGAACCCACCTCATCTCTGCCAGAACCTAGCATATTTGAAATCGATAATAAATCGCTTCATTATATTTAAATCTGCTTCAAAAAGTAGTAGTTTAGTCAACACGGTCCAAGCCAGCAGCAGTAGACATACGGCATCGTCCGGAAACTTGACTGCGCTAATACGCATGTGTGCGAGACAACACTCACAACCACTCGCATGCGACTTTGCATGTCTGTTAGTAAGATCCCAGCATGGGGGACTTGGAATAAGTAAGCATTGGAATAGGTGCGTATTGTAATAAATAAGAGTGCACTGTATTCAGAAGTTGCATATGAAACTTGAGATTTTTTTTATATATTTCAGGGGGGTATATCCAGAAAATGTCCCAAAACCTGTACCCACCTCGAAAATGAAAGTTGTCCGATCGGGCTAAAAATTGACCCAATTCTAGTTTTATTAGATAGTACTTCTCACACGAAAAATTAATTAACTTTGATAATTATTTATCAAAGTGGAGGGAGTACAATTTTTGGGGTTTTTAAGCAAAGCCTTACATTCAAACATTTGTAACTTTTTTCCTATTTCATTAAACAAAATTTCAATTTAAACAAAATGTTTTTGATAGATTTTTTCACAAACTTCTTGGTGGTCGTAACGATTTTTAAAAAAAGTCAAAATTTGAGCCTAATTTTTGAAAATCAAAAATAAATTTGACTTTTTTTCAAATTTCGACACTTTTTTATTCTTCAAAATAGTTTTAAAATAAAGCTGAGATTTTTTTCTATAAGTCCCCCAATTTTCAGAGTGGCAAATTGATTCGTCTTTGAGTAATAGAACGATACGTAAACAAGATGTCATGATAGAGCGGGTGGCGCGCGATCTCCCGTACTACGCTCACGTCGAGGATGTTTGTGCAACGCTTTAGTGCCAGTTTTTAAAGTTAAGTAATATTATATGGTAGTATTATGTGTCTTTCTGTTCGATTTTTTGGTTATAGTTTCAACAGTTGTTTTCTTTGCAGACCTCTTTTGCGGTTTCATCGGCCCAAATATAAGGCGCATATCATGATAAAGAAGAACATCTGTAATCGATAAAATGAGAAATCTACTTTTTTATTTCTGTTGATTTTAATTTTAATATAGAGGTCACCCTATGACTTAGAAAGTGATGACTAAGAAAACCTCCTGCATAAAACTACAATGGAGGTCACGAGTTTTCATATGAAGGATACAGAAAAAGTACAAAAAAATTACAGTTAGGCATACCTGTTCTGTAATGTGTAATGTGACTGGACTGGTAAAAAGTATTTTTTTATAATATTTGCCTCGGGCACTTTTTTTTAAATATATGACGCAGTTCAAATTGCAATACTAACATGCTAGAGATTATAAATACTGACTAAAAGAATCGTGCTTATACGTATGTCCCTCGGTTTGTTAACAACTCCGAAGCCTCTATAATTTTATTGAATTTGAGGTGCTAATTCGTATTATAATCGATTATAATTATAAAAAATAAATATTTTTTATGAAAATTTAGAAACACATGACGTTTTCAGAGTCTCAAAATTGATTAAATCATCCTTATTCGTCTGAGAACACAGGAAAAACTATCTGTCAACCTGAATAACAACTCTGAAGCCTCCCAAAAAAGAGGTACAAACTCAAAATAATTTTTTTTCAAACAAAACTTCCGCATTAAATTTAAAGGGCTGATGAAGCAAAACATTTTCCTAAAGTTGGAATTGTTTTTTTTTGTTAATGGTGTGTTTTGTATCACTTAAAAATTACAAATAACTACACCGAAGCTAACGACTCTGAAGCCTTTTGACCACTCCGAAGCCTTTTTTGCACTCGCTGGTAAAAGGTTTTAAGTTCTTCTTAAACTTCTTCATTAAATATTGTTCATAGATATTTGTTTCACGAGGAACTCTTCTGATACAAATTCACGTCAATGAGATAAGTTGAAATGGTAAAAATCAAATTTGTAAGTAATTATTTAAACAAATTTTCAATAAAAAGAAATCCAAAAAAATTCTTTGACAAATTAAAAAAAAAATTCAAAAAAATTTGTGAACAAAATTTTTAGAAAGTTTAAACAAAATTGTTGAGCAAAAATTTCAAAAAATATTTTAGAAAAAATTCAAACAAATTTTCAAGACAAAATTTGAAATAATTTCGAAAATTTTTTACAATGTGCAGACAATTTTTGCACATTGAAAAAAATTTCGAATTATTTTTACCTGCCAAGCCTTTCGATTTCAGTTTTAAACCTTTATAATAATGTACTTCAAGTAAAAGAATAATTTAGACAGTAATTAGTTGAAAAAATCAATAGTCTAGATCAAACAGCTTTCCCACGTTATGAAGTACATCGCGGTACATATATCTAAGAAAACTGATAACAATTATTGCATAATTTGAAACTTCAATTTACTCGCATCTCGGAAACCAAAAGAAATGTAATATTTTTTTTCTTCGGGTCTTAGCCTGTAAATTTGTACAGTTTGACAACAACAAAAAATAAAAACTATTTTTTTTATATAAATTTTTCTTGAGCTCCCGCAAGACGTTTAAAGTTTTAGGTTCGCTAAATATTTTTTTAGCTCTAAAAGAACAAACACGGTGTAATTTTTTTGTTTTAAGAAAAAATCCTATAGGGTTAGACTTTGAAAATTTAATCAATTGGCTCAGATACGACACTTGGGTTCTCTAAGTTTCATAAATTCATTGAGTCTTACCCCCTGAGACTTTTCTTTGAATGAAAAAATTTTTCCCGCATTCTTTATTTTCTATAAAAAAAGTATCTTAGATCCCGCTCAAGGCGATTGAAAATAAAAAATGTCGTTTTTTTCATTTTCTCTCTTAAACTGTGGGCTCTAGTGAAAAAATAAATATGATAAAGATATTTAATTTTTTTCAAGGAACATTTTTGAATAACAGATTTTTTGTCTCAAACCCTTCTCTAGAACAGTACATCACTTAAATGTCAAGAAAATTGCATTTTTCAGTTGTTTAGCTGAACTGAGGGTTCTAGTGGAAAAACAAACGCGACAAAAAATTTTACTTTTTTATAAGCAATATTTTTTCTTTACAACACCTTCGCCTAAAACCCTTTTTTCGGCCAATAGATCAGTTACATTGAAAGAAAAAATATTTTTAAAAAGAATATAATGTAACTTGAACAAAAAATGTGCTCTATTGGCCGAAAAAGAGGTTTTAGGCGAAGGTGTTGTAAACAAAAAATGTTGCTTATAAAAAAGTAAAAAATTTTGTCGCGTTTGTTTTTCCACTAGAACCCTCAGTTCAGCTAAACAAGTGAAAAATGCAATTTTCTTGACATTTAAGTGATGTACTGTTCGAGAGAAGGGTTTGAGACAAAAAATCAGTTATTCAAAAATGTTCCTTGCAAAAAATAAAATATCTTTATTATATTTATTTTTTCTCTAGAGCGCACAATTTAAGAGAGAAAATGAAAAAAAACGACATTTTTTATTTTCAATCGACTTGAGCGCGATCTAAGATACTTTCTGTATAGAAAATAAAGAATGTGGGAAAAATTTTTTCATTCAAAGAAAAGTCTCAGGGGGTAAGACTCAATGAATTTATGAAACTTAGAGAACTTAAGTGTCGTATCTGAGCCAATTAATTAAATTTTCAAAGTCTCACCCTATAGGATTTTTTCTTGAAACAAAAAAATTACACCGCGTTTTTTCTTTCAGAGCTAAAAAAATATTTAGCGAACCTAAAACTTTGAAAGCCTTGCGGGAGCTCGAGAAAAATGTATATAAAAAAAAAATATGTTGTATTTTTTGTTGTTGTCAAACTGTACAAATTTACAGGCTAAGATCTAAAGAAAAAAAATATTACATTTGTTGACACTAACAACAATTGGATCGTGTAGTAGACACTTCAAAAAATAACCCTGAATTTTACTCGATTTTTTGAAAACTAGAAACAGTTCAAAAACTGAATAGGACTTAAAAGACCCTGTGTGTACACGGAAGGTGGGAAAAAGAAGTGTTTAAACGGAGGGTTAATTTTAATTTTAATTTTAATTTCAATCGACTTTCAGTGATCTGTAACTTTCATCTGATCATACGATTTTATCACAGTAGGAATTAAAAGAAAATAAACAAATTAACAAGTTAATGTGGGATTTTATATCGTAATAAGCTATTCTTAAAAGAAATTCTAGAATTCTAAGTCTTACTGCGGTGTTCCATTTTCGACACTGATCCAATTTTAAGATCTTTACAATTAAAAATTTCCCTACTTATTATTTTTAAGTGTTTATTGTTTAAAATCATAAAAGTTTGAACATATTTCTGAAATAGGTCTATCAAGAAGATCTACAATTGAAGATTTTTCAATTTTTTAGGTGATTTAAAATAATGCAGTTTTCAGTATTTAAAAGAATAGTTAAATTTTGAAGATTTACAATATTAAAAACTCTCCGATTTAAAAAATGCGTGAATATAAATTTAACAAAGATTTGTCAATTCTAAATGTTCCAAATTGAAGACATTCTGAAAATCAATTATCAAAATTACAGCTTTTGAAATTTTAAAACTTAAAACATGTATAATTTTTGAATTGTATATTTTCAAAATTAAAATCTCTTCATACTTGAAGATGTATGTGTAAATAAAAATTCAAACATTTGGATGATTTTGAAGATCGGAAGTCAAGTTATTCATTCTAAATCTCAAGAATTCTACAATTTCCAAGATTTACAATTAAAAGTTCTGCTATTTTTAAGAGCTAAAATTAAGCGTCTACATTCCATAACGTCCTTGGCGTTCGGACTCGCTCTCCCAGTACCCCGTGAATTGCTGAAACGCGAAAAAATTTCCGAAAATTACCAACTTGGGAATTTCACTGCGCAAAAAATATGACAATGAGCAGCTCAACGAGCCGCACAACGTTTGTTCATAATTTTTTCAAATCAAATTGATAACTTTTTACTAAAAATTAAAAACCGGAAATTTTTATCGTGCGGAAATCAATGACTTTTTAAACTATTATTATCATTATTATTATACCATTAAGCCGTTTCCCTTTCGGGGTTGGCGTGAATTCCTGGGTTGGAAAGTAGTACTGTGTGGATGGATATATAGGTATAGGGTACATTGGTATAAAGGTGTGAGGTATAGATATTTCAGATTGATCCAGAATTCTCGTGTTATTTATTCAAATAATACGTTCATTCCGCCACACTGCTCCGACCCAGGTTGCTGATCAATCTCTCTAGCGATCACCCCACGCGGAGAGCCTCACAAAATTGTTATGTCTGGTGCACCAATCAGAAAATAAATGCTATTTCAGCCTCTTTTGTTTCCTGAGCGAACGCAGCTAATGTTTTTCAATTATCAGTAAACAGATAAAAATACTGAAAAAAACTTTTTAATTAATAATTGTAAATTATTAAAATTAAATGCATTATTAAAATTGATTAGTGTCTTAAGGTGCTCATGCAGATTTAAAATTTGTATTTTTTGATAATGTTCTGCATCAAATTCAGACTTCACACTCTTTCCCCTATTCCAATATTCCCCTTTTTTTCCCTGTATGCTCTTTTAAAAAAAAATCTTATTTTTGTCCTTTGTTTTCAAAAAACGTTCTCTTTTTCTAGTTTTTTTGCTTAAATTCGAACTGAATGAGTAGAAGTCTATAAGGAAATCCAACTATTATTTTTGGTTAAAAGTTAATTCTTTTTTGTTTGAAATTCTACTTTCATGTTTTTGGTTCAAAATTCATCTCCTTTGATTACAAATTTTAGTATCTGGGTAAACATTTTTTTGATGAGCGTAAATAATTTTTTCCAACTATATATCCAACTATATATTTTCGGTTAAAAGTTAATTCGTTTTTGTTTGAAATTCTACTTTCATGTTTTTGCTTCCAAATTGATCTCCTTTGGTTACAAATTTTAGTATTTGGGTAAACACTTTCTTGATGCTGGAAGCGCAAATAATTTTGTTCAAAATATATCTTTTTTTGGTAGAAAATTAAACTGAAATGTTTCTTGGATGAAAATGAAAATTCAAATACTTTTTTTTTTAATCAGTCTTTTTGGTTGAAAAACTCACTTTTTTATGAGAAATTTTATTTTTTTGTTAAAAATTGAACTATTGCATTTTTGGTTGAGAATTCATCTTTCCTGTTGTGAATTAAACTACGTGAGTAAAAGTTAAACAGCTTTGTTAAAAAATTATTTTTGTTTTTGAAAATATATCTCAGGCTGAACGTTGGCCTACTCTATTGAAAACTCGTTTTTTTCTTGTTAGAAATTAATTTTTTCTACTGAAAAAGCAACTATTCCGGTTTTGGTTGAAAATTGATCTATTTGAATTGAAAATTCAACTATTTGGATAAAAGGTAAACTACTTTTTTTAAATTAATTTATTTGCTTCAGGATTCATCTTTGTTGGAAAGATTACTTTTTTGTTGAGATTTTATCATTTTTGGTGGAAGATTTAAAATTTTAATTTAAAATTCATGTATTTTGTAAAAAATTCTTATAAAAAATCATCTTTGTATGTTAAAAATGCTACTATCTGGGTAAAATTTTTACTATTTAGTTGAAAAGTTCATTGTTTGGTTGACAGTTCAGTTCTTTTATTAAAAAGTAATCTTCTTTATTCATAATGTGTCCCCTAAGGGTTTACATGACTTCCATTTCTTACAATACTTCTGTCTACATATTTTCCATGACAATAATAGTTTGATGTTTTTATGTTGTAAACAGTTTAATTAATTATTATTAGCCGATTCATTTTGTTCAACATTTTAAATTGAATAAAGATTGAATCAAATTTGTTTCTCAATTAAGTAACATAAATTGATTTTTGAGGTTTCTGTAATTGAAGTTCTGTAATTGAATGTGGGCTATTATTTTTCTGATATAAGTTTGATTTTTCTTTAAAATACCTCTTATACAATTAATAATAATTATAATTATTAATAAATAATAAATTTAATGTATAGAAATGCAATTTCAAAGTTAAAGAAGAATATAATGTAAACATTATTTGTATATTTCAATGAAAATAATTGTTTAATGCTTGTTATGTTGTCAACTGATCATTCAGTTATTAACTTATTCTATTAAAACTTACATTTTCTGTTATTAGCTTAAAACGTTATTAATAAATCAAATTTTCATAATTGAAAGTTCAAATTTAACAAAAATTAAGTAAAAATTATTTGAATTTTGTAATAAAAATTATAGTTTAAAAATTCTTATTTTGTGAAATGATTAACTGATTATCAGAAGATTAATTTTTTTCACGATAATAAATTAAATAAAGATTAAAATTTAGTTTTTTTCTAAAAAAAGTAACATAAATTCATCATTTACTTAAATATGATATAATTGAATATTGTGTATAATTTGTATAATAAAAGTTTATTTATATTTAAAATACCCTTATTACAATTAAATCATTTTTCAAATGTGCCTTGTTTTGTAAAATATGTATCTGAATTTCGTTTTCAAAAATATATGTGAATATGTTTTATTTTTTCTGAAATAAGTACAAACGGTTGCGAATAAATTAAATTTTTAGAAATGAAAGTAAAAATTTTTAAAAAAATGTAAAGTAAAAATTAATGAAATGTTTTAATAAAAGTCATTGTTTAATGCTTTCATTTTTCGAACTAATTGATTAATTATTATATTTTTAATTTTTTTTACAACATTAAATTACATAAAGATTGAATTTTAATCTGTTTCAATTAAGTACATAAGTTGATTATTTACTTTAAGGTTATGTTATTGATTAGTGGCTATAATTTGTAAAATAAAAGTTTATTCACATTGAAAATACTAGAATGTAAGTCTGAGGATATAAAGAAAGGGGATGAAGGGGTAAGAGAAAAAGAAAGAATAAAAGAATTGAATGAGAACGTTCCCCTAGAAAATGTGAGAATGAGGAAAAGATTGAGAGAGTTAGAAAGGAAAATGGAAGTAGAAGATAAAACGAAACGAAGTAGAAATATAGTGATCAGAGGAATGAAAGTGGATAGTGAATCAGGAAGAGAAGAAGTGGAAATTGGGGCAAAAGTGCACGTGGAAGAGGTAAATGGAGTGGGAAGGAAGAATATAGGTAAATCGCGTATGTATATATTATTGTTTCAGATCATATGTAATATAAAAATTAAAAACTGAAAATATTTAGTATTTGAAAATATTCAGTATTTGAAAATATTCAGTATTTCAAAATATTCCGTATTTGCATTCATAAAGTAATCTTTGTTCCGTATTTCTTCAGTCATCAAATTTGTACATATATGAACACCAATAATTTCGCTTTCAAATAAGATAGATAATTATCATTTTTTCAGATCATATGTATTATGAAAATTGAAAACTGAAAATATTTAGTATGTGAAAATATTTAGTATTTTCATTTATAAAATAATTTATGTTTCATATTTCTCCAGTCATCAAACTTGTACATACGTGAACACTATTATTTTCGAAATCAAACAAAATAGATAATTATTATTGTTCCAGACCATATTCAACATAAAAATGGAAAAATGGAAATATTTAGTATTTGAAAATATTGAGTATTTGCATTCCTAAAATAATTTTTGTTCCATATTTCCGCAGTCATCAAATTTGTACATACGTGAACACCAATAATTTCGCATGCGAACAGGAGAGATAATTATTATTGTTTCAGATCACATGTAATATAAAAATTGAAAACTGGAAGTATTTAGAATTTGAACATATTTAGTATTTGCATTCATATAATAATTCTTGTTCCACATTTCCTCAGTTATCAAATTTGTACATACGTGAACACTAATAATTTCGCATTCAAACAAGATAGCTAATTATTATTTTTTCAGATCTTATGTGATATAAAAATTGAAAACTGAAAATATTTAGTATTCGAGAATATTCAGTATTTGCGTTTATAAAATAATTTTTGTTTCATATTTCTCAAGTCGTCAAATTTATACATACGTGAACACTAATAATTTCGCATTCAAACAAGACAGATAATTATTATTGTTTCAGATCATATGTGACATAAAAATTAAAAACTGAAAATATTTAGTATTTATCAATAATTTTTTTTTCGTATTTCTTCAGACATCAAATTTGTACATATGTGATCACTAATAATTTCGCGTTCAAATAAGATAGATAATTATTATTTTTTCAGATCATATGCAAAATAAAAATTGAAAATTTCAGTATTTGCCTTTATAAAATAATTTTTGTTCCATATATCATCAGTCATCAAATTTGTACATACGTGAACACCAATAATTTCGCATTCAAACAAGATGAATAATAATTATCTTTAAGATCATATGTAACATGAAAAGTGAAAACTGAAAATATTTCGTACTTAAAAATATTTAGTATTTGCATTTATAAAATAATTTTTGTTCCATATTTATTCAGTTATCAAATTTGTTTATACGTGAACACCAATAATTTCGCATTCAAATAAGATAGATAATTATTATTTTTTCAGATCATATGCAAAATAAAAATTGAAAATTTCAGTATTTGCCTTTATAATATTATATGCTACGATAATTACTGCGCTCTGCATTTTCAGGGTGAATTAACAAGTTCTGCATTACGGTCAGTGTTACAAATGTTTGAAAAGTAAGGCTTTGCTTCAAAAACCCAAAAGATGAACCCCCTCTACTTTGACAAATAATGATCAAAACGAATTAATTTTTGGTGTGAGAAGTACTATATAATAGGACTAAAATTAGGCCAATTTTTAGCCCGATCGGACAACTTTCATTTTGGAGTTGGGTACACTTGAGAAATTATGCCCCACATCTATATTAAAGGTTTAAAATTTGGGTATTTTGATGTTTATAATTACAAATTATTGTAGGAAATATGTTTTTGTGTAATTACAAAAATTTGGCAGTTTAGAAACCTTCGTAAGTGCTTTTTATTTCATTCCCAAGGCTCGGAACGAGTTATTTTTTAGATCCACGGTTACTAAAAAGTTACTTATTTTATGAAAAGGTTATTTTGGTTACATTTATTCACTCTCCTATCAGGTTCCATTAGAAATGTGCCGTTGAAAGCTTCAATCGGAAACTTTCACTTTAAAAGTTTCAAAACACGACACTTTTGATCAAGGACATTTTTAGGGAACTTGTGCAAAAGATGAAAATTCAAATTTTCCAGTAAATTTGGCACTTTAGAGCCGAGGAAATTAGAGAATAACAATAAAATAATAATTACTTCGCATGTAAAATGTATAAAAAGGAATATCAATTGAATTATTATGAATCCTGATAAAAATTAAAATTTAGCTAAAATTACTAGTTCTTTATTAAAAATTTTAATTTTTTTTTGTTCAAATATCGAACTATGTATTATATTTTTCGATAAGAATTTAACTTCTTTGGTTGAAAATTCGGTCGAAAGTTGAACAATTTTTGTTAAAACTTTTATTTTTTTGTTGCAGATTCATCATTTTAGTTGAAAATTGGTCTTTTATGGTATGAAATTAATCTTCTTGATAGAAAATCACCCTTTTGTTTAAAAATACATAATTTTAATAGAAAATTCATCTTTTTGGTTAAAAATGTATTTATTTCATTGAACATTCGTCTTTTTGAGTTGAAAATTCCCCTGTTTTGGTAGAAAACTCAATTATTTGGTTGAAAGATAAATTTTTTGTTAAAAATCCATATTTACTAGTTAAAAATTTAACTGTTTTATAAGAATTGGTCTTTTCGGCTTAAAAAATCAACAATTTGGTTGAAAAATCGTGTTTTTTGAATGAATGCTGTTTTTTTATATTAAATATTATTATTATTATTATATCATTCAGCCGTTTCCCTTTCGGTGTAGACGTGAATTGCTCGGTTGGAAAGTAGTGATGTTTGGATGGGTATATAGGTTTAAGGTATAGATATTTTAGATTGATCTAGAATTCTCGTGTTACTTATTTAAATAACACGCGATCAAAATGCTCTTAATTTCGGTATCATTTTTGTTGCATATCAAAATGATGTTGATTTCGGTATCATTTTAAACAGTTTTTTTTACTGTGTATACACAAAAACAATTAAAATTAGCCAATTTTTCACTCCGAATAGAGATTTGATTCAAAACAGAAATAGGCCCTAATTATTTAAAGAAGATGCAATTCTAGTATTCAAGGTGTAAGATGAGGCAATTCTATTTTGAGGTTGGGTCCTCGTTCCAACGCCCTTAAGTCTTATTACTCAGGGGAAGATGTTTGTAACTATTTTAAAGTAAATGCAATTAATGGTCAATTTAGCCAAATTTTTCCTTATATGGGCGATTTTCAAATGGATTTCAATTTGTATGTGCCTGGATGTTTATTCGATGTTTCTATAACATTTTTGACCTACTAAGGGGATTACAGCATATATGGTGGCCTACTTTATTAGTTCATACAGATAAAGTAGACAAAAATTACAGTTAGGAATACCTTTTTTGTAATTAAGTTGTCAGTTTTCACCCTCCCTACAGTGTCCCTCCCTACAGATTCACATACTTAAAATGTGACTGGACTGGTAAAATTTTTTTTATAATATTGGCCTTTGGCACTTTTTTAAATATATGATGCAATTCAAATTGCAATACTAACATGCTAGAGATTATAAATGCTGCCTGAAAGAATCATGTTTATATGTCTGTCCCTCAGTTTATTAACAACTCCGAAGCCTCTATAATTTTAACGAATTTGAGGTGATAATTTGTATTATAATCGATTATAATTATGAAAAATAAGTAGTTTTTATCCAATTTTAAAAACGCATGACGTTTCCAGAATCTGGCAATTGATTAAATCCTCGTTAGTCGTCTGAGAACACGGGAAAAACTATCGATTAACCTGAATAACAACTCCGAAGCCTTAAAAAAAGAAGCATAAATAAAAAATATTTTTTTTGTTCCAAAAAATTCCCCCATTAAATTCGAAGGGCTGATAGAGAAAAACACTTTCCCAAAGTTGGAATTATTAAAAAAAAATGGTGTGTTTTATAGCACTTAACAATTGCAAATAACAACTCCGAAGCTAACGACTCTGCAACTTTTTAACAACTCCGAATACTTTTTTTGCACTCGCTGGTAAAAGGTTCAAAGTTGCATTAAAAAGAAAGAAAAAAATGTTTTGAAAATACTTTTTTTTTTAAGTTCTTCAACTTCTTCATAAAATATTGTTCATAGATATTTGTTTTAAGAAGAAATCTTCTTACACAAATTCACGTCAAAGAGATAAGTTTAAATTGTAAAAATCAATTTTGTAAATAATTATATAAACAAATTTTCAATAAATTTAAAAAAATTCAAAAAAAATGTTTAACAAATTAAAAAAAAATAATAAAACGAATTTTCGAACAAAAATTTCAGTTATACTTGAACAAAAACACGTCTAAGATTACTCTTTCCGCGGAGAAAATCTGCAGGGGTTGCGCATCGACAGTTGTTGATGCTACGTTTTTGCTCAAGATGCTCCGTTCCCTACAATTCTGCTTGTGCAGGTTGACGTGCAACCTTGCCTACGGGTGCTTACTCCCGTTTCTGTTGTGTTCGACCACCATCTCCAACTCGGGCTTTCGACCTGGAAGACATCAACATGATTATTCAATCTGCCATCGGAACACTTAAAACTACACTTCAAACAAAGTCATCAGAGGACAGCCAGAAAGTGCTTAACTGTCATATCCATAGAAGAGAAACTCGATGGGCTTCCGAAACGTGTTACTAAAGACGAAAAAGCGCTCGACTGTGAGTTTAAGCAATCAGAATCTTCCAGCCGGTGAGATATTTAGTAGAACCCTTGGAAGTGTTTTGCTTCGAAATACATATTTGCTTGATTAAAATTATGGTAGGGAAGTATAATAATTCATTTTATTTCCAACAATGACCCAAACTTAATACAACATTCAATATTATTATGTATTTTCAATTATTAATTGAATTTAGAAAAAATTTAACTGACATAAAGAGTTCACGTTAGAGAATAAAATTTTCTATGACCAGACCCGGATAACAGCCTGCTACGCCGCTGCGCATTCAATTTGATAGCACTACGCAAAACAAAAAAACACTCTTGCTTCATTAACAGCTAGGTCAATTGAAGTAAACCTTCGTAGAAAACTCAGGGTGCACAGGCTTCCCCTTTTTTTCTTAGTTTCGCCTTTTTTCTTGAAATTTGCCTTTTTCCCCTGTTTAAAAAAAAACTGTTCATTTTTTCTTCAAATATACGATATTTGAAAACACAATATTTAAATTACGCGGAAAATTTTCTGAAATTAGTAACTGTTCCCAATATTGTATAATAATTAAAGCTGGCACTTAAATAATTTATTCATGAATTTTTCCTATTGGTTCTAAAATTATCACGAATGTGTTATATTTACAGCTTTTACTAGTGCACAATAATAAAAATTACGAACTTTGAACATAAATTTTTTGCATAATAATAATTTTTTGAAAATGTGCAAAAGATGTTTTTTTTTGTTATTGAGTCATATGCACACATTTGAAAAAAAATTGAATATGTCGATCCTGAAATTTATACAGGCAACCAAATAAACATTTTGTCATTTTGCTTTTTCGGAAAAAACTTTTGTCGTGAATTTTTTCGAACAATCGAAAATTCAAATTTTGATCGCACAAAAAAAATATTGAAAAATTAAAAATTCCATTTTGCGGTCAAACTATGCAAGACACAAAAAAAGATGACGATACAAAAATCGTGCAACCAAAAAAGGTCTACAAATTTATTATTAATCACTTTTTGATAGGACGCGTAGTTGTTGTTGATAGTTATGATTATTTGCAAAGCAATAATTACAACTATTTTGATCCTTTCCAGAATTGACTTTATAAATTAACGGACAATTTCTCCTTATGTGTCCTAATTTGTGACAGTAATAGCATTCGATAATTTGGGTCCCATTATTTCTATTTCCGGTCTAATTCTCTATACGCAAATCGGCAAATCGCTTATTAAACGCATTTCTCTGAGTTTCTCCTGAACTAAAGTTTTTATTCGTAGGTGGTGTCTCTACATGCACTCTTTCCAACTTCTAAATTTAAGGTCTTCTTGATTCGCAAGTGTGATTTATTTCCTCATCTTTTATGTGAGAATAAATGTTGTAATCCAATCCGCGTCAAGTTTCCGATTGCTGTGGTTTTATAAGCTTTGCACATCCCGATGCCTTCTTCACCAGGACTATTTTCAAGTACTTGGGAAATCAATTTATTTAACGTTATATTTACTCTCGCGCTATATTCTGGGACTGTTTCTTCGGGTTTGCTAAATTTCGTCTAGGGTGGCCCCTCTTCTATCCTGAATGTGTAATCGCGCTTTTCCCACGATTTTACTTTTAATTAAAATAGTAAGACACAGAATATCGGAAAGATGAATCAAGGAGATCGCAGCTTTGCAATGGTCATAAAACATAGACATATTTTCTCCGTCAAAAATCGGAATCATTCCTTGGACACTTTTCGAAAGTTTACTGAAATCTTTAGTACCGGCTAAGGTATGAGAGTCTGCTGAAAAAGAATGAGGAATATAGACCAACGATTCATGACGTTGTAGGGGTGTATTATTTCCGTGATCTGAAATGGGTAGTTTGTCTGTAGTGTTACTAAAAGGAACCACAGAACTCGTAGAAGCCATCACATGCGGATCAGCAGGGTCCTCATTCGAAGTTCGTTTCCTACCTTTGGGTTTTGGAATCGCAGTTCCAGTATCGCTACTTGATGAAGATGGAGAGTCGCTTCCTCCACTACTTTTTCGACTTCTTAAATTAGGCATTTTTATGTGTTAAGCTAAACTTACTTGTGTTTTAATCCAAAACGATTTTGCACTCTTATTTTAAACTTATTTCTGTTTCGTCTTTTCACAATATATCGCTAAACATTACAATTTAGAACACAAAAGACGAGAGAAACCACTACTCAAACGTTAGTTTAAAATTTCTTTGGTGATCTTGAAGGTTCCAGCTCGAAGATCAAATTGAAGTTCCTGGAGATGTCTTGAAGGTTCGCTGAAGTACTGCAATTCAGGAGGTCCCACAAAGCCGCAACTCTTCACGAGTCCGGTGATCCAGTCATGAACATCCATCGAATATTCAGGATTTATTATCCATATTAAGCTTACGGTTATTGAGGAATATTTGGTGGCTCCATTATATTGGGAAGACAACTTCCTTTATATATATATATATACCGCGATCGCCTGTCCTCGGATTTTTATTTCTTCCCAGATGAGAGCGCCTCAAGTGGCAAATTAAGAAATTACGATCTCCATAGTAGCAGACGACAATTTAGTTACAAATTTTCTCTAAGGAGGCGCTCTCATCTGGGAAGAAATCTCGCCATGGAGAAAATCGGAGGATAGGCGATCGCGAAATGGCGCCAGGTGAAATACATGGCGTGCGGTCTCCTTGTAGTACTTCGTGGGTGTTACCAACATTACTTCTGTAACCACTCCATGGGTGACTTTCCACCCCCCCCCCCTCGTGACACGTTGGAAAGGGATAGGTGTGCGATGAACATTATTTTTGTGACCAGTTACAGGGTTCCTTCCCGACCCCCACGAGATTTTGGAAAAAGGTAGAGGAGTGACGAACATTATTTCTGTGACCATTTATACGGGTGCCTTTCCGCCCCACCGAACTTTTGAAAGGGGTGTGACGAAAATTATTGTTATGACCAGTGACAGGGCTATCTACCTGGCCTCTACTAGACATTGGAAAAGGTTAAATGTGTGACAAATCAAATACTTGGAAAGGGTTAGGGGTGTGACGAATATTATTTCTGTGATCATTCACAGTAATGCCTTTCCGCCTCCCACTGAGACGTTGGAAAGGGGCAAGGGTGTGACGAACATTATTTCTGTGACTAGTCAAAGGGGTGCCTCCCGGCCCCTACGAGACGTTGGAAAGGGTTAGGGATGTGACGAACATTATTTCTGTGACTAGTCAAAGGGGTACCTTCCCGGCCCCCACGAGACGTTGGAAAGTTTTAGGGATGTGACGAACATTATTTCTGTAACCATTACGCGGGTGACATTTCGCCCCCCCCCCCTCACGAGACGTCAGAAAAGGTTAGATATGTGGGAAACATTATTTCTGTGACCATTTACAGGGGTGCCACCACGTCCACCACGAGACGTTGGAGAGAGGTAGGGGTATCGCCAATATTATTTCTGTAATCAATCACAGGATGCCCTCCCGCCCCCACGAGGTATTTCAAAGTTTTAGAGACTTGACCTGGAAAGGGGGGAGGTTTGTGACTAGCGATGGTTGTCGACTATCCCACATTCCCCACGATAAATGTTATAAAAATCAGGATTGTTCTGTTTTTTTTCTGGAAAATTTACAATCCCAAATGTTGGTTTTGAGTTAAATTTATGATTGATTTCTTTAATATCGACCCTAGCAGTTTCTAGAGAAATTTTTGCGCCAAAAGGCCTACATTTCTATGCATTTACATAGCAACGCTATGATGAGCATTTATTTCAGGGTTCTCAGTATTCTTCCTCGCATGACACACAGAAAACACAACCCGAGTCGAAGTTTCGTCGTCAGTTTCAACTTCTTTCACTTTCATCAATGAAGGTGAATGAAGACGAAATGAAGATGCGCTGGCGCTCGTGTGTTTAGCTCAGAAGTGGTACTTATAAGTACCGCAGTCGCCCTAAATTTCTTTCCGTGCAGGGTATCTTGAGGGAAGTGCAATATGGCGCTAGCTGGTATTTCTTTATCCTTAATATCGATGCTGCCAGATGGCGCTGATAATAAAGTATTGGTTTGTTTACATTTATCACTTATCCATTGTGTTAGAAGATGTTTTTCAGAAATTATTTTTAATAATTTCGCACGTTTGTTCAAGTATTTTGGTGTTTTTCCGCCCTCAATACAAATTTGCGCATTTTTCTGGGCCAAAACTTGTGGTCTCGAAATCATTTCTTTACCAAAATTAGCGAGTGAAAATTTAGGTATGCTTTTTAGGTTACAGTATCCCAAAGATTGGTGAGTTCACTAAAATTTTCTAGAGAATCTAAAAAATCAGAAATACTTTACAAAGATTTCGGATAGATTTAAAAGATTTCACAAAGACTTCAATCATTCCACAAAGATTTCAGAAAATTTTAAAAGATTTGGCAAAGATTTCAGATAGACTTAAAAGATTTTTCAAGGGTTTTAATGATTTCCCAACGATTTCAAATATTTTGCAAAGTTTAAAATATTTAGCAAAGATTTTTGATAAATTGAATAATTTCCAGGGCTTTCACAAATATCATCAAATATTTCGAATACATTACCAAATATTTCAAAAATATTTAAAATCTTTTGCAAATGTTTCCAAAGATTTCAAATATCTCGCAAAAATTCAGATAGATTCGAAAGATTTCACAAAGACTTCAATTATTTCACAAATATTTCAGGTAGATTAAAAAAAATCAAGTGATCAGATGAATTTAGTTATTTGATTTTAAAGGTGGGCAAATCAATACTTTTGTCCTCCCTAGTCGATTTCTGGGTTTGGCATTGTCCTGTGTGCCCCTATGGCTCCGCCGCCTCTGAATGACACTGTTTATTTACTATTTTTTAAAACACATGCTACTGTTGGGTCTATTTTGAATTTATTAAACAAGTCCGAGGCCTATCATTTAAACTTGTAATTTTAAAAATATTTGTCTGCCATGCTATTTGTTTTCTTAAGCAGGGGGGGGGGGTGGAATTATCAATTTGCACCTGCTGCAAAAAAAAAAGCTTATCATGGCCCTACCAAGATTTAGCCGAAATTTGGCCCTCTTTTCAGTTTAAAAAATTCTTAAATCCTCTATTATTATATTCCGCTGCATTTTCAACTTTTGCAATACGCTCAATGCCTTCATGTGTTACCGTGGTCACGAAAAAAAATATGCCTGAGTCAAATTCCAAGTATGTTTCAACGTGCACGGAAAGAAATTTAGGGTGACTGCGGAACTTATAAGTACCACTTCTGAGCTAAACACACGAGCGCCAGCGCGCCCTGTGTTCAAGACGTCTACTCGTTTATTAAAATTTGGAATTTTCCTATGTTTGCCTCAAATTTTCCTGACATCTGTAAAGTTACTTTCCCGGCGGCTTCAAAATTTTCAGCTTCCTGTAGGATCAACAGAGAATTTTTTCGATAATTTCAAAGTTTGTGGTTTATGAAAATTTCAACTTTTCCTATGTTCGCTTAAAATTTTCCTCTCTCCAGCAAAGTTACCTTTCTGGCGTCATCAAAATTTTCAGCTTCCTGTAGGATCAACAGAGAATTTTTTAGAAAATTTAAAAGTTCGTGGTTTATGAGAATTTCAAGTTTTTCTAGGTTTGCTTCAAATTTTCCTCTTTTCTGCAAAGTTACTTTTCTCGTGGTTTCAAAATTTCCAGCTTCCTACGAACAACAGAGAATTGTTTAGAAAATTTTAAAGTTAGGGGCTTATGAAAATTTGAACTTTTTCTATGCTTGCTTCAAATTTTCCACGCTTCTTCAAAGTTACTTTCCTGACGTCTTAAAAATTTTCAGCTTCCTGCAGGAACAACAGATAATTTTGCAGACAATTTTAAAGCTTTTGGTTTATTAAAATTTGGAATTTTCCTATGTTTGCCTCAAATTTTCCTGACATCTGTAAAGTTACTTTCCCGGCGGCTTTAAAATTTTCATCTTCCTGTAGGATCAACAGAGAATTTTTTAGAAAATTTTAAAGTTCGTGGTTTATGAAAATTTCAACTTTTCCTATGTTCGCTTAAAATTTTCCTCTCTTCAGCAAAGTTACCTTTCTGGCGTCATCAAAATTTTCAGCTTCCTGTAGAAACGTAATTTAACAAAAAAATGTTAAAGCTTGTGGTTTATGAATATTTGGAATATTCCTATGTTTGCCTCAAATTTGTATAGCTTCTGCATAATTACTTTCGAGGCATCTTAAAAATTTTCAGCTTCCTGTAAGAACAACAGATAATTTGTTAGAACATTTTAAAGCTTGTGATTGTATTGTAATATTTCCGGTGGGCTTCAAAATTTTCACCTGCCTATAAGAACAACAGAATTTTTTAGAAAATTTTAAAGTTTGTGATTTATAAAAATTTGAACTTTTCCTACGTTTGCTTCAAATTTTCCACGCTTCTGCAAAGTTACTTTCCTGGCGTCTTCAAAATTTTCAGCTTCCTGTAGAAAACTAATTTTGTAGAAAATTTTAAAGATTGTGGTTTATGAATATTTCGAATATTTCTATATTTTCCTCAAATTTATGTAGCTTCTGCATAATTACTTTCCAGGCATCTTCACAATTTCCAGCTTCCTGTAAGAACAACAGATAATAAATACTATAAATGTAATGAAAGAAATATGCATATACGTGTACACTCAGTTAGAAATTTCCTGAAATTTCAGTCAGTTTTCAATGACTTATGTCACTGAAATTTCATAAATTTGGCTTTGAAAATCTTAGTGCGTCATGGGCAAGATTGCGGAATGAAAGAGACCAAGCTTATGCGGCTATTCAACTCGCCATCTACGTCGTATTATTCAGGAACGTCTTTCCAATGATCGTCTTGATGTGTTGAAGACTGGTGTGGATTGGGATGCAGTGATTGGTAATTACACTTCAAGAAGTTCAGCTGATAATCCAACACTAGAAGTGAGACAACATGCGATCCCCAGTAATGCACATATACGCTGTGATACACAGATTGACGAATCGAACTGGGATTTGATCAGCGAACACTCGTATCCAGATGAACAATTTCTTCACTCGGATGTCAGCAGCGAAGGCACGCTGGCTGGAAATAAGTCGCTACTGGGGATGAAACTAATTCTAATATATTCCTTGTAGAAGAAGAATCATTCGATCGCGAAACGTTCAAGATGAGTCCTGAAAGGAATTCAGAGGAAACAGATAGCGATGAGTGTACAACAACAACTCTTTCTGAGCAGCATGAAAATGAAAAAAGTATGCCGTTTCCATATTTGTATTAGATGTCAGAAACTAAAAAAGGAAACCCGTTGAAGAAGCTGCGTAAATGAGCACTTCTTCTTCACATATGTTTGGTTGCACTAATATTGATTTAACGAACAATATTTCATGCGGATTTTCCACTAGATGCTCGAACATTATTGGGTACTCTCAGGCACACTACAATCTCTAAGATAGACGGCGGGGAGTATTATCATTTCGGTATCAGAAGAGCTGTTTTAGGCATATAGTCTGGGATCCAAGGGCACTTTAGTGTCCATTTTAGGTCCGTAAGATTGAATGATTGATTCTTGTGCAAAATATCCTCCTGATTCCGAATAAATCGTGTGCACATGGCGAATTTCCGGTCGTTTTGTAGTTATTTCACATTTTCTGCCTTTAAATAAAAAATGTCATATCTCGGAAAGTTATACAATTTTTGTAAATATTTTTTTATAATCATTTGAAGAAGTGTGATATGCACAAATTTTATTAATGGTGTATGTTTATTTAATAGCTATTTTTTGAGAAAAACAATAAAATAGCGTTTTAATGAAAAACCATTTCCACAGTGTTTTTCTATCATTTCACAATCGTTTTTTAATCGTATAGTACTTGCCGTGACGAAGACAATTTGTTTCGAAATTTTTTTAATTGGACTAATAGTTCAATTTTTACAACATTCGAAATAAATACAAATATTAAGTAGGGTGTTTTCCTGCGTGCGCCTGTGTGTGAGGGTTCGGTCGAGGTTTCAAACCTGCACTAATAAAGACACTAATGAAGACACTGATCTGAAGATGTTTCCAGCACGGAGTATGAGTGAAATGGAAAATATCAAGAAAATGGCGCACACCAAATTCTTCGACAAAGTTGTAAGTATTTCACTTTCTGTAATATTATCGATCATAAAGCCGAAGGAGCTTTAACAAAAGATAATTCATAATCACCAAATTATAGTTGTTGATGCTTTGACCTTTAATTTTGAAAGTGGGGAAAATACAATGACCGAGCGCGTAGCGCGAGGTACATACGTTATCGAACGCGAAGCGCGAGATAAATATATTATCGAGCGCGAAGCGCGGGAACCAACAGTCGCGCGCCCTAGACGCGCTCAAACTTGAAAGCGTAGCGCGCGATGAGAATGTGACCGCGCAGCAGGCAGATTTTTTATATTATATTCAGTATAGTCAGTATGTTAAAACATATCTATTATATATAATCATTAATGTAAAATATGTACTATGTAACTACCACGATCACATAACAATCATCATTATTATCATTAGTATCATGTCCATTCTCTTCTTAAGTATAATACTTGGAAATACTTTTTTGGACTTAATTACCTTCATTAATGTCTTCCATTTTTTGCAATGAAAACTTCATCCATCCGTTCATTAATACAATATCAACGTTCTAGATTGAAAATTATACAATACAATAATTGTGGAGTGTAGCGAAAAAAAATACTCCAAAAGTTTTTTCTATACTAATTCAATGTTATTTCAACAATCGAAGTAAAGTATGTAGCAAAAGCTGTTATAACCTATTACTTTCTGCGGAAATACATAGGGCGCGCTGATGTACCATATGTATAGGTCATGTTACTGAAAATTTAATAAAATATATCGCCTATTAAAATCTAACTTCTTCATGCTTCAAGTATCTCAAAATATTCTGTGAGTGCATAATTTCTGCAAACACATATTATCAGCTTCCACGGGAAGAATTTTTTCGTAATTACTTTTCTGACACGTATTTCAACACAGAAATTTCATAAAAATTATATACAGATCATAAACAATCAGATGATTCAATTTCTCTTTGATACCCTTTGCCGAATTTTCAAGTTTCGAAACAGAAATATGAAACTTTTCTCTTTAACACATGAAACTATGGAATTTTTCTTTATCTTCGCCAAAAAATATCACTTAAGTAGAAAAACAATAATAAACGTGGGATTCGCAGAGTATTTACATAAGATTTTAAACTAATTACCCGGTTGATTCCGCGTACATCTTATTCCTAAAATAAATATTTTTGATTTTCATCGAGACTTTGAAGTAGGGTGAAATAGATGAAGTGTATATATATATAATTGAAAACTAAAGATTAACAACCACCGCAGGGTCCCACTGGGAGCAACTGTCATCTAAAAAATGACATCGGCTCCAAGTAGCAACGCGGTAAATCCAATTCATGGCCACGTCTCACAACCGTGAGATGGATTGTCACAGAACACGACGAAATCACAACGACAGGCCGGTGAAACTCTCGTGTGTTTTGAGGACACGAAGCGACCCAAGGATGACAGCTTTCTGCATTGATCTATTCGGACGAGACGTACTTGCATAATTTCGATTGAACTTCACTTCAGGTAAGTTCGTTTAATCGTACAATTTTTGGACAAAAAAACTACTCCAGAATTTCGGGCTATTTTCGGGCACTTGAATTGAATTGAACATTCTATGGTGTATTTCAATTGTGATAATTTCATGAATACTGAGCTTCCCCATAGAGAAGTTTTTTGATGGTGTAAACATAAAAATAATTTTTATACGACCAATTTTCGTTCAAAATAAAAAATGCTGTGTTTATTTACAATATTTACATACAATATACAACTTAAATTTTGTTTAACAAACAAACTTTATAAATTTCAAATATACTGTAAAATTTGATAATGTTGTCGCAAAATCCCATATAGTCTCGTAAAATTCCTTGAAATACCAGAAAATCCCAATAACTTTCATTAAATTTCTTAAATGATATGAAATATCGTTAAAACCATTGAAATTCCATAGCATCCCATGAAATTTCTTTAAATCCTATAAAATATCATGAAATTACATTGCACGAAATTTCTTTAGTTTGAATTTGAATTATATTTTATGGTTAAATTGTAATCATTTCAAATTAAAATAGACTGAATCTGTTTCAAATAGGTATATGTTGTTTTTCCGAGGAAATAGGACGACACGTATTTTACCGATTTCAATAGAAGGACTTCTTTACAAAAATATTAGTATTTGAATTATGAAAACTGATAAATAGATAATGTTGTTTTTTCGAAATAGGTTTTTGGATATTTCAAGAGTCCGAAAATAGCCCGAAATTCTGGTATGATTAGATTTTAACATTTTAAGGTTTTTTGTTTTTCGAGAAAAATACAAGAGCCCATAAATCGGCATTACCGCCCAAAATTAACCCGAAAATAGCCCGAAATTATGGAGTATTTTTTTGTTCGAAAAGTATTTTTCAAAATTGAGGGGTAGTTGTCAGTAATAGGGGGTTTTGAAAGGAGTTGTTTTTGGGTATTTCAAGAGCCCGAAAATAGCCCGAAATTCTCGTATGATTAGATTTTAATATTTTAAGGTTTGCATCTACTGGATATGCTAGCTGTTCGGGCAGTCAGCACCTCCAACCAAAATTTTGTTTTTTGAGAAAAATACAAGAGCCCAAAAATCGACATGACCACCCAAGATTAGCCCGAAATTCTGGAATACTTTGTTTTGTCAAAAAAGAATTTTTCAAAATTGATGGTTGGTTGTCAGTGATAGTGTTTTTTTTTTTCTAATCTGGGTTTCGGATATTTCAAGAGCTCGAAAATATCCCGAAATTCTGGTATGATTAGATAAAATTTTTTTAAGGTTTTTATCTACTGGAGGTACTAGCTGCTCGGGCAGTCAGCACCTCCAACCAAAATTTTGTCTTTTAAGAAAAATACAAGAGCCCAAAAATCACTAGATCTGGATCTATCAAGCAGTTCTCGATTCGACGGCCTACCTCGAGTCCTTCTGTCAGCCGGTCCCCCTTCCCCCTCTCCCCGCCCCAAGTTCCCTGGCGTAGAAAACTGCACCTCGCCATCATCATCGGTACTGTCTCCTGCCTCACCCTTCTCCCTCCCTGTTTCGCCAATCTCCGTAAGCTCATCAGCACCAGGGTTGTTTTCTAACTGCTGCTGCCCTCTGCTGGACCCCACTGGGCTCCTCGCTACAAACATGCTGGCCTAGTGCCAACCTTACCGATCTACTGTCCTCTATTTTCCCTCTCTCTTTTCTGTCCTCGGCAACTAACCTCCAAATTAGCACTTTTGACTTACCTCTGAACCCTTTCAACCTTACAAAAAAGCTCCCCCACACTACCACACACGCCCTTCACTACACTCACCTCCCTTACAACCTTTCACCTCAATCGCACCTCCACGCTCGTCGCCAAAAGCAAAAAATAAACATAAAAAATAAATAGTTATTCGAAATTTTTATTTTGTATACAAAAATATTTTTTGCCTTAAATTATAATTTTGTCGAAATTTTCCTTTTTTCTTCAATGAAAAATTTCTTTGATTTGAAAATATGTTATTTTGGTTGAAAATTCTTTCTTTTAAAGTTGCTTTTAACTTTTTTTTATTAAAAATTAGAATTTTTCATTAAAATAGAAATTATTACATTTTTCATTGAAAATTCATATTTTTTTGTCGAAAATTCATCTTTTTTTTACGCTTGAAAATTCGACTGTTTGGTTAAAACTTTTGTTGTTGTTGAAATTTTAATTGACATGCAGAAATATTAAAAAAGCTTTGAAAATTTTCTGAAGAATCTTACGAAAATTATATTTATATAAACTTAAAACTAAATTGTTATACGATATTTTTAGTTTGTATACAAAAGTATCTTTTACCTTAAATTATAATTTTGTCGAAATTTTCCTTTTTTCTTCACTGAAAAATTTCTTTGATTTGAAAATATGTTATTTTGGTTGAAAATTCATTCTTTTAAATTTAGTTTTAACTGTTTTTAATGAAAAAAATTAGCATTTTTTCATTGAAATAGCAATTATGACATTTTTCGTTGAAAATTCAGCTTTTTTGGTCGAAAATTCATCTTTTTTGTCGGTTGAAAATTCGACTGTTTGGTTAAAACTTTTTTTGTTGTTGAAATTTTGATTGAAATTTAGAAATATTAAAAAATCTTTGAAAATTTTCTTAAGAATGTTACGAAAATTATATTAATATAAACTCATAAATAAACATACACAATAAATAGTTATTCAGAATTTTTATTTTCTATACAAAAATATTTGTTGCCTTAAGGCCATGTGACGAGTGGGTCACGTGACCAAGCTAGTCCTCAATTTTTCATTGTAAACTTACGTCCAAATACGACGTTATTCGTTTCAAGATTGTCCTTCGGAGATATAATTCTGAAATTTTTATCTTGAATAAAAGGCAGTGGTTTTAATTGTTTATGAACTACTTATGTTACGGAAAAAATGGGTGAAATATCGAGTTCTTTGAATAATTTGAAACTACAGAGAAAGTCAATGCCAATTAACGAACAAACACTAACATAATAAAATACGTGAAGTTCATTCTGTATTCTCCAAATCAAATATTCTAACCCAAAAAGAATAAAATCTTATAGTTTTCAAGGTTTTCACTATGAATTATGAAAAAGTATACATGTGGTAAGTGTGCTAAGAGGAAAATAATCTACTGGTACACATGAGATTTAAAAAGATGCGGAACTTAGTTTACTTTTATAATGAAACCAGTATAGACTTCATTTAAGTCGAAATCCTGTTCAAACATAAAAAACTGATTGGTTTGAAGAAAAGTGCGCGCATTCTGTAAACATATTGGAAAGAAAAATCTTTTAGAAAAGGTGCCGGGCTGGGACCATGTGACTTTTTGGATTTATTAGAAAGACATTGACTTCTTGAAGGTTAAAGTTGAAATTCTTTGTTGAAAGTTAATTTTATTAATTAAAGTTCTACGTGTTTTCTTGGATATCAATCATTTTCAGTCAACATTTTAACAATTTAGTTCTTAATTCATATGATTTGATTTAAGTTTTCCTCTCTTGTAGTAAAATAATGTTTTTGATTAAAAATTTGAATACAAACCGAAAAGCGTATGCAAGTACTTTGTTGAAATTTCGTTTCATTAATTGTGTTGAAAATTCTATTTTTGTTGGTATCTCTGACGCTATGTGTGTACATATGTATTCAGCATTATTTTATATCAGGACTAATACTCTCATATTCTTTATAAATTGTTTTTTTCAGATCGATTTCGTTGAGACAAGAAAGTACTGATTAATAAGCGACATAGTAAAAGAGATTCGGAAAAACTATAATTTCCTACATCATTTCTAGAACAAGGAGCAAGTGATAATAATTTTCTGAATAATGACATTCGTAAATTGTGTAATTTATTCTAGAAAATTATATCTTTTAATGATTTACTGAACAAAATATTTTGTATAGAAAAGAATAATTGTTTCAACTATTTTAAATCTACTTAATATTTGGAAGATGTTATAACCATTAATAGGTTATAACGTCCGAGTTTTTGAAATTTTAGTTAATATGAATTTCGATGTTTAAACGATTATTTTGGACAAATAAATTTAGAAAAACATGAAAAAAATCTGCCTCAGCTCAGATTTGAACGAAAGTAATCTTTTTAATATTGAAATTTTTATTAGATAGAAATTTAGAAACTCGGATGTTAACATCTAATCATAGTAATAACATCTTCCAAATAATAATTAGAATGAACCTACGTTGATCAAAAATCTATAGCTATCTTCTTCTATATTAATGCTAGATAGTTGCGCTTTTTTAAAATTTTGTAACTTTTGTTTTGTTTTTCGATCGCAATGCAGTAATAATTAATTCAAGTTTACAAAATAATTGTTTAAAAAATTTATTATCATTGTTAATAATATTATCTTTGCTTGATGGTAAAAAGTTACGGTTATTTCTAAAAATTTTAACTATTTGTTTATTTTTCACTTGCAACAATCTAATAATTATTCAGTTTGAGCCAAAATAATTGTTTAGGCATATTATTATTATTAACAACTATCGTCATCTTCATTCATGCCAGATAGTTGCTATTTTTTCTGAAATTTTTAACTTTTTGGCCACAAATTATATTATATTTTTGCATTAACAATTAATGCAAGTTATTATAAATAGTTGTTTGAACAATTTATTATTGTTCACAACTATTTTGTCCTAAATGAGTGCTAGAAATTTTCGGTTTCTTCTAAATGGTTCAACTTTGCTTTGTTTTTATCTCTTGTGTAAGATAGCGCTTTTGCTGAAAATCATTTTCTTTGGCATTGGGAAAAGAAAAAAAACTTCATTTAAAAAAGTAAAATACTATTTAAAAAATGATTCTTATTATTAAGGTTCACTTAGTATTTGTTCATAACTAAAAACTCAAAGAAAAACTGAAGATTTAAGAAAAAAAGCAACTTACTAGCATCACCCTAAGAGGAAATAGTGATAAACAATAATAAGTTGTTTAAATAAGCATGTTTGTTAGCCTGAATTATTTATAACTTTACTAAGTAAAAAGTGGGTAGAAAGTTTAATATTTCATAAAAAACCACAACTATATTGCATTAATGAAGAAGAAGATAATTATAAACAATAATAATCTGTTTAAATAATTATATTTGTTGAATTAAATTGATTATTGAATCACCATGTGTGAAAAATAGACAAATAGTTGTAAATGTCAGAAAAAAACGCAACTTATTAGCATAATTCAAATAGAATATTATTAATAATAATGTTAAATTGTTTAAATGAATGATTTTTTCAACTCTAATTAATTATTCAACTTACACCATGTGAAAAGTGAACCAAAAGTTCAAAATTTCAGAAAAAACTGCAATTTTCTAGCATTATTCTAAGCGAAAATTGTTAAAACCAATAATAAATTGGTTAAACAATTCACCTAAACGTCTAATTATTAGTATCAAGTACAATTTTATGTATTAAAAGTAATTTTCACTTTGAAAAACGGAAAAAATCATATTTAGAGTCAAAAACTCGCAAAACCCATTTCTTCACTTATGGGGTTTTCTTGGGACCCCATTTTTTTTTTTTTTTACGAGTGAAGGTGGAAAATGTTCAACAACACACCGTGAAGGGTCCGCACTTCACGGTAGTGTGGGGATCTTAGTCGCATCACTACAATAGTCAGGCTTCGAACTCAGGAGGCCAGGCCAGCCCGGCCCAAGGTCGCCGCGAAGGTTCGTAAGCAAATACGGACGCTAAACGCGTGACTTCTCAATAGGGTGCCCCACGCTCCTACCTCCGCTGTTTCATTTAAAAATAAAATCTAAATAATAACTTTCAATTTATATCATGTATCTACATTTTGGTGTTTTTTAATAATTTTAATTTCTGAATCTGTAACAGTATTTATATTGCATCTTGTTCCCGCGATCGCGAAGAATGAAATAAAGGATCCCCGGGCATAAGGGCGTGAATGAAAAATTTCAAGAATGTGTTTTATTCGTTGAAAATAATGTAAAAGATTATGGTCCGGCTCGACTTTAAAGTAGGTCAAAATCTGCGATTGGTATTTTTTTTCTTTGTAAAGTGATTACTTCTGTGGGTGATTTTGAAACCATTCAGACATCTTTCAAGAAAATGGAGTTGAAATATGTGAACTCAATTGAAGGAAATCTAAAAAATTATTCATAAGCAAACCTTTAAAGATTGGAATGAATCATTAGTTTAGTATCTGTGTTCAAACAATTTTTGATCAAGATTCAAAAGAAATCCGTTTTATCATGAATAATTCTTACAGAACAAACAAAAAATTGATTTACAATTAAAAAATAAACTTACAAAATTATTTTTCAATGATTTGACTCAATAATTCTTCCAATTTTCTAGTTGGAGAGTCAATTGTTGAAATAACTGGTCTTAGAGGGTAGTCAGTTTTGTGAGCTTTAAACAGGCCATAGGCTAAGGAGAGATTAGTACTCGTATGCAAAATTTTTGTACATAAACATCCGTATGAATCGCTACTGTAATACTTCCTTTATCTGATTTTGTGATCAATAATTCCAGATGATTTTTTAAGAAAATTTTTGCTTCAATCAAGCCCTCATTCAATTCCTTTTCTAACAGATTATTTGGATCATCATTATTCAAAAAATCATTAGATAAGCCCATAAAATGTGATCTAAACTCATCAATATTATTTTCAAGTATTTACTGGCATAGGAATACTATTTGTTCAGAAAGAACATTTGGTTTTCTCTCAAATCACTCTATTCAAAATAAAATAGAAATTATTAAAAAGTTGATTGATAGAGCCCTCAAATTATCACATCCAGTTTTCCATGAAAAAAATATTGAACTATGTAAACAAATTCTTTTTCCATACCATTACCCTTTTAAGTTCATTGATAAACATGCGCATAACAGAATTAATTACATTAAAAATGAAAACAATTATCAAAACAAAGTAGATAGAGCAGATTATAATACATTTAATAATGTTGTTATTCCATATTTTGGTAATATCTCGAAGATCTTGAAGTCAATGTTGGGAAAATTGGGTTTACATACTATTTATAGAGTTCCTTTTAAGAACAATATCTAAAACTCGCTGGAAATTCCATAAAATCCTTTCAAGGTCTTAGGAATTCTTTGAAATCCTTCAAAAAGTTTGGAAACCCTTTGAAACCCATAGAAATCCTTCAGAATTTCTTGAATCTTCGCAAAATTCTGTAAAACTTTTGGAAATACTTCGAAATATTTGAAAATTTTCCCCAAAAAATTGGAAGTCATTCGAAATCCATTAAAATCTTCAAAGAAATAAAAATTCTTTGAAATCTTGAAAATAAAATCCTTCGGTATCTTTGAAGATTCTTTAAAATCCCTAAAAATCGCTTGTATCCCGTAAAATTCAATAAAATCTTCAGAACTCCTTTAAGATCTCTAAAATTCACTTAAAATGTCGTAAAGTCCTTCGAAATACTTGAGAATCCCTTCTAATCAATTCTTTGAAATCTTTAGGAATCCTTAAAATCCATAAAAATCCTTTAAAATCTTTCAAAATTCTTTGAAACGTTGTCAAATTCTTTAAAAGTATTCAAAAAATAGGTGCTTCGAAATCCTTGAAAGTTTTTCTAAAAAAAAATGGAACTCCATTAAAATATTGACAAAAATTTGTAATTCTGTAAAATTCTTTGAAGTCTGGAAATGTATGAAATCCTTCGGAATCTTTTATGATCCTTTAAAATCCCTCAAAATTGCTTGAAATCCGGGAAAATTCAATAAAATCTTTGGAAATCCTTTAAAATCTATAAAATTGGTTTTAAATGCCGTAAAATCCTTCGAAAAACTCGGGAATTCCTGCTAATTAAATCTTTGAAATCTTTAGGAATCTCTAAAATCCTTAAAATTTCCTTAAAAAGTTTAGAAATCCTTTAAAATCTATTAAAATTCTATAAATCTTTTCAAAATCTAGAATTTTTCTCTAAAAAATTGGAAGTCCTCGAAATCCATTAAAATCTTGACAACAATTTTTAATTCCGTAAAATTCTTTGAAATCTGGAAGTTTTTGAAATCCTGCGGAATCTTTTAAGATCGTTTAAAATCCCTCAAAATTGCTTGTAATCTCGGAAAATCTAATAAAATCTTTGGAAATCCTTTAAAATTTACCTAAAATATCGAAAGATGCTTCGATATACTTGGGAATTCCTGCTAACCAATTCTTTGAAATCTTTAGAAATCTTTGAAATCCTTAAAATTCCTTTATAAATTCTAGAAATCCTTACATTTTCTTTAAAAATTATAGAAATCCTTTCAAATGTATTAATATTCTTTAAATCTTTTCGAAATCTTTAGAATTTTTTTCTAAAAAATTGGAAGTCCTTCGAAATCCATTAAAATCTTGACAACAATTTTTAATTCCGTAAAATTCTTTGAAATCTAGAAGTTTTTGAAATCCTGCGGAATCTTTTAAGATCGTTTAAAATCCCTCAAAATTGCTTGTAATCTCGGAAAATCTAATTGGAAATTACTGCAAAACTTTTAGTTTCTGCACCACGATAGCGAACAGCAGTAAATATCGATATCTGCTCATTTGGCCAATGATTAGTTTGAATTGCGCAATCTTTCTTCTAGTTTATTTCTTCCCTTTGAATATTTTTCGCATATATGGGAAAATTCGCTTTTTCTGTCCAGATTGTTAACTCTTTGACAAGACTTTCGATAGAAGTTGTTCTCTTTTCTAAGTCACCTTTCTTCCAGATCGCGAAAACAGTATCATCTGAACCAGTTTCCCTTAACAATCCTACAGATTGAAGGCTCTAGCTCCTGGACATTTTTTGCAATCTCAATGCTGACAATCTTCGGTTACAAGACAACACGTCAGTTTAGGCGAAATTTCATTCCGAATATCTTTGAGATTCGCTCCATCGCTTCTCTGTGGTTTTAAACCAATAAGTAAAAGCTCAAAATTGGCGCAATAAATGCAAAAACACTCCTCTTTCAAAGGGTCCATTTGAACCCGTTTTGGTCGCAGAAAGTAAAATTTTGTCTTTCCAATTCTTACGTTCGGATTTTTTCCTCGAAACAAGTAAAATATTTCACTGATACTTCACGCTAAATATCTTTTTACTTTTTAAATTCTGTCACTATTTTCCTTAACTGAAATTACGTCGTTCTTTTTTGGACTTGGTCTGGTACAATCTACGTGATCACTCAAATAATATTCTAATGCTAATTCCACTTCTACATCACTCACAGGATATGTATTGTATGGGTCAGAAGTGTAATATATTCCTTTTTCAATCAAAAATTTTCTGGATTGATCTATCTTATATTTGTTTATTTTGGGACACGTTGAAACTAAATTTTTCTCCGTATATTCTCTTGGCACCAGCATCAGCAGATGGATATTTTCTTGTACATTTGTACAGTTTTTCGAAGTTTAAAAAAAAGTAGATACCCATTCGTTGCAAGGAGAGTACTTTTTCTTTGACAATGATACATTATAAACTTTTAAAAGCTTACGGTCGACGATTCCGTGAATGCATCTGTCAGCTTTTTTCTTTTTTTGCAAGCATGGTTTTCTCGGGAACTTTCTTTGATACTTGATGAATTTCGACTACGCGGAACATTCACTTTCCTATCTGCAATTTCATTATCTACTTCCTCAATCTGAAAGATTGGTTGGAATTTCTCGTCTTTATACTCTAACTGTTTAAGTTCACATACATTTACATCATCCAAAATTGGTTCTTCGTCATCGGAAATTGACTGACATAAAGACACGCGAAACCTACCAATAATTCGGCGGCAACAATGTTTACAAACACTGTCGCTTGAAATTATTCTTCTTTCTGGGAAAAAAGGTCCTAATAAAACAGACAACTTATGAAGCTGTACAAATAGGTCACTAGAATTGCTGTATGTCACTTTCTCGCAACATAAAAACTTCTAATCAGCATCACATTATTCATTCGTTTTGCAATATTTCTGATGTTTTTTCCAAATGACTCATCAAACGATGAAAAATGACCCAAAAAAGAACATTTTTTGGTGAAATTGTAATTCTTTCATAAATTAAAATCTTAAATTGACAAACAATTTGTAGACAAAAATGTTACATAATTAAGAACCATGAACAGTGATACATTAGGTGAAGCCTTCTGTACTGAACAATATTAATAAACTGTCGTATAAATTTCCATAACTGGAGAATATTTTCCTAGAATTCCTTTTAGCAGTACAGTCCTACTTCAATTTTAGCTTGGTTTTGGTTTTCACTTTTGGCTCCAATCGAGGAGCTTCGAACTTAAAAAGCAGGGCCGTATAAACCATTTCTCTTCAATTATCCTAAGTAGCGAACAATATTTTTTACATTCGTTGCGTTTTTTTTATGATACTGAGACAAGGATAAACTCAATATTGAACGGAGATAAGGAAGAAATTTAGCTGTTACACGTTAAAATAAATGTTTTTTCACGTACATAAAACATTTGCAGCATCCAACAACACATCGCTACTTTGCAACCTACTTTCATGAATATTAGATTAACTGTCTACGAAAAACAGTTTTCACAATTCACACGTCACCACTTGACCGTTTGTAGAAAATAATTATCCCGGCTCTGGACGTAGATGTGAAGCTGAACTCGAGCTTGAAAGAAGCTTCTTGATTCAGCGGTTTCATCTCAAAAGTTAAACGGTCAATAAAAATAATTAATGTCTGAATTAAAGGCGTCGGAATAATTACGATCTTAATGAGTTTCAATACTGGAAAACGCGTATTGGAAAAACGTCCCTTTTTAGCATTGTCCGATTTCAGCATGAAAGAGATCCCCCCCAAAAAAAGGGTCAAGCTTCCGTAAACCCTTTTTTTTCAATACGAGTTTTCCAGTATTGAAACTCATTAGGATCAAAATTATTCCGACGCTTTGATTTCAGACATTAATAATTTTTATTAACCACGAAACTTTTGAGATGAAACCATTGAATCGAGAAGCTTCTTTTGAGCTAGATTTCAGCTTGAAATCTCTATCCAGAGCCGAGATAATTATTTCTCGTATTTTTAGTTCTACTAATTAAAATATTTATTGCATTGAAGTGAAACAAATTACCAGTTGTTAAGTACATATTACTGAATACTCATGAATTTTTTCAAATTTCTGTCACCAATTTTTGAACGTGTGGAGGACTTCAAAGTCGGCGTAGTGAAAGTTGAGGGTCATTTCTCCGGGGTTTCTCACACATTTTGTGTCACGGGAAAGACAAATTTTTTTTTACGAAAATCAAACTGACATCCTTTCACACGTATAATGTTGAATAATATTTCCGTCTTTGACTCAACATTCTGCGATTATTACTAAACTTAAAAAACTGGGACTAAAGTGTTGCACAAAGATGCTCGGCGTGAGCGCACTAGGGAAAATCGCGCGTCACCCGCTCTATCATGGCATCTTGGTTACGTATCGTTCTATTATTCAAAGATGAATGAATTTGCCTCTTTAAAAATTAGGGACCTTATGGAAAAAAATCTCAGCTTCATTTTAAAACTATTTTAAAGAGAAAGAAGTATCGCAATTTGAAAAAAGTCGAATTTATTTTTGATTTACGAAAATTAGAGTCAAATTTTGACTCTTTCGAAAATCGTTACGACCATCTAAAATTTCGTGAAAAAGTCTATCACAAACATCTGTAGTGAAATTTTGTTTAAAGCAATAGCAAAAAAGTTACAAATGTTTGAAATAAAGGCTTTTCTTGTAAACCCATAAATTGTACCCCCTCCACTTAGATGAATATTTATTAAAACGAATTAATTTCTGGTGTGAGGAGTACTATCATCTGCGATATCATCGTACAAAATACATTGATAATCAAAAAACGGGAGGATAAGACTTTCAACAAGTACGATCCGAGTTAAAGTTGGCAAGGATTCCTTGTTCCTTTTGAGCTGTTGGAGTACTATAAAGGTATTTCTCGTGATTTCAAGAATTTGCTTTTCCCTAGAGAGATTATGGTTGTGAATGTACTCTCAATCCCTCACCGAACCTACAAAGGCAATGTCAAGGCCATCAACCTTAAGCTGAGGGATGATGGTAGTGGACGGAGAACAGGACTGTCCAATAATAATTGATTTAGTTTTTGAAGGGATAAAAGTTAACCTATTGTTTAGTGCCCATTGATTCACTATATAAATATCCTTCTGAACACTCACAATCTAACTATTAATGAAAGAGATAGGACCAGGAACATGAAATCGTCCGCGTATTTATGGTACTTACAATGCTCAAGATCACCACCAAGGTCATAGGTGTATATAATTAAAAGGAGAGGGGCAAGAGTGGAGCCCTGGGGGACTCCACTCTCGATCTCCATTCAATAGAACCGTTCACTCTTATCATTAAGAAGTTGTAGAAAACGGTTTTTTAATTAGAATTCAAACCACGCAATCACAGTACCGTATAGATTGCAGGTACGAAGTTTATTTAAAAAAAGCTTGTGGTCAACAGTATCGAAATCTTTAGAAAAATCAAATAAAGAACTATTGTTATTTTCTTCTTTTCCATAGCGATTTTAAAGTCTCAAGTAACTTTCAAGGAGGCTGTGAATGTACTTTGCTTTGCCCGAAGGCCTGATTTTGTCGGATCAAGTAGCCTATTTGCATCTAGGCAACTCGTAAGTTGCGAATGCACAATACGCTTTAGCGACTTAGATATAGCACAAACTATCGAAATAGGCGGGAAATCATTAGGAGAAGTGAGACTGCAAACTTTAGGGAGGGTATGTGCCGTGCATTGAATGTGCTGTTCAAATGAACGAAATTTTCGTTTGATTATCTTCTAAACTAAAATTACAGTCGAACTTGGATTTCAGTACATTTGATTTGCATATTCCGGAAATTTTCGCCGCGCGGCGGTTTTGGATTAGAGGCGTGCCGCTTGGGGATGTACCGTGCATTAAATGTTCCGTTAAATTAAACGAAATTTTGGTTTGATTATCTGTTAAAGTAAAATTACAGTCTAACTTGGATTTCAGTCAATTTTATTTGCGTATTCCGAGAATTGAAGCCGCGCGGCGGTTTTGGATAAAAGGCGCTGCGGGTAGATGTGCCGTGCATTCAATTTGTCGTTGAAAAGAACGAAATTTTCGTTTGATCATCTTTTAAACTAAAATAACAGTCGACCGTGGATTTCAGTAAACTTGATTTGCGTATTCCGACAATTAACGCCGCGCGGCGGTTTTGGATAAGAGACGCCGCGGGGCGCTGTGCTGTGCACTAAATGTACCGTTCAAATGAACGAAATTTTCGTTTTTTTATCTTCTAAACTAAAATTACAGTCGAACTTGGATTTCAGAAAATTTTATTTGCGTGTTCCGAGAATTGAGGCCGCGCGGCGGTTTGGGATGAGAGGTGCTGCGGGTAGATATGCCGTGCATGCAATTTGTCGTTAAAAAGAACGAAATTTTCGTTTGATCATCTTTTAAACTAAAATAACAGTCGACCTTGGATTTCAGTAAACTTGATTTGCGTATGCCGAGAATTGACGCCGCGCGGCGGTTTTGGATTAGAGGCGCGACGGGGGGTTGTGCCGTGCATTAAATGTACCGTTCAACTGAACGAAATTTTCGTTTGATTATCTGTTAAACTAAAATTACAGTCTAACTTGGATTTCAGTCAATTTGATTTGCGTATTCCAAGAATTGAAGCCGCGCGGTGGTTTTGGATAAAAGGGGATGTACTTGGGGATGTACCGTGCATTAAATGTGCCGTTCAATCAAACGAAATTTTCGTTTGGTTACCTTTTAAATTAAAATTACAGTCAAACTTGGATTTCAATCAATTTGATTTGCGTATTCCGGGAATTTGCGCAGCGCGGCGGTTTTGGATTAGAGGTGCCGCGGGGCGTTGTGCCGTGCATTAAATGTAACGTTCAAATGAACGAAATTTTCGTTTTTTTTCATCTTCTAAACTAAAATTACAGTCGAACTTGGATTTCAGTAAATTTGATTTGCGTATTCCGAGAATAGAAGCCGCGCGGCGGTTTGGGATGAGAGGCGCTGCGGGTGGATGTGCCGTGCACTAAATGTACCGTTCAAATGAACGAAATTTTCGTTTTTTTATCTTCTAAACTAAAATAACAGTCGAACTTGGATTTCAGAAAATTTTATTTGCGTGTTCCGAGAATTGAGGCCGCATCTTTGTGCACTCTTTGAAATATCTGACAATATTTGTGAAATTATTGAAAACTTTAGGAAATCATTCAAATCTTTGCGAAATATTTGAAATATTTTATAATATGTGTGAAATCTTTAGGAAATCATTTAAGTCTTTGTGCGACCTTTGAAATCCATACGAAATCTTTGCTGAATATTTCAAATCTTCGTGAAATCTTAGGGAAATCATTGAAATCTTCGTGAAATTTTTACAAATCTTTGCGAAATATTTGAAATATTTGATACTATTTGTCCAATTATTGAAATATTTGTGGAATCTTGAGAAAATCATTGAACTATTTGTGCAATCTTTGATATCTATCTGAAAGCTTTGGGAGATATTTGAAATCTTTGTAAAATCTCTGTGAAATACTTGAAAATCTTTGCGAAATATCTCAAATATTTTTTAAATATCTGACAATATTTCTGAAATTATTGATGTCATTGTGAAATCTTTGTGCACTCTTTGAAATCTATCTGAAATTTTTGTAAAATAAATAAAATCTTTTAAATCTATCTAAAATCTTTGCGAAAACTTTCCTTAATATTTAAAATCTTTGTAAATCTCTAAAATGTTTTTGAAATATCTGACAATATTTGTTAAATTATTGAAATCTTTGGGAAACCATTAAAATTTTTGCGAAATCTTCCTGAAATCTTGAGAAATTCTTGCGAAATATTTGTAAAATATTTTATAATATTTGTAAAATATTTTATAATATTTGTGAAATATGTAGAATCTTAGTGAAATCTTGGGGAAATCATTGAAATCTTCGTAAAATTTTTAGAAATCTTTGCGAAATATTTGAAATATTTGATACTATTTGTCCAATTATTGAAATATTTGTGGAATCTTTGGGAAATCATTGAAATCTTTGTGCACTCTTTGAAATCTATCTGAAATTTTGGTGAAATAATTAAAATATTTTAAATCTATATAAAATCTTTGCAAAAACTTTGCTAAATATTTAAAATCTTTGGAAATCTTTCAAATATTTTTGAAATATCTGACAATATTTGTGAAATTATTGAAATCTTTGGGAAACCATTAAAATTTTTGCGAAATCTTTCTGGAAGCTTTGCGAAATATTAGAAATATTTGTAAAATATTTTATAATATTTGTAAAATATTTTATAATATTTGTGAAATTAGTAGAATCTATCCTTGATATCTATCTGAAAGCTTTGGGAAATATTCGAAATCTTTGTAAAATCTCTGTGAAATACTTGGAAATCTTTGCGAAATATCTCAAATATTTTTTAAATATCTGATAATATTTGTGAAATTATTGATGTCTTTGTGAAATCTTTGGGAAATCATTGAAATCTTTGTGCACTCTTTGAAATATATCTGAAATTTTTGTAAAATAATTAAAATCTTTTAAATCTATCTAAAATCCTCTTTTCTACAATATGAAGACAAAAATAATTATGAACTTCGAAATACTAGTTGCTCAGGTTAATTTAACTCACTGGACATCTAAGTGACTGCAGTTTCACTCAAGAAATAAAAATATTTAGTTCGGGCAGTACGTATCTACTACGTATGCAGGAATAGTAGAACCTTAGACGCATGTATTAAAAAATTTCTTTTTCTAGGAATTGTGCCACATGCAGAAAAAGGAGCTGTAAAATTTACAACACGGTCGGTAAAAATATGGATATTGCGACTTTTTAGTTGATTTTACTGAAATTTCAGTCAAATCTACTAATTTTTGTATACATTTCATTGAACTTTGAATTATATCTACAATCGTATGCTGATTTTCGTATAGCGAAAAGAAATATTCACTTAAAATCATAGATATATTATACTTACCAATATAATGAAGGATGCCTGTTAAGGATATGACGATAGTATAAAAATTTCTCATATTTTCTAATTGCAGAAAAAACATATTGAGGTATCGTTTTTAATTAATTGATAAATTTGAATTTTTTTTTTAAAAAATACTTCTGATTACTGGTAATATGTGTATCATATTATTTCACCTTGAGAAACTCAGAAAATTTTGTGAATAAATATTTTTCAGATGAAAATTTCATAAAGTATAATGTCGTCACAGTTTTACTCTATTGGTACGCATATATTCTAAGATTGTGTTCTCTACCATTTCGAAATCTTCTTCAGCAAGAGCAGCAGCAACATGCTTATCGGAAACTTAGCCTACTCTTAGGGTTTTGAACAAATTTTGCCTTTCAGATAATAATAATCTTAAAAATTAAATTTAGACAAGGAATTATCACTCTCGAAATCGAATAGAAACTTCCCATGAAATGGCCTTCAAATTCCATTGTATCTATTGAAATCTTATCAAATGCATTCAGATTCCTTCAAATCCCTGGGAATACTTCGGAATCGCTTGACTTCCTCAAAACAAATGAAATTTTCAAAATTTAATAAACCTGTTACAATCCCGTGAATACTGTTGAAATTAACTTTTGCGCTACAGGTTGAAAGCCTCCTGACCTTGGTTTCAATTCAAACGGTGATATTCAAGAAACACTGGTTTTGTCAAGCCGCGGTTTTTTGTGGAAATTTTCAAAAAAGCCGTAAATTATTTTTGACCTAATCAATTATTCCGTGTCGCGAGACCTGTCCTATCTTTATATAGTCTCAAATGAAGATACTACGCGCTAGCGTAGTATAATGTAGTTGAAATTAAAGATTATTTAGGATGAAAATAAAATTTTGCATAAAAATATTCAGAAAAGGTTGAAATGTGTCTGAAAACAAATGAAACAGAAAAGCTTCAAAGTAAAAAATCGTCGTCCAATATTAGGTATCAATAAATTTGAGCATATATATCAAATACTCAAGGCGGGCGTCTTTCAATCCGAAACGTGGATGGTAACAGGTCAATAGACACGCGAAATGGCATGGTGTGAATGCGGGTGCCTTGGGCGATCGCAATGAAAGCGACAGGTTGTTTCTGGAACGTGGTCTGTCGGTTCCGGGCATACAAAATAATAAACTCGACGCGAATCTAAATTTTTAATATTGTTGTGAGATGAATTTTTATTAAATTGTTCAACTTTTTCAGGTAATATGGAAAATTAAAGTTCTCTCACGCGATTCCCACCCCTATTGTTTGTCTTGTGTGATATTGGAGGTGAGCTAATAGACACGGACCCGTGTGAACATCGTAACTCCCACAGTGCTACGGTATCAGTTCCTCCTGATACCTCATCTACGCTCATCTGGAATCCGTAAATTAAGGTTTTCTGTCCCTTTTCCAACGTACCGTCCAAAAGCACGCTCAACGCCCTATCACTAATTCAGTGATGTGCGAAACCTTACTACGGAAGATGTGTTTAATACTATTGAAAAGGAAGTGTCAGAAAGGGAAGGTCTAGGAATCCAACCCAGACGATTGCATTCCCCACTCTCACAAGGTGGTCGCCTACAAATGTAAGAACCAATCCAAAACCTCACTCGGAGCGATACAGTCTGCTAATGGAATTTATGATGCCTTACATAAACGTCGCCGATTATCACAGGACAACAAAAAATGGAGTGGAGGGTTCCTTAAACCAGACCAAGTGGATTATATGTTTTTTTAATCGCTGAAACCGAATCCGGAACCTGTTTCACCCCATCACGTCCGCGTTTCTTTTCTAACCTCCAAAAACAGCTTAAAATTATGAAACTCAACAATATCAACCCTGAAGCCATGTAAACCTATACTTTCATAGATCAGTAACCTTTAGAACAATAACATATAAACCTAAAATCTATCACCTAATCTGTTTCACTAATATATATATATAAGTAAAACAGATGCCTAGCGATGAAGTGTGAATTTTGTCAACCACGCTCAAGAACGTCCTGACCGATTTCCCTGATATTCACGTTTTTTTTTTGTATGTCAGAAGACTCTTCCTCGCGTATAGCGTGTCAGGAATTTGTTTTTCTCCAGTGCAGTTGACTACATTCACATTCCATCGCGAGGCATTTGTTTCCCTGATATTCACGTTTCTTTCTTGTATTTTGAAACACCCTTTCTCGTGCATAGCGTGTCAGGCATTTGTTTTTCTTCAGTGGCGTTGACTGCATTCACAATCTATCGTTTGGCATTTGTTTCCCTGAAATTCACGTTTCTTTCCTGTATGTCAGAACACTCTTCCTCGCGTATAGCGACAAATACCGATTTTTATGAACATTATTCCACTACTGTCACCGACTCATACCGACTTTATACGCAGCGGATTTGGCAGCACTGGTCATGGTCGGATACTTAAGATCACCGCTAGGATGCGTGGTTTTTCTGGGGCGTTGGAAGAAGGGCCGGCATGACCCCTTTCACAAGGCCCCCTAATAAAATTTGAAAATTCATTTTTGCTATTTTTCTCGAAAAATATTAATTAAAAAAAAAGTATAAATGTAAAAAATATGTATTTCGACGATATCTACAACCTTTGTGAGAAACATTTTTTTCCGAAATCAATATTTTTCGAGATTTTGAAAAAAAACTAATTTAAAAGAAGTCAAAATTATTATTAACTTAATTTATATTGGTTTGCGCTGAAGATCGTTTAGTGCGTACAACTAGGATCTAAAAGGAACCCCTAGGCCAAGTATCAGGTCAATGTTCTTGGGTGTCCTTTTCGGAAGTATATCCATTTCCTGAATTTTCTGAATTCCCTGAATTCTGCTTAGTCCCTGGATTCCCTGATTTTTCCTTAGTTCCTGAATTCCCTAAATTCTCCTTAGTTTCTGAATTCCCTGAATTCTCTGAATCCCCTGAATTCTCAGAATTTCCTAGATTCTCTAAATTCCTTGAATTCTCTGAATTCTCTAAATTCGATGAATTCCCTGAATTCTATGAATTTTCAGAATTCCTTAAATTCTCTAAATGCCCGGAATTCTCTGAATGCCCTGAATTCCCTGAACTCAGCTTAATCCCTGAATTCCCTGAATTATCCCTAATCCCTGACTTTCTGAATTCTCTGAATCCTCTCAATTCTCTGAATCCCCTGAATTCTGTGAATCCCCTGAATTCTCTGAATCTCCTGAATTCTCTGAACTCCCGAAATTCTCAGAATTTCCTGAATTCTCTGTATTCCCTGAATTATCTGTATTCCTTGAATTTTCTAAATTCCCTGAATTACGTTTGGTCAATGAATTCTCTGAATTCTCTAAATCCTCCGAAGTCTCTAAATCTTCTGAATTCTCTGAATTCCCTGAATTCTCTAAATCCTCTGAGTTCTCTGAATTCCCTTAATTCTCTGAATTCTCTGAAGTTTCTGAATTCTCTGAATTCTCTGAATTCCCTGAAATCTCTAAATTCTCTGAATCCCCCGAATGCCCTGAATTCTCTAAGTTCTCTGAACTTTCAGAATTATTTGATATTCCAGACTAGCCTAAATGAAATTCCGTTAGTTTAAAAAATTCACAGAATTTGAGGAATTTAAACATTTCAACAAATTGCTTAAATTCAAACGATTTCAAGAATTGAAACGATTTGAAAAATTTAAACAATTCCAAGAAGTTTAACAATTTCTAGAATTTAAACAATTACAAGCATTCAAATAATGCCAAGAACATACAGAATTCCAGGAATTTAAACAATTCCAATAAAAGAAACAATTCCAAGACTCCCACAAACTGAAAGAATTCCAAGAATTTGGAAGAATTACAAAAATTACACGCTCTTTCACTGTCATTTTATTATTGGTAGAAGCATCATTGCCAAGATCATTGCCGAAAAAATGACCTTTTACGAAAATCTAAGGTTTAAAGATATTTTAATAAGCGGATTATATTTCAAATTAGGCACGATTTTTGTAAAGGAGATTTGGGTTGCCAAAATGAATTGTTATTGGAAAAGTAACCCTGAATCATTCAAATCGAAAAAAAGGTCTGAATTGAATTTATCAAAATTCTTTTATCGTGTGGTTCATGAAAAAAAAGAAATTTCCGATACGGACTTGATGCATAAGAAAATGTCTTTGTCTCAAAAGAATGATGAACTCGAAAAAAAAATCTTTTTCCGTTCAATCAAGCATATTTTCTTGAGACATCAAAAATAATCTTGCACCAAAGAGAAACGTCATGAAATATTTTCAAAGGAACTGCAAAAACTTGCTATGAATCGAGTAGATGACAATTTATAAAGTTTTTATATGACTTTAAAAATCAAAACTATATAACTAATTATTTAATTTTGAATAATAACATTCTTTTCGAAGAAAAAACGTTGCAACTTACAAAAAACCTCTATTTTACCAATATTTTTTGGAATTGAATTTTTTCCGACTATCGCTGCTTATCAGTGTTTGAAAAATTGTCAAATTTTAATCAATGTTGGCTTCTTTTTAAGGGGAAACATTTTCTGCAACTCCACTGTCTTCAATTTTGAAAGTAAATATTTTTACAGCTAAAATCTTAACAACAACTTTTTAAATAAAATTACTTTTAAACAAATAACTATATTTGAAGATTATTTACCATTTTGTAAAAATAGAAAATAGTATAGTTGTAGGAAATCTTTCTCTGAAATAATAACCCGAAACCTATTAAAAAAAAATCATTTCAAAAAAATTGGTATAAAAGCGACAATCAGAAAGAATTCAATTACAAAAACCATTGTTGAAATAATTACTTTTTGTAAGTTTTAAACTTTTTAAAAAATAAAAACTGTTTTTTCTTTCATAAGATATGACTTATAATATCATTTCAAATCTTAGGATCATAGACTATTATGAAATTGTCATTGATTGGCCATTCATAAATAATTTATGGAATTCTAAAACATTTTCTAATCTAATAAGGCCCATGGGCATATAACAAACTGTTTCACGAGAGTACTTACTAAAATAAATTATTGTTGAACCTCGAACAAAGTATTTAATATTATTCTTATATTTCCTCAATCTCCTTTCAACGTGTTGGCTATTTATTCCTTTTCTGTAGAACCTATGCGCAACATGTTTAATTTTCTGAGAAAAATATATTTCTGATAGTATCTGATAAGGGTTTCCCGCAAAAACCAAATTAAGACTCTCTTTACACAATTGTTCATAAAAACCTGTGCAAATGATCGAACCTGATTTTTTTGTCCCATTTCTTTTGTTTGGCTGAAATATTAACTATTTAATTTTGCGCTGAGAATTCAAGTATTTGTTGAAAATTCAACTGTTTTTGTTTAATGTTTGATTTTTTTGTTCCAAAATTCGAATATTTGGTTGAAAATTCATTTTTTCAGGTGGGAAATTAAACTATTTTGTTGAACATTTGTCTAATTGGACAGGAAATTCGACATTGTGGATTGATATAATTCAATGTTTTGTTGAAAATAAAGAAAGTGAATTAATTTTTGAAACTAGAAAGTTTAGTTTTCTATTTCTGGTTGAAAATCGATCTTTTTTATTTTGAAATTTAAATATTTGGACGAAAATTTATCTTTTTTATTTGGGAACTCTAGTATTTGGTTAAAAATTCATGTATTTTGTTGAGAATTCGTCTTTTTTGGTAGAAAATTAACGATTTTGGTTCAAAATTCAATTATTTGATTGAATATTAAACTCCTTTGTTAAAAATTCATTTTTTTCTTTTGAAGATTCGATTTTTTTAAATTAAATTTTTCAACAAAAAAAATGTATATACTTTGTTGAAAATTCCTTTTTTTTTTGTCACAATTCAATTCTTTTAACTGATAATTTAAGCAATAAAGTTGAATATACTACAAGTTTTGTTAAAAATTCGTCTCTTTCGAGGTTGAAAATTCAACTATTCCAGTTGAAAATTCAGCATTTTAGTTTAAAATTCATCACTTTGGTTGAAAATTGAACTATTTTGACGAAAAATCCTTTCTTTGCTGTAAAATTAATTTTTTAAACTGGATATTTGAGTATTCCATTTTTGGTTAAAATTTTTTTTAATTCAAATATGTACCTACTTAGATGAAAAT
>JAABKJ010075445.1:180755356-180853342 GCA_011634705.1 Andricus grossulariae
AATGCATTCCGAGCCAGCGCGTTTCATGCCGAATTTCATTCTACATGACTCCAAACGAACTCCGCAGGGGGGTAATGTATGATTTCATTCCGAGTCAATCCGCGTGAATCCGAACTTTTGAGAGGAGTTCATTCCGAATGAGTCTAACCTACTCCATAGGAGTGTTTGTACAATTTCTGTCTGAATCAATTCGCATGATTCAGAATTTCGCTACAAAATTCATACCAAATGAATCCGAATTATTACCCATTCTAAAAAAAATCCGATTGAATCCGCGTCAATCCAACATTTTCAATTAAATTCATTCCGATTGAATCCGTACGATTCTGAAATTCTCTCTCTCTCTCACACACACACACACGCACACACATTAATATAAACAGAAAAAATATAAAGAATAGAGTATTAAAGAAAAATAAAGTAAAATTTATAGAACGTTGTAAAAAGAAATAAAGTAAATAAAAAATACATGCATACCATATATAACTCAAACTCATTCCGATTGATTCCGTCCCATTCCGAATTCACTCCGAATGATTCCGCACCTATCAGAATACTATGCACATTGCGTCTGAATCCACCAGATAACTCGAGCTCATTCCGACTGATTCCGTGTCATTTAGAATAATTTCAAACCATTCCATTTTTTCTTCAACTTACGTTTTAAACGCAATGTGGCAATTGTATTTGGATCGAACCGAAATCATTCTGACCGTTGGTGGACAGGCTCGAAACGATTCGGCATGAACTCGCGTCATAAGACGGGTTCAGACTGAATGGGCGTTTTATTTTAATAAGTGTAAAATTATTTGGACTCTGTTCGGAATGAGTCGGAATAAGCTCGCTTTATTTCACGGATTCAGACGGAATGGTCATTGTATTCTGATAAGTACGGAATCATTCCGAGTGAATTCGCAATAGCACGCAATCACGGAGTCAGGTGGAATGGAGTTTTCATTCTGTTATGTGCGGAATCATTCAGACTGAAGGAGGAGTGGTACGGGATTATTCGGAATGAGCACTTGTCTTGTGATGGATTCATACGAAATGAAAATTTTCACTACGGAATCATTCGGACTGTGAGTGGAACAAACGGAATCATTCGGAATGAACTACCGTATTGATTTTAAGGTATTTTAATAGATTCTTAAAATTTGAAAAATTCCTAAAGTTTTTCAATAATTTGAAGGAATTTCAAAAAATTTTGAAAATTTTATATTATTTTCAAAAATTCTAAGAATTTTTCAAGAACTTCAAAAAGTTTTAAAAAATTTGAACTATTTTAAGGTATTTTAAAAGATTCTTAAAATTTTTAAGATTCCTAAAGCTTTTTAATAAATTGAAGGTATTTCAAAAGATTTGGAAAATCTTAGATATTTTAAAAAATGCCAAGAAATTTTCAAAGAATTTTAAATATTTTAAGATATTTCGAAATATTCGTAAAAATTTTTAAGATTCTTAAAGTTTTTTTTTAAATTTGAAAGGGTTTCAAAAGATTTTGAAAATTTTAGATTATTTTTAAAACAAACAATTTTTAAAAGATTTTCAATATTTTAGGATATTGGAGAAGATTCTAAAAATTTTACGATTCCTTAAAGTTTTAACCAATTTCAATAATTTGGGGGGATTCCAAAACAGATTTTGAAAGTTTTAGATTATTTTAAAAAATGCCAAGAAATTTTCAAAAGAATTTAAATATTTTAGGATATTTGAAAAAATTCGTAAAATTTTTAACTGATTTAAATTATTTGAAGGGATTTCAAATAATGTTTAAAATTTTATATTATTTTCAAAAATCCTAAAGATTTTTCAACAGCTTTAAAAAGTTTTAAAAAATTTGAACTATTTTAGGGTATTTTAAATGATTCTTAAAATTGTTAATATTTTTTAATTATTTCGAGGGATCTCAAGTAATTTTTAAAATTTTATATTATCTAAAGGATTTTAAATATTTCAGGATATTTGAAAAGATTAAAAATTTTTTTAAGATTCCCAAACATTTTTACGATTTCTAAAATTTTAAAAGATTTCAGTAATTTGAAGGGATTCCAAAACAGATTTTGAAAATTTTAGATTATTTTTAAAATGTCAAACAAATTTTTTAAATATTTTAGGATACTTGAAAAGATTTCTAAAATTTTTAGCAAATTTCAATCATTTCAAATTTTCCATTTTTAACTCTAAATTATTGAACATTTGTATTACAAATTTTGTAATTAAAAAATTTTTAAGCCGCAATTAAAAAATTTTTGAATTCAAAAGAGTTCCACTCTGAATGTTTTAAATCCCAAGAAATTTTCAAAAAAAAAAATTAATTTTCAAACGATTGTAATTTATTTAAAATATTAAATTTTATCAAAGTAGGAATTTTTTCATTTTTAATGTTTTTCATTTAAAATTAATTTTATTTCGATCGTTTTCTTAGAATAATTAAATTTTTTATGTTTATAATTGAAGATTTTTAAGTGTCAATTTATTTTTTGAATTTAAAAAAATTTCGTTGATAAATTTTAATATTAAACTATAATCTTTGTATTTCATTTTTTAATTTTAAAGTGACAATTTTCGATATTTCGCCCCCCCCCCCCACCACCGCAGTCAAAATATTTGATAATTAGTATAAGAATACTTTTAATTAAATTCTTCAGAAATTTTTTCTCATTTGAAAACATTCATATAATTAAAAGATTAACTTAGTAGCAGATTAACTTAGAAGATAAGGGGCTGTCCGTAAACTTATTTTCCCCTTTTTTAAAGAATTCTTATTTTTTATCCTGTTTTTGAAAAACTGCCCCTTTTTCTCGTTTTCTCGATTTCGAACTGAATTAATAGAACCCAATAACAAAATGCATTTATATTCTTGGTTAAAAATGAATTTTTTTTTCATAAGTCTACCATTATATTTTCCATTGAAAATTTATGTTTTTTGCTGATAATTTTTTTTTTGTAAAAAAATAATCTTCTTGATTAAAAAATAAACTTTTAGGTTAAAAATTCAACTCTTTGGTTAAATTTTGAACTCTTTCTTGAAATGTTTTTGTTGTTGTTCGAAGATTCATGATTTCATTTGAAAATTTATCTTTGGTTGAAAATTTAACAATTTTGCCAAAAATTTTGTTTTTTGTTGTCAAAAAATAATTTTCTTCACTGAAAATGTAACTATTCTATTTTTAGTTGAAAATTGGTGTTTTCTAGTAGAAAATTGATGTATTTTGTTGAAAATTCTTTGGTTGAAGATTTAGTATTTTAGTTGAAAATTCAACTATTTTTTCTTAAATTAACTTTTTTGGAAAATCTATATTTTTGGGTTGCAAATTCACCTGTTTTGTAGAAAATTCATATTTTTGGCTTAATAATTCAACAATTTGTTAGAAAATTAAACTACTTGCTTGAAAATGAACTTTTTTCTTGAAAATTCATATTTTTGGTTGAAAATTAAACTACTTTTGTAGAAAATTAAAGTTTTTGGTATAAAATAAACTATTTATCTAAAAAATTAACTATCCTGTTTGAAATTCGTTTTATCCGTAAAAATTAATATATATTATATAATAAATAATTTTTTATCTAAAAATGTAACTATTTCATTTTTGGTTGACAATTTATCCTTTATAAGTTGAAAATTCAATTTTTTTTTTTTAAATTAACTTTTTTGTTGAAAATATATATTTTTGGGTTCCAAATTAACCTGTTTTGTAGAAAATTGGTATATTTGGCTTAATAATTCAACAATTTGGTGGAAAATTAAATTACTTGCTTGAAAATTAACTTTTTTGTTGAAAATTCATATTTTTTGTTAAAAATTAAACTACTTTTGTAGAAAATTAAAGTTTTTGGCTTAAAATTAAACTATTCATCTAAAAAGTTAACTATCCTGTTTGAAATTCGTTTTATTCGTAAAAATTAATATATATTATACAATCAATAATTTTTTATCTAAAAATGTAGCTATTTTATTTGTACACTTGAGAATAAATATCCCATATAAAATAAAATAAAACTTTAATAGAAATAAGTCTATTGAAAAATTTTTTCTTTGCGGGAATTTGAAAGTTTGGCAATTTACTATATTTTCTGGATTTGAAATTTTGGCAATTACTATTTTCGGAAATTTGAAAATTCGGGTTTCAAAATTTCGGAAATGAACATTTCCTGTAGTTTTGTTTGTTATTTTGTTGAAAAATAAAAACTTTCGAATGTGGAAAAATACGGAAAAAATAATTACCGAAACAGAAATTTTCCGAAAAATGGAAATTTTCGAAAATATTAAATTGCTGGATTGTAAAATTTCCGAAAAGAAGATTTAAGAGAATATTAAATATTATTATAAATTTTCGAAAATATTTCAAATTCCCGAAATTAGTAAATTCCCAAAATTCTTTTTCGTTATTTTTTAATTTTAAGAATTTACTAATTTCGAGAAATTCAAATTTCAGGATTCTTAAATTTTGATTATTATACAATTACAGAAATTGAATAATTTTGTGAATTTAAAAATTGGGCCATATACAATATTCGGGAATTTGAAGATTCGGCAATATTCTATTTTAGAGAATTTGAAAATTCGGCAATTTGAAAATTCGGGTTTCAAAATCTCGGAAATAAACATTTTCGGCAGTTTTGTTTGTAATTTGGTTGAAAAATAAAACCTGCCAATGTGGAAAAATATCGCAAAAATAATTACCGAAACAGAAATTTTTCAAAAAATGGAAATTTTCGAAAATAATAAATTGCCGGATTGTAAAATTTCCGAAAAAAAAAGGTTTAAAAGAATATTAAATATTACTATAAATTTTTGAAAATATTTCAAATTCCCAAAATTAGTAAATTCTCAAAATTCTTTTTAGGTATTTTTTAATTTCAGGAATTTACTAATTTCGAGAAATTCAAATTTCAGGATTCTTAAATTTTGATTATTATACAGTTACGGGAATTTAATAATTTTTGGAATTTTAAAATTCGGCAATATACAATATTCGGAAATTTGAAGATTCGGCAACATTCTATTTTTGAGAATTTAAAAATTCGGGTTTTAAAATTTCAGAAATACAAAATCTGTGAAAAATCAAAATTTCCGAAATTTCAAATTACCGAAATTAATAAAACTGCCGAAAATGTTTATTAACGGAATTGAAATATTCCAAAAGTAAAATTTAGCGAAACTAAAAAAAATACAGAAGTGTTAAGTTGCCAAAATGATATAATTACTGAAATTTTAAATTATGAATTTTCAGATTTCCGAAATTTCAAATTCCCAAAATTAATAAATTCTCAAAATTCTTCTTCGGTATTTTTCAATTGTTATTTTCCATATTGTATGTATCAGAATATTTTACCAGAGTATTTTTATATGTATCAAAATTATAATTTTGATATTAAAATAGTTACATTTTCAACAAAAGCGATGAATCTTCGACCAAAAAGATAAATCTTCAACCAAAAAAAAATAAATTTTCTACCAAATAGATAAATTTTCAGCCACATAGTTAAATTTGCATTAAAAAAATAATTATCAACAAAATAGTTAAATTTTCAGCAAAAGAGAAAAATCTTCAGCTACAAAATTTTCTCTTTACTAAGTTGTTCAACTTTTAAAGAATTTGTTAAATTTTTTACAAAAATTATTGAATTTTAAGCAAAACAGTTGAGATTTTAACCAAATAGTTCAATTTTCAACCAAGAAGGATGAATTTTTAACCAAATAGTTAAATTTAGAACAAAAAAAATAAATTATCAACCTAAAAGATTAATTTTCGATTAAAAAAACAAACGGATTTTCAAACACATAGTTAAATTTGCTTAAAAAAATAAATAAATTTCATTTTAAAAAACGAATTATTAACAAAATATTTAAATCTTCAGCCAAAAAAAAATATAATTTTTCAACAAAGTAGTTCAACTTTCAATTAATTTTTTTAATTTTCTACAAAAATAATTGAAGTTTTAAGAAAACAAAATAATTTAATTTTCCATACAATAGTTTAATTTTCAACCAAAAAAATAAATTTGTAACCACATAGTTAATTTTGCAATAAAAAAATCATTTTCATTAAAAAAAATAGATTATCAACAAAATAGTTACATTTTTAGCAAGAGATGAATCTTCAACCAAAAAGATGAATCTTCAACCAAAAAGATAAATCTTCAACCAAAAAGATAAATTTTCTACCAAAAAGATAAATTTTCTACCAAAAAGATAAATTTTCAACCACATAAATTTGCATTAAAAAGATAATTATCAAAAAAATTGCTAAATTTTCAGCAAGAGATAAATCTTCAGCTAAAAAATTTTTCCTTTGCTAAATTGTTTAACTTTTAAGACATTTTTTACAAAAATAATTGAATTTTAAGCAAAAAAGTTGACTTTAATCAATTTTCAACCAAGAAGGATGAATTTTTAACCAAATAGTTAAATTTAGAACCAAAAAGATAAATTATCAACCAGAAAAATTAATTTTCGGCCAAAAAAACAAACGAATTTTCAACCACATAGTTAAATTTGCATTAAAAAAATAATGTTCATAAAAAAAATAGATTATCAACAAAATAGTTGAATTTTTAACAAAAGAGATGAATCTTCAGCCAAAAAATTATTTTTCAACAAAGTAGATCAACTTTCAATTAAGTTTTTTGATTTTCTACCAAAATAATAGAATTTTCAACAAAAGAGATGAATCTTCAACCAAAAAGATAAATTTTCTACCAAAACAAAAAACAACTAATTTTCAACCACATAGTTAAATTTGCATTTAAAAAATAATAGTTTTCATTTGAAAAACGAGTTATGAAAAAAATGAAGAAGAGAACGAACCACATGCCGATAATAGAATGCAGGACGACGAATTTGACGATATGCCAAACAATTCAATGTTCAGTAATGTTTCTGATTTCTTAGAGAATCTTGTTAAGAAGGAAGGATTTTTCGACCCCATTAAGATGCCGGTGGATAAAAGCGAAGGCGAACTATTTTTAATGTTGCTAGAACATGGATTTGCGTATAAAACTTCACAAACTGAACTTGCGGATATTTGCCGAATGATAAATAGTTTATTTGAAAAACCAATATTATCGACTAGTACGCGGTATATGTTAAATAAAATATTTGAATTTTCGAAGGGCGTTAATTACCACGCTGTGTGCACCAGCTGCGAATGTTACCTCGAAAAATTTGTCAGACTTGAAAAAAAAAAAGTTATATGTTCACTTTGCAAACACCAAAACGTTGTGGGGGGCGCAGATTATTGTAACTTTTTTATAACGTTAGATCCATCTGACGCTATAAAAAAATTATTGAATTCGCATGGCACTTATTACAAGGACGTAATGGATGGGAACCTTTTTTTTGAAAATGAAATCCGAGACATTTACGACGGTTCATTATACCGGAAATTTCGGGAATCGTTAGACGAACACGATATACGTAACTACATAAGCGTAGTATTTAATGCCGATGCATCGCCAGTTTTTGAGTCTGTCACTTGCTCAATAACGCCAATTCACATTATAATAAATGAATTGCCTAAAAATGTGAGATTCGACGAAGCAATTCTGTGTGGCTTGTGGTTCGGAAAAGAAAAAGCTAACATGCAAGTTTTTCTGACACCCTTCGTACGAGAAATGAACACGTTCAGTAAGAAGGGAATCCCGTGCGTCATTAACGGAGAAGAAATGACTGTCAAATTATATCCAATATGCTCATGCGTTGACAGTGTAGCGCGTGCGCCAATGCAGGGCATTACACAATACAATGGCATTTATGGTTGCAATTGGTGCGAGCATCCTGGTGAAAGTGTTAAGACTGACAAAAAAAGTAAATTGAATAAGCCCATCCATGTCAGAAAATATACTGTAATTCAACCCGAGCCAGCGCAAAGGACTGAAGAGGATACCTTATCTAAATTAGACATTATAGCTTATTCCAATATAGACTCAATAAAAGGTGTAAAAGCAGCGAGCCCTTTGATCACTTTACTATATTTTAATATTATAGTAGGTTTTGTACCGGATTACATGCACTGCATTCTTTTAGGCGTTGCTAAACAATTTGCTAAGTACTGGTTTACAAAGCGTGGGTTTGAATACTCCTTGAAAAATGAAGTTTTAATAACTTTAAGTAAAAAATTGAAGAATATGAAGGTTCCTCGATCAGTTCGTCGCCTGGCGAGGTCACTATTAGACTGGAAAGATTGGAAAGCACTAGAATGGGAAAATTAAGGGGGAAAAAAGCTTTGAAACTTCCTTCAAACCATTAATATCAATCGAGAATTCCCTCGAATTCAAAAAGAATAACAATTTAAAATCACAATAAATTAATTAGAAAAATGTTCGAACATTATTATAAAATTCAGTGAAAACCATTGTATTAATCCTTGGACCCGATCAAGAAGTTCTAAAAATGCCATGACTTTTATAAGAGGAAAGAAAAAGCTTTGATACTTCCTTCAAACCAATTCAATCAATCGAAGATTTCAATCGAAGATTCCCTCGAATTCAAAAAGAATAACAATTTCAAATCACTATAAATTAATTCGGAAAATATTCTAACATTATTACAGAATTCAGTGAAAACCACTAAATTAATCCCTGGACCCTGTCGAAAAGTGCTAAAAATGCCATGATTTTTATGGGGGAAAAAAAGCTTTGAAACTTCCTTCAAACCATTAATATCAACCGAGAATTCCCTCCAATTCAAAAAGAATAACAATTTAAAATCACAATAAATTAATAAGAAAAATATTCGAACATTATTACAAAATTCAGTGAAAACCATTGTATTAATCCCTGGACCCGATCAAAAAGTTATAAAAATGCCAATGACTTTCATAAGAGGATAGAAAAAGCTTTGACACTTCCTTCAAACCATTAAAATCAATCGATAATTCTCTCGAATTCAAAAAGAATAACAATTCAAAATCACTGTAAATTGATTAGAAAAATATTTGAACATTATTATAAAATTCAGTGAAAACCATTATATTAATCCCTGGAACCTGTCAAAAAGTCCAAAAAATACCATGATTTTTATAAGAGGAAAAAGAAGCTTTGAAATTTCCTTCAAACCATTAAAATCAATCGAGAATTCCCTCGAAATCAAAAAGAATAACAATTTCAAATCACTATAGATTAATTAGAAAAATATTCTAACATTATTATAAAATTCAGTGAGAACCATTTAATTATTCACTGGAACCTGTCAAAAAGTACTAAAAGTGCCATGATTTTTATGAGAGGAAAGAAAAAGCTTTGACACTTCCTTCAAACCAATACAATCCATCGAGAATTCCCTCGAAATCAAAAAGAATAACAGTTTCAAATCAGAATAAATTAATTAGAAAAATTTTCGAACATTATTACAAAATTCAGTAAAAACCATTAAATTATTACCTGGAACCTGTCAAAAAGTCCAAAAAATACCATGATTTTTATAAGGAAAAAGAAGCTTTGAAACTTCCTTCAAACCATTAAAATCAATCGAGAATTCCCTCGAAATCAAAAAGAATAACAATTTCAAATTCAAATGACTATAAATTAATTAGAAATATACTCGAACACTATTATAAAATTCAGTGAAAACCATTAAATTAATCGCTGGAACCTGTCAAAAAGTCCTAAAAATGCCATGATTTTTATTTGCGTTTCATACGGTCTTCAAACTCACCGAGGATATTCGAAGATAGCCCCTGCGTCGGTTCGGAGTGGTCCTGACACTGAAGTTCAATGACTTTAACCTCAAGATCTTCAATCCTTGTTGTGTTTCCGACAATGTTGGATTCGCAATCTGATAGCCTGGTGTTAAATGCTTTAAGATCCTGTGATAAGTCAGACACAGCTTTGTTTACCATCCCCAAATCAGCTGACATGGATTCTTTAATGGTAGCAAATTCGGCACGAATTAAAGCCTGCTGACAATGTCGCGCAGTGCTTATTGCAATGCGAAAAAGGAGATCTAATTCACTTACAAAAGTAAAACTCTCAGTTCTTTGCTTACTATGTAAATTAGTTATTCATACAGCTTACATGTGCAACTGTACTATTTCAAATAGTTATTGAAGCTGCTCGTTCTAGTCATCTTTCTTTTGACTATTTGAAGTAGTAATGCTGACTTTAGGTTTTGTATATTTTGAGATAACTATCTCATACAGTATCAAGAACCATTTTAATTGTTTTTTGTACAATGTGAACAAGTAAACTTCAAGTTAAGAATGCATGAAAGTGAATCTGACTATCCACTTTTTGCCGTGATATACTTTACCTCCTAAAACGTGTTGAAAATAGAAATAATGGAATTTAAGCATAAAATATATTTAAAAATGTGCCCGCTGTGCTGGCACATTCTCATAGCACACTGCGCGCGCGGCTCGTAAGTTTGAGCGCAAAAAATCGGCGACCGTCGACTTTGGAAGGCAATATCTCCGGAAGAAAAAATGTCAGGCGGTTCTAATAACGATTACACGAATCTGCTAAGTTTTCTAAACAAAATGGTGTTTCTGAAATTTTTGTAAAAAATTTTGCTTCAGATATGTTAAACAAAATACAAGTAAAAATGCTGTGAATAGGCCCACTGCTCAAACATCTGTACTTTCACATGACCCCACAACAAAAGATTTGAAAAAATGCTGGTGTGTTCCACAACATTTTTAGAATGCAGTAGAGATTTTGAAATTCAAAAATGTTTCAAAATGTCGTATTTGCAAGCAGCTTTGTTGAAGATTTGTATTTAGGAATTGGATGGAGCTATCGCGCCGTTTAATGGCTTGAACTGTAGGATAATGTACACTGATTCCAATTTTATCTATGAAACTGAATAAAAATTATATTTTAGCGATAAAAGTCGCTCAGAATTATCTTGAGTTTGATTAGGCAAGGCACGTACCACAGTCGTAAAAAAAGTGTAGAAGAAAAAGGTGTAGGGCAAAACGGGTAGAAGAAGAGTGGTCTGTTGGAAGTCTTCAAGGTACATCCACACATAGTGAGATGCATAGAGAGATTGATGCCTCTTTGGAAAACTAGATTTACTATCTTATCTGGAAATTATCGTGTGACAACTATATATATATATATATATTAAAAATATATAAAATTTAAAATATATGAAAAAAAACTATGTAAATCGAAGTAATGGTTGTAATATAGCAATTGTAAAAACCAATAATCTGAATTTGGTAATAAGTGCGACTTACAGACAACCCTCGGCTAGTAATGAACTCTTTTTTTTTAAAGTCTAATGATCTTTTATATTCTGTAAAGGGAAAAGGACTCTTATGTGGCGATATAAATATTAATTTACTAAATAAGGATTCTGATGTAGTTAAAGACTATAATAATGTAATACACATGAATGGTTATAGCATAACTAATACTATAAGTAAGATAAAGGCTACTAGAGTTACAAAAAATACTGCAACTTTTATTGATCACGTTATAACTAACGGATTACAATGTAAAATAATTTGGAAGACACTGTGCTCCCTGATCATCGAATTCTGAAAATAGAATTCCATACACTAAAAGCAAAAAATGATAAGGAAGAGGTACTTAATATTAAAAAGGTTGATACGAAAAAAGTAAAATATAATTTAAAACAAGAATGTGAAAATAAAAATATTAATAATATAGAGTGCCTAAAAGAATTAATGAAACTTATAAAAGAGAAAGAAACTAAAATGAGAACAAAAGTTATAATTAAAAATGTTTCATTTCCTGCATATTTGATTAGGCTTATGAATAACAGGGATCGTTTGTGTATAAATCAAAAGAAACCCCTAGAAAATAAAATACTTATAAAAACCAATTTAAAAAAAATTGTAAATGAAGTTATCGAGGCTATAAAAAAATTAACAAAAAATTAAACCAATGAATCGATTAAGAGAGCACAGGGTTATCCTAGGAAAACTTGGACATCTATAAATTCTATCCTTAGCTATGATAAGAAAAATAATAACAGAAATGAAATAAATCAAGTAAAAGTATTAGACACAGAAATAAATAATCCGTTTGAAATCTCCAACGAAATGAATAGGTATTTTCAAAATGTTGCGATAGACTTACGGAAAAAAATTAGTGATAGTACTTTTGCACCACCAGAATCAGAACGTGATACACTCATGACAGATTTTACTTCCATCAATAGCGTTGAGTTAAATCAAATTGTTGATAGTTTAAAAACAATACTGCAGCGGGAGATGACAACATTACTACAAACGAATTTATGATATTATAGCCAAAAAAGTACCCTGCTAAAAATTATTAATAAAGATTTTGAACTAGAAGAATTCCTAAATATATTCAAAAACAGTACAATTGTTCCCATACACAAGGAAGGAACAAAAACTGAGGCAAGTAATTACAGACCGATATCTCTATTAAGTGTTTTCTCAAAAGTATACTAGCGTAGCAACCGTGCCGAAAGCTGAATGGCACCTGGGTGAGGTGTCTTAAACGGTGACTCTGGGATACCGGGCGATGGATGAGAGGTGTTGAGGGCAAGTTATCCGGGATCGGAGGAATTTGTTTATCTAGCAAAGCGGTTAATTTTTCTGACTGCTCATCCGTCATAGGCAATAAAGCACAGCAAACATACGCGTCTGGTTTGTGAGGGTATTCCAATTCAAAGTCATAAAATTTTTTAGGGTCGGTAACAAAACACCATCGATAATTATTTTACGTTAGGATACCTGGACAGAATTAATTTTAGTGAAATAAAACACCCAGACTTTTGACTGAATTTTAAAATATTTAGGGGCCGTATAAAAATGTGTTTGCGAGACCTCTAAGTATTTTTCAAGATTCTGTCAAAGATCCGGGTGATGTCCTTCAATGAACATAATATAGTGCAGATATGGTCAAGAAAAATAATTTATTAACAGCGGCAATTAAAATACGAGAAGCAATTTTCGCAAAAAAGGGCTTGGGCGACCCCTAAATATTTTCTTCGAATATAAAAAAAATATGCAGGGATGATGTTGATACCAAAAGATATACTATCTACAAAATATTTTAATTCTAGTATTTATTTAGTAGAATGAGGTGATTGATTTTTCAGGTTAAAGCTTGAGTTCAACAGACTTGAGTCAATTTTTATGTAGGGTCAATATATGTATGTGTGATAACAATATTAATGTGATAAACAGAAAATTTGGAACTGAGAATAAACCAATTGTTATATTTCGTTGGTAATTATTTCAAAAGAAAGTGAGATGCTCCTAGAAAACTACAATTCTCCTGTTTCTTCCATAAAAATGTAAGTAAATAATAATATTGATTAATTAACATATTCGTAAATACAGTTACACACTTAATTATTTCATAATTCAATGTGGAAGAGTGACACTTTGAGTTAGGTTAAATAATAATTTAATCAAATTTAAAAAATTCATTCACGCACATCTTTACGACTTGAAGAATATGTACATAAATTAGAAGAAAAAGGTTTTCAGATATTTGAAACACCATTAATGAAAGTCTAAACTTCGAATTTCGTCTCACATATACCCATCTTGACCTAATCTTCAACACATGATTATAACAATTTATTGTGCATAATAATTTAATTCAAATTTTACCGCTCATGCGCGCGCATGGCGTAATGATCGAAAAGCTAATTTGAGCGTAGCTGTCATGATCCGCTCGTATTTGACCTGTCTCGGTGTACTCGGAAAACTTTGAAGTTAAAGTACGTTCTTGAAATAAATATATGTATTGAATACACAATTTAAAAAAAGGGAGGGAATGGAGATAAAATATAACTCTTATACAATACTTGATCATGTATCAGAAATGATATATTTTCAATAAATAAATATATATATATATTTAAAAACTAAAGGTTAACAACCACCGCAGGGTCCCACTGGAAGTAACTGCCATCTAAAAAATGACATTTTGACATTTTTTGGGAAAAATTTTTTCTTCAGAAAATTTTTCCTCAGAAAATTTACTATCGAAATTTTCAATGTTAATGTTGTTATTGAAGTCGATAGTACATTTGACATGGTTGGGAAAAAAAGTTTTTTAAGAAAATTTTGCCACAGAAAATTTACTGTCGATATTTTCAATGTTATTGTTGTTATTGAAGTCGATACTGCTTTTGACATTTTTGGGAAAAATTTTTTCTTTAGAAAATATTTGCTTGGACAATTTGCTATCGAAATTTTCAATGTTATTGTTGTTATTGAAGCCGATAGCGCTTTTGACATTTTTGGGGAAAAATTTTGTCTTCATAAAATTTTGCCCCAGAAAATTTACTATCGAAATTTTCATTGTTATTGTTGTTATTGAAGCCGATAGTGCATTTGACATTGTTGGGAAGAATTTTTTTTTTTAGAAAATTTTGCCTCAGAAAATTACTATCTAAATTTTCAATGTTATTGTTGTTATTGAAGTCGATAGTGCTTTTGACATTGTTCGGGAAAAATTTTTTCTACAGAAAGTTTTTCCTCCGAAAATTTACTATCGAAATTTTTAATGTTATTGTTGTTATTGAAGCCGATATTGCCTTTGACATTTTTGAGAAAAAACTTTTTCTTAAGAAAATTCTCTGAAGAAAATTTTCTATCGAAAATTTTAAAGTTATTGTTGTTATTGAAGCCGATAGTGCCTTCGACATTTTTTGGAGAAAATTTTTTCTCTAGAAAACTTTTCTTCAGAAAATTTACTATCGAAATTTTTACTGATATTGTTGTTATTGAAGCCTATAGCATTTCTGTATTTTTGACAAAAATTTTTCGCCAGAAAATTTACTATCAAAATTTATAATGACCCATAGCGTATTTGTTATTTTTGACAACAATTCTTTCCTCAGAAAATTTATCGGCAGAAAAATTACTATCGAAATTTTAATAGATATTGTTCTTATTAAAACTTATAGCCTTTTTGTGATTTTTGACAAAAATTTTTTTCTCAGAAAATTTTTGGGCAGAAAACTTACCACTGAAATTTTTAATACTATTGTTGTTATTGAAGCCTATAGCGTTTTTATGATTTTTGACAAACATTTTTCCTCCGAAAATATTTCGGCAGGAAATTTACTATCGAAATTTTTATAGATATTATTGTTATTGAAGACTATAGCGTCTTTGAGATTTTTGACAAAAATATTTTCTTCAGAAAATTTTTCGGATGATAATTTACTATCGAAATTTTCAATGTTATTGTTGTTATTGAAGCCGATAGCGCCTTTGAAATTTTTGGGAAAACATTTTTTTTCAGAAAATTTTTCCTAAGAAAATTTACTATCGAAATTTTCAATGTTATTGTTGTTATTGAAGTCGATAGTGCATTTGACATTGTTGGGAAAAAATTGTTAAACGAGGAAAGAAGACTCATTTCCTGCAACTTTTCTTCTGTGATTTCCTCAAAACTGAGCATGTTTGCCGAAAAACTTCTTGAGATTTTCAAAATGATGATTTCCACATCTGTATCCGTTTTCTCTTCATTTTGAACAGACAACAAAATAGCTAGGTGTATCTGTTGTTTCTGCAGCACTTCTTTCATTAAACTCTTGTACCAATCCAATTCAGCTGTGTTAGCATTACATCCAGAAAAAATCAAAATAAGGAAACAATGAAAAAGTACTTCAATTAAACTGATCGATTTTATTAACTTTAAGAACTCCATATTCCAAAGGATGAGCGATAGCTCGAACTGAAATCGTGGACAACTTTGTGACTACGCCAAGTTTCAAACTAACTTGGTCTTGTTGCAAACATATTCTCTTTAAACATGTACAAATTTATCGTATAGATGCAGTGTGTATGTAGTTTTCAATCCAGTTATTAATATGCACAAACGGACACTAACAGATTTGGCGCAAATATATATATATATTTTTTAATTAACAAATTCTTTTAGCAATTTATATCGTGGGCACAAATATTAATATTATCAAATGTCACATTAACACACTCCTCAGATACTGTGGCAAAAGAAAAGTGTGATACAGATGCATGCTATATATACTATATACAGATACATGCTATATACAAATTGATGATTATTGGTCAGAGACACGTCGATAGTTTTTGAACTCCACACAGAAGACAATTTTTTATTTATTGAATGATGACCTAAAGTCGCGTTATTCTTACACATTTCAAATTACGACCTCGAATAAAAAAATGGTAGAGTCAAGACAGGCTCAAGTTTTACACTAAGCCTACATTTGTTATTATATGATTTACATTCTTGTTAAAAAAATGTACACGCTGTTAATGGTACATTGAGAAAAAACTTTCATAATTTATCATTAATAATGTTTTTTTCATATTACGATTTTTTAATAAATATATAGGAAGGTTTTTTTAATTATATATTTTCATTGATTTCTATAAAAGACAATGTTAAAACATCCAATAGGTTTTTTTTAACTTTCTTTGCTTACAAACAATAAAAAAATTTAAAAAATATTAAATTAAATAATGTAAATGCACTAGTAATCGTCACCTTAAGCCAAATTAGAAATGAAAAATGCTTATAATTGTATTTAAAACACAATTCTTATTTTCGCAAAGGACTTAACAAATTAAAGAAGATATAAAAAAACTCAATTTTGATAACTTTACATGATATTTGATTGGAGTCAATTTTTATTCACGATCAAAATTCGAATTATTCAAATGCGTTATCAATCGTCAGGCATCTAACCAAGTATTAACACGAGAAAAGTATACTAATTTGATAAACGGATATTTAAACTTACCTAAAATCACATTTTTTATGAGCCCTGGCAGGACAAGTTTTTCCTCTACAGAGGGCTTAGAGCTTTCATTTACGTTTTTTTTTATCGTGCTGGTCGACTTTCCCACTTACTTAACTTCAATTACCCCCTTTAGGCCTCCCAGCCGGGGGCTCTTGGACGGTTGGGGGGTGGCAGGATTACATTTTCTGAAAGCACTAATTGCCCTCCACAATATGGTGTAGATTCCATTGTGCTGGCTAACGACATGTAAAAGATGAAAAAATCGGTCGCTAAGCATCAATTTTTATCGCACCTATGACCGACTGGATGCTGACAGGATGGACGTTCCTTCATCGTCTACGTCTAAGCTATCATCTCCAGTAACTTTTATCATGCTGGCTTCTCACCTGACAAAAAATGCAGTGGGATCTGGGACTATTACGTATGTTCTGTTGTTGTATTTCGAGTCCTTCCTCGAGCTCACCGATGAAGGCATCGTCCGCAAGTGACTTTGTGTTCTGTTTGCCTTGTATTTTGGACTTTCCGCGAGTAGTAAAAAATCGCAAGTCTCTTTTCTGATAGAAATTGTTTAAAAAATCAACTTGCCTTTGCAAAGTATGAAAGAGCACATTCTTTTTATCCAAATAGTGTACCTAGATTATTCAACATTTTACTCGATATTAGAGTTCTTTGGGCAAACAGTATTTATCGATTTTCTCAGTTCGAGTGAGATTGGACTTACGTATCTTCTTCCTCTGTACGGCAGTATATCTCTATTTTCTTGAAAAATCATCCTATTTCACCCATTTCGAGAGCATTTTTGGCTGTGAAGTCTGGGAGTATGAAAACACCTAAACAGTAACGTTTAAAAACATGCACTCACTTTTCGTAGGATATCTTCGGAATAAAATTTCTCCACATTCTTCTGTCAACATTCATTTTGCGTGACTTTCAAATTATGACCATAATATTCCTATATAATGTCAGAGCTCTATTTACCAAAAATACTTTAATTAAGGCTCATTTCACGCGGAATTTAATAACCTTTTCAACACTCGAAAACAAATTTTTTATCTCGTTTGGTTTAGGAGATATCCTACGAAATGTGAGTGTATGTTTTCAATTGCTTTTTTTTTGTAGGTGTCCTCATTAGTGATGGGCGCTGCTCGGGGTTTCACAGTAATGACCAATCCTGACCGGTCATGACGGTAAATGTTGGTAAAACGCGGTCAGACCCAAATATTTCCGCCAGGAAAGGTTTTTTATAGCGAAAAGTGGTTTAGTTGTTAGGACATTCCCTATACTAAACTTGTACAAAAAGTTTTTCAGTTCTAAATGTTCCACTTATTCTCAAAGCAACAAAAATTCCAAAAAGCTGAGCATAGCAGACGACACTTTTGACAGTTTCGCGCGAGTTTCGAGGAGAATTTGAACATGGCGCTTTACAAATTGACAAAAATAGCCATGAGGACATAACGCATCCTTGTTTAACGCCTTGCACAATATCGAAACAGTCACTCAGTTTCCCATTTAGATGAAATCGTTATAGAAACTAATATTTACGCTATACAAAAAAGTCAAGGACCTGCAACACAAAGATCCTCGATATCGGACACCATATGGACTGATATCACCAAAAAAGAGCTGAAAGCGTGGATCGGGATGCATATTATGATGACAATTCATCAGCTTCCTCAATTAGAACTTTATTGGAGTTCTGATCCGGCTCTAAGAGTAGATTAGATCGCAAATATCATGACACGTAACCGTTTCAAACAGATCACTGCAATGATACAGCTGAATGATAATGCGAGTAATCTCCCTAGGGAGGATCCGAATTACGATAAATTGCATAAAGTGAGGCCCGTTGAGGATCTGAATGGAGCAATCAGAGAGGTTTATAAGCCTTCGAATTTTGCTGCAGTCGATGAATCAATGATTCCATTCAAAGGACGTTCTTCTATGAAGCAGTACAATCCGATGAAACCTATAAAAAAAGGGTACAAAGTTTGGTGTTGTGCAGATTCTATCAAAGGTTTTGTCTCCAAATTCGAAGTGTATACAGGGAAGTCCAATCCAGCACGTCTTCAAACGATGCATTAGGAGAGCGTATAGTGTTGAATATGACACAAGATCTGCAAAAAACTGGTGCCTTAGTTGCATTCGATAATTTTTTTACAACTGTGTCACTTATGTCTAAACTACATGGTAAAGGAATCTTTTCTGTTGGTACTGTAAGGTCAAATCGAAAAGGACTTCCATCCTTGATGAAGGAGAAGAAGAAAATGCAAAGGAGTGATTATGATTCCCGTACTCGCGGTGTTGTTACAGCCATCAAATGGATGGATTCCAAATCTGTGACACTATTGTCATCAGCACATGATCCAACAGTAAAATTGGAAGTTACGAGAAAGAACAAGAAGGGAGAGAAGCTGAAAATCTCGTGTCCTCTAGCTGTTGCATCTTATAATGAAATAATGGGAGCAGTTGACAAATGTGATCAATTGAAGGAAAGATATGATATCAGTAGGCGTTCTCGAAAATGGTGGCATAGAATCTTTTACTTTTTGATTGATCTAGCCATTGTCAATTCATTCATTATGTATAAGGTCGATCATGGGAAAGATTCTTGCGAGAAACAACTCGATTTCCGCATTCATTTAGCTAAGCAGCTTATTGGAAACTGTTCTTCTGGAAAGCATATGTCTATAACAACAAATACCCGAAGAAGGTGTCGATTGTGAAGCTCTAAAAAAGCAGAAATGCGCACAAAGTTTCTTTGCGAAGGTTGCAACGTTCCTCTCTGCTTCGATCCGTGTTTCCGGAAATTCCATGAAAAATGAGAATCTAACGTCACAATAAAACAGCACCCCAGTCATCCTTGAGTTGATTCGTCCACTCAATGTGGGCATTTCGCCGGTTCGTCGTCGTGTTTCCATCTAAATTATTTGTTTAATTATTTATTATATATATCATAAAATCCCATTATTCTATTCTTATAGTACATACACAAGACTTTCGCTTATTATCCGATGTTAATAGATTGTAAGTATTTTTTTATTTTTCGTATAAATATTAAAAATAGTAAGAGAAGTAAGTATGAGTTGAATGTGCTATTGAGCGTTCATAAAATTTTGATTGTTATTTAGCTACACATGCTCGTATTCGAAAAGGAAAAATGAAAAGATAAACACTAAGAATTTCGCGGGAAGGAATAATATCATAACTTTATTATTATTTTATGAGTTGTACCGTTTTAGTACATATTGTCCAAAGACAGGTTCGCAAGACAGAATTTTCATTTTGAATCATTGTTACCGTACCTTATATTCGTACGACTTAGTCGATGCTCGTTAACTCGTACACTGACTGGTCATTCAAGCCACTTCCGAGTACACGCACATATTACATTTATAGTAATCATAAGCAAACTTTTAATCGCTCATATTCCAAACAGTATGAGACATTATTTATAAGTATTATACACTTATATGCATTGTATATTCAATAAATAATATGCGTTTAATTATTTATCAACTTAATTCAATAATAATAAAAAAATTTTGATTGCTATTTAAAATTTCAGAATAAAATCTATTTTTAAAAAGCAGTTGCAGCTGCAAGAGAACCTTTTTAAGATTTATAGGTAAGAAAAAAGAATGTGACATTTTTCACTAGAAGATATGAAAATTCTGACAAAGAGTTTATATTTTAGGCTGTGTATAGATGCCCGGTGCTGGGCGCTAGGTTGGTATCCAGTAGATTGCTCTGATTGGTTACACGGCAGTGGGCGCGGTCTGCCAGACAGCATAGTTTGACCGTTTATAGATAGAAAGTGATCGTTTTTCTTTCTAATCGTCTTCAAATGACATAAGGGGTGATGATTAGTGAAGAAGAATTGTCATTTGCTATTATTTGTCTATTTTATGAACAAATGCATAGGTTGGCCATTTGTAGACAGAAGGTAATCTGTTTTTATTATCTCCTTCAAATTATATCACTGGAAATGTTTTGTTATGTTCTAAAATAATTAGCTTCCAAGTTGTACTTGTCAATCATTTCAATAACACAGGCCGACAAAATTTGACAAAAGTCAAAAGCCAGAAAGCAGACCAAACATTTCCCAAGGATTTTGATGCGCTTAATCCGAATTCGAACTCAAAATTGCTCCTGTACGTCAGGTTTTCAAGATATCCTAACCTAAAAGTGCAACAAACGCGTTTTTTAGCTGTTTTTGAGGTTATGTAACGGAACAAGAAAAATGTCTACCACAAAAGCTAATATGGAATTTTCTAAATTTAATTTCATGAATTATTTTTAAATTTTGTTCATATTTTCATTTAGGTTTATTAAATTTAATAAAAAATTTTACTTTATTTTCAATGCATGTTTATAAAATTTACGTAAACCACAGTGAAATTTATTCAGCCACCAATAATATGTTATGTACACGCAATTGAAACAGGTTTCAGAGTCAATTTTATGAAATTTCCATAACTTTTGCTTCAAAATTAAGTTTCGTGTCACTGAAAATGAATGAATATGGTCTCAAATTAATTTGCAAAGCCAAATCTATGAATTCCAGTGACATAAGTCATTGAAAACTGACTGAAATTTCGGGAAACTTTTAACAGTGTATAACTTTCAACTAAACGAGATGATTTCCGAAAGAAAAGATATAATAGTAGACTTTTGAACCAAATGTAGTTGAATTTCCTTATTGGGCTCTGGGAAACGGGTAAATTTTGTCAAAACCGGGGAAAAAAAAGAATTATTTATAAAAATGGGAAAAGAGGGGGCCATCTTTATCAAAATTCTGAATGGCCCCTAAAAGTATGAATTTAATGAATAACTTATCATCTGGAAAACTAGGTGGGTAAACCTGGAAGTACCACCATGCTCAAACAATGTATAACCTATGCCAGAATTAAGGGCTCATTTAAGGCTCATTAAATACCCAAAGGCCAAATTTTGGGCTCTGCATTTTTTTTTTAAATGCATGGTACTTCCAGCTTTACGTAAAGCTAGCAGTACCATGGTAGAAATATTTGTCAAATCAAGTTTTTTCTTTGACAGGAATTGAGGGCTCATTTAGCGCTCTTGAATGACCTCTGGCGCAATTTTTCAAAAACAACCCCTATCACAGAAAAACTACCCTGAAAAATAAATATGCACTTATTAAATTTTTTCTTTCACAGGAATTGAGGGCTCATTTAGGGCTCTTGAATGATCCCTGGCGCAATTTTTCAAAAACAACCCTTATCGCAGAAAAACTACCCGGAAAAAACATATGCACTAATTAAAAAAGTGAGTACATCAGATTCAAGTGCTCATTTTAGGCTCTCGAACGAACCCAAAAACAATTTTCAAAAACCATCCCTTAACATTCGAAAACTACCTCTTACCCAAAAGTACTCACAAAGTGCAGGAAAAAGTATTGCATCAGTTTGGAATATTTTTTAGTTGTCCAAAAACATCAAAAACTTTTTAAAAAATCACCCCTAAAGCTGAAACACCACCCCGTGAAGGAATTTGACATTAAATTATGAATGAAATATAACAGCAGTTTTTGCTTTTCTTGGACTTGCACAAACAGTGTATAACCTATGCCAAAATTAAGGGCTCATTTCAGGCTCATTTAATACCCAAAAGCCAAATTTTGGGCTCTGCATTTAAAAAAAAATGCATGGTACTGCCAGCTTTACGTTGCGCTGGGCCAAAGCGCTACAATATATAGCCCTTTTATCTTATCTAAAGGCGTGGGCGTACGCCACTGTTACACTATATCGCCTTCCTCGCTAGAGCGGCGCTCATGCGCACTAATGACACAAGTCACGACGCACTCCCATACATATATACATTACTCCAACACTCTCTTACGTTCATTTTTTTTTGGATCTACATTTTTACATATTAAAGAACGCCAAATTTTAGATTAGAGTATCAAAAGTATAAAACTTAATATTAACTGTCAAAGAAACTTAAATATCAGCCGAGAAATTATTAAACTTCGACACTCACCAGATTCCATCGTAGTAAACCCAGTCATTCATGTTTTCATTCCAGTAATACTTATTACCAAGTTCATAAGTACACTTTAGACCATCGCTACCAAAAGTGTATCCATCCCTAGAATATTCACAGTTTTCGTTATTCGCCTCGCCTTGGTAACTTTGATCTTCAAATGAGTAGTCATTGTCGTATCTCAAATAACGTTGCTTGACTTTGTCTGTAAATTCAAACATTAAAGATTTTATCATTTAAGTGTTTGTGTGTGTTAAAAGATAATTGTTTGGTGAATATGTCTGCTAATTGTTGTTTGGATGAAACCCATTCAACAGCTACTCTATCCCTTTTAGCTCATTCCTTCACGAAATGATATCTTATTTCAGTCAGATGTCTTAAGCCTACCGCTCCTTCAATTTAAGAGCATTTAATTGCCGCCAGATTATCGCACATTAGTTTCGTTGGATAAAGCTTTCTGCTTGCAAATCTCTCCAACGAGAAGCCTAAAGCAATCATTTCCTTACACGCCTCACTCATAGCGATATACTCTGCTTGGCATGTGGATAACGACACATAGTGTTGCTTTTGTGTCTTCCACGCAATTATATCACCGTACAGTCTTACTAAGTACACTGAAAAAAGTTTTCAAGTGAAATATGAGTGCCTAAGTCCACACGGTATAGTCTTATGTCTTTGGCGTCGGTTTCAAAGTACAACGCATGAGCGATATTAGTGAGAGTTACTTCGAATCATCATGCTGATGGCAACACCGCGTACAGAAACGACGCGCACGCTCTTTTCTTGTGCGCGACCCAAACCTTCGAGTGCTCAAGTAAGAACAGTAAAGTATTATGCTGGTAACTCTCCGTTTCAAACTGCTCTGTATCGAAAAACATAGTGCGCGACACTGGCATTCGTACTGCTGAACAAAACACTACCGCGGACGGTGCCACGCACCAACCACCTTGATGCGCTGCACGCTGCTAGTCAGTGTGCGCAGCACGAAGATTCCGAGCAAAGAGCGATCAGCATGTCAACACAGACTGAGCCCGAGACGCGCGTCAACTTTTCCGGAGATTATTATTTTTATTACTAAATTAATTTTCATCAAGCCATTAACGAGAGTTTCGCCGGCCTGTCGTTGTGATTTCGTCGTGTCCTGTGACCACCCATCTCACGGTTGTGAGACGTGGCCGTGAATGGGATTTATTGCGGTCCTACTGGGAGTTGATGTCATTTTTCAGATGGCAGTTGCTCCCAGTAGGACCCTGCGGTGGTTGTTAACCTTTAGTTTTTAATTATATATAAGGAGTCATAACAATTTCACAATAGAATGTTGTGCGATCACTAAAATTCGCCAAATACTATTAGTGAATAAAACATTTTTGTCATTTTTAGATTTTAATATTTTAGTTATTCTTGTCCTCAGAATAAAATATCTTCAATAATAATAAGGTGAATTGCAGAATTTGTAATTACAAAAATTTCTTGAAAATGCCCATTTGGCGGACTTGTGTTCATAGTGGACTTTGAATGAATTTCTGAAACTAATTGATCGGGTTTAGCGCTGGGGCTAGTATGATTCAATTTTCGAAAATACATACTAGCCCTTTACAATTTGAAACTGGATTAATTTGACGTAACATTCCGTAATATAGTACACAGTATGTTTTGTGTGTGGTAAAGCTTCATAGTTAACTTTTCTATAAATATTGCTTATTGAGATTATACATGACCCATCATTAGTATTAATTTTTATTTCAATAAGAAGAGGAATGTGCAATGTCCTTCACGTTATGTTTCAATTTTAATAAGAAAATATATCAATGCTTAGGTTAATAACTTGAATAGTTTTCACATGTCCTTACTTACAGTATATAATTAATTTTAAACCGTAGTAAAACATTTTTGATTAAAATGAATTGATATTCGCTGCACTTTTTCATTAACATTCTTCCAATAAATTCTAGATACCCAATAGTTCGCGTGTCAGATGTCGCTGTTGTCAAGGTCCAAGAGGCACCTGCAAGCGTATTGCCCATATGAAGGCATAGGCCCGCTAAATGTGCATTTTCAAGAAATGTTTGTGATTACAAATTCTGCCATTCATATTATTATTATTGAAGATATTTTACTTTAGGGACACGAATAATTAAAATATTAAAATCTATTACTGACAAAAATGTTTTAGTCACTAATAATATTTGGCGAATTTTAGTGATCTCACAACATTCTATTGTGAAATTCTTATTACACATACAGACACACACACACACATAATTTAAAAAAAAGGTTAAACAAACACCGCAGGGTCACACTTGGAGCAACTCCCATCTAAAAATGACGTCGGCTCTCAGTCGGACCGTGGGAAATCACACTTAGGGCCACGTCTCACGACCGTAAGATGGGTGGCTGATACAATTACGATGACAGATCGGCAAAACCCTCGTGTGTCATGAAGACACGAAGCGACCCAAGGATGACAGCTTTCTGCATCCATCTCGCAAGTGCTTTGGCATATTTTTGGCACGCAGGTGCTAGGATTTGCTTAAAGGTTGTCAATTTAACTGCTTTTTAATAAATAATTTAAACTATTTAAATCAAAAAATTTTTATTTCAATCAATAATTTTCTATCGGAACTATTATTCCTGAATCATATAATACGAATTCATAATCAATGCTGAATGGGTTTCAGAAAAAAATACGTTTGCCCATTAAAAAACTCATGTCCTCATTCAAAATGCAGCCTAAGCAATGGGTGGCAATCTGGAATTCCAGTGACAGATACGCAATTCAGAAGTCATCAAAACCCATTGAAACGAAAGTGAATGGATTTTTGTTTCCTGGGTTGTTCCGAAAAAATCAAAATTGAAGATCGCGATATTACATTATAACAGACATTTATTGGCTAAAAATCCGAAAAGAATTGAAAATACCTTTTTTACAATAAATGACACGAACTGTCTACCGTTCCGGAATTTTCCGTAAGTCTAACCCCTTTTCCAGCTCTTTCGGGGCTAACGTTACGGAAAATTCTGTAATACTAGCCCTAGCGTTATACTTGACCGGTTAGTTTTACGGAAAATTTAAGAAATATCAATGTTGAAGGGTTGACAAAAATTATGACAACGTAACAATTTTAACTTAAATGTTATTTAAAAATTTATTTTCAAATTATTGTGTCAAACAATGAGATTTCGAAAAAAATCCTTTTACCACGATGTGTACTTGATTTTTTAAGAATTTCCATCCAATAAACACATTTGCGATTAAAATATTGGCTATCTAGTTCTGTACTGCTACCCTCCAATTATAATTGCCAAACATATAATATACTTTAAAAATAAAATAAAAAATGTAGTTCTTAAGAAAAGCCATTTGACGTTATTTTTCTTTTCAGCAGTAATATTATTACCTTAGTCGACTTTTTGGTTAGTACAAAAAAAATTCAATGGATAAATATAATTTTCTATTTGAGTCCAAGAGGAAACACAATTTTGCTACACTGAGAGACCTTTTGTTACAATAAATTAAAAAAATGAATTAGAATTTAATATAATAACGTTCTAAAATAGGGAAAACCGAGGTTTTATTACACTTATTCGTATTACAGTACCGAAGTTTAATATTAGCATACGAGTATTTAAAACACGAAGACGACAAAGTAGTATCATCTCTGCAGAGTTGAGGAGGGAAATTGCCGATCCCATACATTCAATTTCGAGTGATTTTCCGCAGCTAGCGGAATTTTCTCTGCACCATTTTTGCCAATTTTCTGTTGAATTTGTACTATTATAAGAAAAACACCTTGTGAGTTTTATGAGGGCTAAATAGCTTTTGTAGTCAGGAGAATTCTTTTTCATAAAATTTAATTTTCGCATTTTTGTTGCAAACAACAACAGATACGAAAAAATGATAAGAAAATAGTTTGCACCGTTAAAAAAGTTCTACCACCGTCATTAGATCAGCAGCTATCATTTCCATCGGACGAAAAGATTCACTTACACTCATAACTTTACAATAAATTTTTGTAGTGTTTGAAATATAAAAAAGTAAATATTTATGCAAATTATACTTACGTATACAAAAAAATGGAACTCCTACACTGATAAACCACTTTTATAAAATCTTTCTCCAGCACGAAATTACGGCACGCTATAGGCAAATTGGTGCGAATTCGCACCAAATCAAACTTCATATGTGAATCTCTTGGAAGAAAAGACGCAACTGGCCGGCGCTCGCTAACTATCCGACGCAGTAGAGATCAGGCATATTTAACGTAATGGGAAGAAGACCTTGAATTTATTTACCTTTGAATTCTACAAGATTGAAATTTTCTTTGGTGTGAATTCGCACCAGTGTGCCTACTACGGGTTAAATATAAACATGTAATAGTATCCTTTGTGTTTCAAAGCAAATCGTTTCAAGTAATCTAAATAAACAAATCACGTGTTAATTGTTAATAAGATGTAATTTTTGAAATATTTTATTTTAAAAATTTGAAAATTAATTTTAATAAAATGAAGATAAATATCGTATTTAATACATATTTAGTTTTTATCATTTTTCATATTTAAAAAGATTTAAATAAAAATTTAGAAACTTCAATCAATATTTAGAATAAATATTTGATATAGAAATACATATTTGCATAAGAAAGATCAGCTAGATCAGAATTAGGAGTACACGTTTCTGTACTCATTTCTTATTTAACTACTCATGTCAGAACTGGGGGAACTAAAATCAGAAGCGGCCTTGCGGGCGGGATGTTCAAGTTTGAAATATTGGACTTGATAATGTTGGCAATAATTTGTAATACCGTTTATTGATATCATCACATACATGAATTGAAGTACACAATAACATCAATAATTGCCATTACAAATTATTTACAAGATTATTGGTAAATGGAATTTGATATCAATAATTTCATAAATCAATAAATAAAGATTCTGAGCATTGGTTTTTATTCCACACATATCACTGTATGATTACTTTTTATTTTGTCGTGAATTTGAAGAAGTATCATGAAGGTTCTCGTAGGAAAAAAAACCCTAATAAAACAGTAACACGACCCAATTTAGAGGTTATGTTACATTCTTCACAACCGGCTTGGCAAATTCTAAATTCTTGAGACCTGGTTAGTGCAATGGTCCTTCATATGAAAACTCGTAACCTCCATTGTAGTTTTATGAAGGAAGTTTTCATAGTCATAACTTTCTAAGTCATAGGGTGACCTCTATATTAAAATTAAAATCAACTGAAGTAAGAAAGTAGATTTCTCATTTTACCGATCGCCGATAATTATTTCGATTTATTTATTTTTAGTATTACTTTCAATGTAAGTTGTTATTAAAGATATTATATCCTCTCTGTAGAAATCCCTTAGCGACAAGTCTCGCTTTGTACCTGACCTCACCATTCACATTGGTTTTTATGGTAAAACCCCATTTGCAGCCGATAGCGCGTTTGCCAGGCGACAGGGTGGTGAGATCCCATGTAGAATTTCCTTCGAGCGTCTGCATCTCCTCGTTTATAGCGACCTTCCATTTTTCGGCATCGGCACTTGTCATGGCCTTCGCATAGGTCAAGGGTATTTGGTCAGCGATAAACGCGATAGGTACACCGAACCGTTCCGGTGGCTGTATTTTGCTACGATCACGTAACTGTCGGTTCTCTTGAACTGCTTTCTCTTCGACAGTTGGCTGCTCTTCGTCAAGGTTGGCATCTTCGAATTCCTCATTATCGCTCGATGATTCAGGTTCTTTAAATCCTTGATTTTGCTCTTCTATTGGGTCAATCTGCTGATTGAATTCAATTCTCTCTCCAAAATCTAGAACAATTGTTAGATTTTTATCTTCATGTTGTTGATGTCCATCTTCTTCTTTTTGATGTACACTGCTGCTTTTCTCATTGAAATCCACGTCACTGCTAGTGTAGATTTTCTTTGATTCTTAATCCCAAAGCCTGTAATTTGAAGATTCACCATCGTATCCAACAAGAATCAATTTTCTACTTTTCTCGTCGATTTTCTTCCACTTTTCTTTCGGGATGTTCAAATATGCGTCACTGCCAAACACGCGTAAGTGTTTTATTTCAGGCTTACGTCCAAACCATTTCTCGGAAGGACTTTGCGTCTCACTTCCTCTTCGAATCGTTCTGTTCAGCAAGTAACAGGCTGTGTTGACTGCTTCAGGCCAAAGGTACAGGCTGACCTTTTGTGTTATGAGCATCGATCTTGCACTTTCGGTGATCGTCCTAATGTCTATTTCCGCTTTTCCGTTTTGTTTATGGATGTACGGGCTCGAGAGTTCTTGAATAATAACATTTTTTTTAAATGCTGCTGAAAATTTTCAGAGGTATATTCAGTTCCGTTATCTGATCGGAATATTTTTATTCCATTCCCTGTTTGGTTCTTTACCAGAGCATCAAATTCTTTAAATCGCTCAAACACTTCTGACTTGTGTCTGAGAAAATACACTTTCCTAAAACTGGTGCATTCGTCCTTCAATATTAGGAAATATCTGCTTCCACGTGGCGATTCTACATTTACGGGTCCACAGACATCACTGTGTATCTTTTCTCCTGGTTTGAAGTTGCATTTGCGATTCAATGATCTGTGCGGCTTGCGGGTTTGTTTCCCCATCATGCACGATTCACAGAAGAAATCATCTTCTTTTTCAATGACGAAATCCTTGGAGTTCATCCAGTTGCTCATTTGCATAAGAGCGCGTATGTTCACATGGCCCATTCGCTCATGCCAGAGCTTATTCATTGCTTGAATTCAATCACAATTGCCTTTGTTTTAGCAGGATTGAGTGAAAGCCGATTAGTACTGGCCCAGTGCACCACCCTATCAATATCCTCCTGTACGAGAGCAAGGAGATTTCTTGAAGAGGCAACAGTACCCGAAAGATAAAGTTTGAAGTCTTCAGCATACTTGTGGTACTCACAATGTTTCAACTCTCTACCCAGATCCGAGGTATACAGGTTAAAAAGGAGAGGATCAAGTATGGAACCCTGAGGAACTCCACAACCGACCTCCCCCCAGTCAGACTGCTCGTCTTTGCTATTTTTTACTCGTTGAAACCGACTGGTTTACAGAGTCAAATGCCTTAGAAAAGTCAAACAACACAAGAATCGTGATCTCTTTATTATCTGATGCCATTTTATAATTATTGGTGACTTTAAGAGTTGCTGTTTGTGTACTGTGTTTTGTCCGGAAGCCGGATTGCATTGCATCGATTAAGTTTTGGGTATCTAGATATTTATATAATTGGCTGTGAACTATTTTTTCAAGCGTTTTAGGTAATACGCATAGGATGGAAATAGGGCGAAAATATTTCAGGCAAGCAGGGGAACTAATTTTTGGAATTCGGCGAATGATGGCCCTTCTCCAAATATCTGGGAATATCTCAAGTTGCAGGGATGCATTGTATATATATAAAAGAATAGGAAAAATTGTATAAAGCTTGTATGATGCTGTTTTTAGTTCGCTTGGCCAGTCTACGCCTATTATCACGCTCCTTCATAAAATGTTTTATTTCAGGGGTAATCCAAGGTACAGGTTTTGTATACTTGTGAGGAGTATGCAAAGGCGCAAATAGGTCAAAAGCCGACATCAGATTCGCAGACAGCTTTTCAAATTTCGTATTGATATCTTCACCTTGCAATAAACTCTCCCAGTCATAGGTCATAAGGTGCTCCTAGAATTTAGATTCGTCAATAGAGCCTAAGTTACGCGTCGGTATTTGCATGTAGAATTATGGGGGACTATCGACAGTCCAGAAGATTGTATCAAGGTTGTAAAGTAATTGGTGTGGTTACTACTTGCATTTAAATTTTTATTAAAATCACTGGCAAAAATAATATTATTGAAATTAGGAACGTGCTGTGTAATCTCCAATTCAAATTCAGTGCGATTGGATGCATTGGGCGGTTTTTATACAACACCAACTAAGATTCCCTTTCTACCTGTACCAACCTCTACTAGAAGAAACTCCAGTGTAGGATAGTTCGCCTTTGGGCTCACCCCCCTAATGACAACTCCAAGACTTTCATGCACAGATAATGAGCCAAGAGAGATTGGGCATTCACGTGACATATATTTAAGGAAGCCACCGAGAAAGTTTATTGGGACAATTCATGTTGAGGCAGGTAAAGCAAGTTAAAATGAACATATCCCAAGTAATAAGCCACCCCGTGTAATGATAGGAAAAAGGAAAATTTTTCACCTGACAGGTTCGACTTACTCTGACGAACGTAAAAATGGGCGCTTGCCAGGTGTGAGTGGAAGAGGTGAGCAGTGGCGACCTGGCAAAGGCGCTAATTTTTACGGTTCATTGCCTTGACTCGAACAAGGTTGAAAATTTGTGTACATGTAGAAGATGACATATAAATACGTAGCACCTGCGAATTGGCATGTACGTACCTGGAAGTAAGGGTGCTGGCGTGCACCATCAAAGTTGCCGGAAATCCAGATAAAATTTCTTGATATTGATTTTACAGGAAAAAGTTTCAAACAAAACTTGGTCTACTTCGAAAAATGCATATTTTCATTCTTATATCATTTTTTGGATAAAATTGACACATTTCGAGAAAACATCGATTAAAGAAATGCCAGAACAAAAAAAAGCTCTTTTTCTGTACAGCAAGTCATTTTTTCGAAAATTGTCAAGAGAGAAAAAATACTCCCCAGCAGGTGTGCTCCAAAATTACTGAAGAATAATTAATTCAAATGTTTATATTTACCAATTTATGCTCATTTTTCATTCTTTTTCTCATTTTTCCTTTCACCCGTTCTATCTTTAGCAATTTAAAAGAAGATGTTCTCAAAATTAGTACATCAATTGTGTAAGTCTTGTGTAGCAAAATTGGCGTCAGCTACTTTCAGGTAAAATAACAACCTATTCTGCTATAAACAATAATAAACAGAGTCACGTTCTCAGCTTCTAATTATCGTAGAAGGTTGTAATAAAGCTGAATATTATTCCAAAGAATTAAATAACGAAATCGCTTCACTTTCGCATTTGCATTATTTATTGTTGTTAAAGTTTATACTTTTTCCGTTGGAATGTATTTGATCTTTATTACCGTGAAGAAATTCAATTTTCCGGACGCACTATGGGGTCGTCTCAGATTTTTCGACGGCCACTGGCGTAGGTGTAGCCGGTTACACTGCTTGTAGCAGACGTTTCATTACAAATTCTTCGTGGTACATTTTTAACGCAATTATCTTCTTTTTTCTTTCAAACTACAACAATTTTGGAGACTCTTGTTCCTGTTCTCCAAGACAGAACAAGAGTCTCCAAAATTGTTGTAGTTCCAGTTCTGTCCTTACACGTCCCCTTAATTAACCGAATTTTGGTGGGACTGACGTTATAACTAGATTCTTCACCCTATGACGACTAACTACTTAATTTGGACATGATTTTGACTCGCGAAATTATTTTCTCCCATAAAGGTGGTAATTGGGCGTATACTGTAAACAATAAATAATACAAACAACAAAATAGCCTGGAAATAGACTGAAACTTTGATTGACGAATGACATGCGCACGGTAAAGGTAAATGTCAAGTTTCAGGCGATGATAAATGTAATATACATTTGATATAATAGGTTCAATTTTTCGAAAATCCAAAATTTCCCCATGTTAATTAAATGGGATTTTGAAGTGCCAGGTGGCACGTGTTAATATTCGAATTTCGAAAAAAAAATTAGGGGTCTTCTTTGTCCGGAAATGGAAACTTTTGGCGGGGTGCCTTGCTCTCTAGGGACATTTTTGAACCACCCTAATATATAATTAAAAATTAAAGGTTAACAACCACCGCAGGGTCCCACTGGGAGCAACTGTCATCTAAAAATGGCACCGGCTCCCAGTAGGACCGCGGTAAATCTCACTCATGGCCACGTCTCACAACCGTGAGATGGGTAGTCACAGGACACGACGAAATCACAACGACAGGCCAATCAGATTTATTCCATTAGTCTGCATTTTCATAATCACTATTCGACTTTTTCTAACCGTACCTCGATAGTCCTAGTGTACATCGTTACTAATTGCTTCCAATTGGAAGCCTGAAACATTGAACAATTCTGGTCCTACTGGGTTTTGGACCCAAACAATAAACTATGATAGAATTATGCCTTTAAAATTAATGTGCAATTTTGTAATGCAAGAGTCGGGCAATAATTAAATTTGTGATGAAATCATTTTTACGCAAGAAATATCATTTTTAATATTTCTGACTCTAATCAGTGTGGGCGTGCGGCCAGCACAGCGGGACAAGTGGCAGAAAAAAATACCCTCTCGATGAGATAGTAACGGAGTCAGATTGCTTCTGGAGTTACTATTGTCATTGAAAGGGTACTTTTTTCTACTTCTGGTCCTGCTGCGACGGACCACGCGCCAACACTGATCGAAGCCAGAAATATGAAAAATGATATTTCATGCGTATCAATGATTTCATCATAAATTTCATTATTGCACTGCACTTTCATTACTAAACTGCACATTTTCAACCAGTGAACGGCTTTTTATTTTCATTCGTTCTCAAGGTGAACTATTTTTAAATAACTCCCTGTAAAAAGTAAATGATTGCATATGGAAGTCTTTCGAACAATTTTCTGCAGCAGAGAGTACGGAAAAAATATCTGTGAATTTTTTTATACTTTCCCTAACGTCGAACTTTGGTTGAAACTTACTTTTCTGTTTGAAATCCAACTGTTTTGTTGCAAATTAGTCTTTTTTGCCTTGATAATGGTAGAAAATTTAACAATTTTGTTGACAATTAATTTGTTGATGAAAATTAATATTGTTGTTATGAACATTCAACCAATTGATTTTAAAATTCATGTATTTTGTTCAAAATTGAAGTATTTTGGTAGAAATTAAAAATGTTGTCGCAAATTATTATTTTTTTTCAAATTAAAGTCTTTTGTACAAAATTCTTCTCCTTAAGTAGATAAGGTCCACTATGGAGAATTTGGAGTGGGGGGGTCCGCCATTTTGTGTACTATGGAGAATTTGGAGTGGACTTCAGTTTCAGGTCAGCCCTGAAGAAGTGAACTGCAATGTTCACGAAACGTCGGCAAGTTTCGTAGTTTTGGACACGATTGAAACTCGAAAAAGCTTTCAATTTAAAAGTCCCTTGACTTGTTAATTTCAAAAATAGCAATTAAGTGGAAAAACGATTAGTTATGAAACTCGTTTTTAATATTGCTACTAAACAAAAAAAAACTACTGAGTTTCAACTACTGAGTCAAAACCCAGTCACCTTTCCCCATTATTCAGATCATACTGGTATCCTCCTCGTACTGGTTTCGCTCCACATAAGTCTATCTTGTGTCGTAGTTTAGGAAGCATGTACTGATTTTTTTCTCAGATGTTCCTTCTTTGTATTCACTGACAAAGCGTGACCTAATTTTTATTCGAATGACAAAATAGTCCCTTCACTTTTTAATTTCAAGAATAACAAGTAAGTGGAAAAACGATTAGTTATAAAACCCGTTTTTAATATTGCTACTCAAAAAAAAAACAAAAAAAACAATACTATCCTGGGTTAAAAAAATACTACTGGGTTTTAACTATTGAGTCAAAACCTATTCACCTTTTCCAATTATTCAGATCGTATTGGTATCTACCTCGTACAGGTTTCCCTCCACATAAATCTATCTTGAGTCATACTTTAGGAAGCATGTACTGATTTTTTTCTAGGATGTTCCTCCTTTGCATTGACTGACAGAACGTGACTTAATTTTCATTCGAATGACGAAATAGTCCCTTCAGTTTTCCCAACTTTCTCTATCTCTTTCCCTTCCTCGAAATTCTGCTCCCGATTGGTCCGATTCGATCGCCGCCAAAGAAATAGTGGGACAATCCACGGGCACTCAGCAAGCTATCTCACGGATGTATAATTCAGAATTGTCCGCTATATAGCGGATGTTTAATGCATGTCCGGCGGAGCTAACCTGACTCACAGCATTCAATGTTAATACCCCTCCCCCTCTCCCACCCTGCTTTTACCCACGAATATATACATATGTGTACACGCGTGTACATTGTACAATTGTGGTGCATAAGAAACGCCAATGATTTTAGGCAAATTCGATACTTACGCCAAACTTATGGGGGGTAAGACAAATACCATCATCCAGTAACCTTTCACATATTATACTTGAAGTCCAGTAATATAACATCAAATTAGAAACTGTTACTGATTTTGGTTTTTATTTAATGAATGCTTATTATCATCCTCTACAAAATGGTTCGTTCCTTTTTTTATTTTTGTTACTATTTATTTAAAATTTACTTTACTTACCCAGGCGGAAATATTATATATAGTTTATATATAATGTGAAGTATTATATATAATCTTCATTTGTTTTATACATTTTTTATATAAAACAAATGAATATCATATATAATACTTCACACTATATATAAACTATATTTGTTGAATACCAGATTTATTGCCTTCCTCGTAAATATGACTTTGAGAGTCTATTTTCCGTTTGTTCTTTTGAATTTTCTAACATTTTGTAAATTGCTATTTTTCAATGAGGAATTTTAGTTCTAAAATTATATTTCTAAGAGATACACTGTAAATTGTAAATTATTCTTTAATAATAAAGGCAATAGTCTGTTTATACATTTTGACCAAATTTTTTAGCAATAACAAAAGGATTCTGTTCATAAACCCTTACTCATAGTAAACGAGGTTATATATATTTATTTATCTACTAAGGATCACCATGTAAAAAAAACGTGCCTTCGACTCGACCTCCATGGTGTTGCGAAACAGAGTTTAATAAAGATACATTTTAAATGTACCCTAGAAGCGTACACGGCAGCCGCCGGTTGAACACCATAGTGCCTGGGCGAGAGTCGAGCTCGCGTCTGGCTGTATCATCAGGTATCATGTGGTACCTGGAGTTGGCCTTAACCCGCGAGTTTTAATTGTCTAAACTCTAATTTGAAAGTGTTGCGCCGGATAAACTATACACGAATAGAATATAACTTCCCATTCTTAACCTTGTCTGGATAATCCTCCGCCTCTTAATGGCTGCATTTTCATTTGAAAAGTAGCGAGAATTACGATGTCAATGCTATCCATCGTCATTTAACGGCATTGAAATGGAGCAAAATTGCGATTCCCAGGTGTCAGGTGCGTTTTGCTAAGTGGTATAAAACAAGTTCCATTTCGTTTAGATTAGTCTAAACTATTTCAGAGGAGATTTATGAGCAAGAACAATGTTTTATTCATGTATCCTGTTGCCTATTCTATGCTCTACCAAAATTTGCTCACTTCAGCGTGACACAGTAAATGAAGTCAGAATTATTCTCTTATCCTCGGTGAAACTTGCGCAAAAATACGTTCACTTTTTGATCATTCAAAAATTTACCTGCTACACATTTTAACTTTTGTTTTTTCTGTGTAGTAAGCCAAACCCCCTACAAAGACATAACGAGCAAAGAGATACGAAGAATTTCAGAATTCTCACGTCGCACATCAGAGTTTGAGATTATAAAATGCTGGACGACGCTAGCCCGCTATCGTGCATAAAGCTCAGTGCATAGGAAGCAATTAATCACACTCCAGCTTTAAGGAAGAACAGTTCAATTAAATTTCACGATGTACATGCAAATGCAGAAGAGAACAGAGAAAATTGCTGTTTTTGTTCGTCATATTTTCTGTACAAAATCTTTATGTTTTACAGGTTTTAGGTATTTACCAGTATATAGTGATACTATCTAAATAATTTTATTTTACTTTTAGGTCTCGGTTGCTGTTTCGCGATTTTTAAGTATACAAATAGAAATATTACAAACCTACATTTCAGTTTACTTTCAATCATTTTGCGGTTTCAGATCATCGTATTGAATCCGTCGCAGACTGGCCACCCATCTCACGGTTGTGAGACGTGGTTACAGCTGAAATTTTACCTCGATTTCGCTGGGAGCAAGTGCAATTTTTAAGATTAGCACCTGCTCCTGGCGAAATCCTGCGATTGTCCTTATGACAAACTTTTAACTGTATATATATATGCATATATATACACATATATAAATATAAATTTATTATTCATTTATAAATAAACCAATATGTTTATAACAGTTTCCATTGTCTTCTTATTCCTTCTATGCAGTGAAATAGATTTAAATTTTAACAACAATAAAATATTTTGTCTTATTAATAAAAAATAAGGTCGGAAACAACGTCGTAAACAATGTCGTAAACGATATCGTAAACGACGTCGTAAACGATATCAGATATGTTCCCAAAATCCAACATCGTTTACATATCGTTTGCGACGTCATTTATGATATCATTTACGACGTCGTTTACGATATCGCTTACGACGTCGTTTACGATGTCTTTTCCAACGTCGGAATTTTCAATATTGAAGGACAGGGCGGAGGAGACGAGGGTCAAGGAGATGTTGACGAACCGGACGAGGAAGATGACGAAGGAGATGGCAATGGCAATGGAGAGAGCGAAGATGATCAGGAGGACAGCAGCAAGATGAATGTGTGTTAAAAATGTTTTATTTTATAGTATATAAGGGGTTATATCTGCTTATGCTCGGGAAATGGGATTTTGATGATTATTTGTTAAATATACTACAGAGTTGATTAGTACATGTTTACAGGTACTTGTATACATTTTTCAATGAGAAAATATTGAGAAATAAGGAAAATATGGCCGGTTGCCCCAAAACATCTTTTTTTACTCATCACTTGCGGCGACTATGATCACTGTAGATAACTATGCCATATTTCAATCAAATTTTGTTAACATGGCTAGAAAAAGATCAGGAAAATCCATTCATTTTCCCAGGCACAAGTAGATACAATACCTGGATAGTATATATTATACTTTAAGGCACAAAGCATTCAATCGAATGTAGAATTTCTTTTTGACAGAGTAAACAGGGGTATTACCGATACCTTAACCAAAGAACGATAGCCATTAATAGTGCGTTTATTTAAGAAAATGTCAGCCGCAAGGGGGGGGGGGTCAGAAATATCTCCGTCTATCATACTTTATTTATTTGTTTTGTTGCGTAGAAGAATAGGAAATTTCTAAATTCTATACTTGAGATTGATTTGATCGTTCTTTCTGCATTTTCATATATACAGGTGCATCATTGCAGGGTGGCCGCTGGTCCGGGAAACCGAGAATTTTTTGTGACCGTGAAAAACCGGCAAATGACCAGAAATTGAATTTTATACAATTTATAATGATTCTATATTTTAAATCATTCAAACTTAATTTAAAACTTGGTCTTCTTATACAAAAAATATTGGGCCATCGGACAATAACTAGTGTAGTGACGATTACCAGTGCATTCACCTTAATTGGTATTATTATAGACAGTACATTGCATCAATAAACAATTAAAAATGTATATATCTTCTTATTATTTATAAAATAATCAATATTTACTTTACATACTAATATAACAAACTTTATTTTTATGATATGATGTACGAAAATCATGCTTATTCTGTAGGAGTACCCAGGTACCCGGGTGGCTCAGCCGTGCTCTTTTTTTCAATTCCAAAATATTTTAAGCTAAAAATTTCTAAAAATATGTGCAATGCAAATTTCGATAGAGAATCGGTTCATTTATGTAGATTCGAGAAGCATTCGGCCTATCTTTATTAGAAAAAAAGTTATTTAATAAAACTTATGCCGATGGGTACCCGGGTGCCCAGGTGGCAACACAAGGGTTAAAAGCCACTTCAAATTAATACTCATAAATAAACGCCTTTATTCAATTGTATTGTATTGTATTTTATTAATCTCCCTTTTACGGGTTTGAGGGCAGTAATAGGGCTAGGGGGTGCTATACCACTTACCGAGAGATGGCGCCACCGTCGCAAGTTACCGACACCAACAGATGGCGCAACCAACAAAGGGAGGGTTCTGTTCCATGCTAAGTTACCGACAGTCGGTAAGACAGTGAGGTTGGTGATGCAGATACCTGCTGTGATAGCATTGTACCAACGCTCGATAAACAGAGATGCCGGTAAATTCAAGGTTCTGTTCCATGCGAAGTAGGTAAAACAGTGAGATTGGCAATGGAGATTCCCACCAATTTAACATTATAAGGTTCTGTTCTGTGCTAAGTGAACATCGACCAATGAAACAGTTTAGTACCATCAGTCGGTAAAACAGGGAGGTCGGCAATTTTTTATATTAACATTTTTCTATATGTCGGTAAGGTAGAGCACAATGTTACCATCAGTCGGTAAACTGGGAGGTCGGTCACTTTTTAGATTATCACTTTTCTATATGTCGGTAAGGTAGGGAACAATGTTACCATCATTCGGTAAAACAGGGAGGCCGGTAATTTTTTATATAATCATTTTCTATATGTCGGTAAGGTAGGGAACAATATTAACATCAGTCGGTAAAACAGAGAGGTCGATAATTTTTATATTATCGTTTCATCATCCGACAGTAAGGTGGGGAACAATGTTACCATCAGTCGGTAAAACAGGTAAGTCGGGAAATTTTTATATTATAATTTTAAAATTGGTCGGTAAAACAGGGGCCATCGATAATGTACACCTCCAGCCACAGATGGAGCCTCAGTCGCTATATCAGGAGCCTACCATATCAATCGGGTGTAAATAACTGATGACGTCACTCAGTACTTTCTGCCAGCACTAATATCAATGTATCGACAGTCGGAACAAGAATTTAATTGAAGTTTTTGAAAGAATTAAAAAATTAGGATTACGATTGGAACCATCTAAATGTGAATACCTGAGACAGAAATTAGAATATTTAGGTCATTTGATAACAAAAGATGGACTTAAACCTAACACAGCAAAAACAGAAGCTATACAAAATTGTACAACTCCAACTACAGTCAAAACAATACAATCATTTTTAGGACTTGCTGGATACTATAGAAAGATTATTAAGAAACTTCTACACTATAGCTAAACCTTTGACCAACTTAATACGAAAATAATTAATATTGGATTGGATACAACTTGAAAGACCTTAGTTCAAGATTACTTAGATGGAGATTACGCCTTGTAGAATATAAGTATGAGATAGTATACGTAAAAGGAAAAGAAAACAAAGTCGCTAATTGTCTTTCAAGACGTTTTCACTTCAAGATCAAGAAACAGTTAATGATTCAGATTCCACGGTGACATTAGACAGTAGTGATTCTGATATTGAAAGTGATGGTAGAGAACCCACACAAAAAAAACCTGTGATTATGGAGCAAAGAGTATTATGAGATCGAGAAAAGATAAAAATTAGGAAACCATCAGAAGAAGAAGAAAAAGAAGAAGAGAAGGAAGAAGAAGAAGAAAAAGAGGAGGAAGAAGAAGAAGATTACCAACTATATAATGGATTTTTAGAATGGAAAGAAAACCCATTAACGAACAATAGAGTTAAAACTAAACCAAACGTTGAAGGAAAACTTTGGAAATCAATAAACGAATCAGACATGCCAGATAATAATGAGGAAAATTGGATACGTTACTCAGGATTAATAATAACAGAATTTAGAGATAGGGGACTGACAAAGGTAAATTCAATTTCGGTGACACCATTAATGCATTAATGCATCAAGTTTACACCATTGGAAAATGAAACTCTTTTGGAAATATTACAATACTTTTCTAATTATTACCCGCAAATAGGATTTCATATATGTTTCAATAAAATCAAAAAATTAACTAAAGAAGAAAGGAATATCATCGTTAAAAAAACTCACGCTAACCTTCTTGGAGAGAAAAATACAATTCAAAAGGCAAGAGAAATTGGTGAATGGAAACATATGGATGAAGAAATTATGAAATACGTAAAAGCATGCCCTATTTTTCAATTGCAGAAGACAACAAGAGTCACTAATCAAGCACAATCAATCATTCCAGATGCACCTACTAACCCTAACGAAAAAATCGCGTTAGAAGTTTTTGGTCCCTTGCCAGAAACAAAACTAGGAAACTAATACATCTCAAGTATTCAAGACAGATTAACAAGGTATACAGTTCTCGTACCTATGAAAAACGAAACAGCAGAAACTGTAATTGGCAGTATGAGTGATCATTATATATATATATATATATATATAGAATAGAACTGAGGGATACCGGGCGACCTCTCAGAGTATGCAGCCTTATCCTTGCACGCGGGGCTCTACAAGGATGGACGAACCCTTTCTCTAGCTGTATGGAGAACAACAATGACACCAGCAAAACACCAAAAAGTTGTAGATGCGATTCAAAACGATCAAACGCGCAGAGCACCCGACAATGGGTCGGCAAACAATGCCGATCATCATAGAATTCGGGGTGCGAAAAATAATTTAGATGGAAACACAACGACAAACCGGCGAAAGGCCGACATTAAGTGGACGAATCAACTCAAGGATGAATTGCTAGACTGATACGATGCCAGCATTTTTCCTCTTTATCGAGGCTCTGTGGTGCGTATGAATACTCTGTTGTGCCAAAAACACCCGAAGCTTCAGCACGTTTCGATTCAATCCTGGCGAAATCAACGTGCCCACCTCTCGATAAATGGATATGTACACGATGCGTTTCCCAAACCGCTGCTTGATCAAGCTGCAGCCGAAGATGAGGAAGCGACAATAATCCCAACCGCGGAAAGCAGGCATCTTCTGAGAGATGATCACGATTTCAGGGCAAGACGGAACATTAACATGCAAGTTCCTCCTAAGTCCCAAGATCTCGCTGAAATGGATGCCTCCCTTCGTGGAGAAATCTCGCAACAGTCCGACCTCTGGACCATCAATTGCTCAATTTATGGTGCTGCGAGAGCTTTGGCTGGTTCAAATCGAAGGCTCAAACCGACCCCAAGAAATAAGGATCTTGAATCACACACTGAACAAGTCAAAGCTGCTCACAATCAACCAGCACATTGTTGACAAAATACCGCTGTTATCTGACGCAAGAAGGAGAATACAGAAGAGGGAGAAATGGATCAGGAAGAATCAAAAGTCTCTCGCTGACCGATCTCACCTCTTCAGTGAATACCTTGTTTCTGTAAAAAATCTACCCAAGCCTAATGAGGTTGAGACTTTTTGGAGAGAGGTATACTAGGTCCCAAAAACACTGAAGTTTAAAGAAAATACTGACAATATCATCCGCTTCAAGAAATTTTGCGACAACTTCATAAAATCTGAGGAAGAATGTCTATCCGTCACTGCCGAAAAGGTGAAAAAAGCATTTAGAGGCACGAAGAACTTCTCCGCCGCTGGACCAGATTGCATCAAGAACTTCCTATTTGAAGTCGGAGTCGCCCATTTCGCAGTAACTGGTGTTAGGACGCACTATACTCCTACCGAAAAAAGGCAATTTGTCCAACCCTAAGAATTACAGGCCAATAGCTTGTTTGAATACACTGTATAAGATCTTTACAGCTGTCCTAAACTACAGGATTGTTCGGCGAATAAGGCCTGTGTGGCGTGAGATGTACGAACAACGTGGCTCGAAAAAAGGTGTAGCAGGCTGTCGAAAGAACCTGCTAATTGACAGGTGTGAATAACATTAAATTTAAGATGGTAAAGCTTTCAATGAATTTGAAAGTGGGAGGCACAATGCGAGTTTATACCATAACTCTTTTGCATCATTCACAATAATCGGATAAAACAAAAATAATTAGACTAAGATTTTAACTAATGGATGTAATATTTATTTTCTTAGATTTTTAGTGAAAATGAAAAATTTCATTTTTGTATAGAAGTTCTGTTATTATAATTTCTGATTATGCAATATTTCATATGATTTTTACTATGTTTTTTATCACCAAAAATGGAATAAGTGAATTAATAAAAAAGGTATAAATAAAAAATATTAGATTTTTTGTTACTTATACAGATTTTACAATAAGATCTAGTTGCAGATTTCCATAATTCTCATGTTTTTTTAAATTACTATCTTAAACAGAAATAAAACTAAAAATCACTTTATATTATTTATCACACAATGTTTACGAAGTTGGATAAAAAATTCGACTGCAAAATAAATAAATAATTATCGTAACCTTATTCCCTCTGTGAAGACGATATTAATATTAATTAAAAATTTTTTTAATCAATTTATTATTAAAAGGAATGAATTAAAATAATTATGTAATTGTATATGATTTTATTTAAAATTAGGTTTACCAGCATTATCACGATCACCTTCTTTCAATTTACATTATCGAATCATTTAAATTTTCAAAACATCAACTCTCATAGCTCCGTTCCTTTCATTTAGTTTCATGTAAATTTGAATTTGCGCACCGAACTCTTATATCGATGTCTTTCTCCTCGATTCATTGTTTGGCAAGTCGGGAACTTCGCTAAAATAAAACAAGTGAATTTCGTGGTTGAAACTTGTAAGCATAATTCTGATTCACTTTGAAAGAAGTTTATTTCAGTGCGAGTTTACAATGTGATTTTTTTTTGATAGTTTGTAGTGCAAAATAAATCCTCTTGGAGAAAAATTAAGTTCCTCAATCTATAGTGAGCTAAACACGTTGACATCCCAGCATTAGCAGCAGTTCATTCAAGCAATAATGCCAATTTAGGCGCCTTGAGCTACTGCGCTTGCGTTAGGGTCGCGCGCTAGTTGGCCGCAGTTAGCGCGGAATTCAAAATGGGAATTGAAAACAATTCTTGTAATTAAAATAAATAATTATCATAAGATTCACAAGAATGTATAGATGTAAATTGTATTTATTACATTTTTTTTGTGAAACATAAGTTTTTTTTTTGAATTCCCAGAAAATAAACTGTTACTTAGAAAATATGTGTTATAAATTTTTTTCTTAACTGAAATCAAAAGTTACACAATTTATATATATACTCTGGATACCTCTGTGGCGACACTATCCAGCGCGAGCACAAGGTCACTCATGTATTTTATATGGATGACCTGAAGATCTATGCCTCTGGTAAAGGCAAACTTCAAAGTGGTTGATTATTATTAATTTTATAATTAAATAATTATTTGACCACTATTACTTGACTTAAAAACTTATATGTTAATAGGAAGGTCGTAGTTTTGTTATGCGCTGCGATTTAGTCACCGAACTGATTAAGGGTACACTTTGCAAGGCCATTATTCGTGACTTATTAGGGGTAGGAACACCTTTTTGTTCACTTACGCAAAATGAAGTCCTGTTTCATTTTTCTCCTTAGAACTTTTTGTGTGACATCCATGAAACGAGTGATTTCGAAAAAACACGACTTTCGGGTTTTCGGTTAAAAAAGCAGAAAAAACAGGTATATTTGGATGGTCATTACTCGTGACCTATTTGTGGTAGGAACATCTTTTTTTTAACTTACGCAGAATCTAGTCCTCTTGTATTCATTCTCTAGGAACTTTATTTTGTGATAACCCCGAAACGAACTATTTACAAAAAACTGAACCCCTAAATTCAGGTCCGAGTTACAGAGAAACCAAAAAAAAACATGTGATTTTTGACAAAAAATTGACAAAAATCGGGTTTCTTTGATGGGCTGTAACTCCTAGACTATTGGTGGTAGGATACCTTTTCTTTTAAGTTTTACATAGAATTTTACCTACTTTAATTTTTGTGAGAACACTTTTATCCCTGAAATATACAGGAAAGCACCAATCCACTGCCATGTCATATTTTTCACCTTTTACCAAAAAAATTTCCGTGTTCCAGGACAAAATTCTGTTCACAAAACCTATCCCCTTATTATGCACCTCCAAATGAAGTATTTAAGAGAGAAAAAATGACTCCTTTAAAAATTACCGGATTTGCGCCAATTTCTCGACCATATGACTGGACTCTCTTCCCACGCAGGACTCCAGATTGAGTGCACTTCCACTCTCTCGACCAAGCGGTTTTCCATTTAAATCCCTGACCTCTCGATTTCCCCTCAAATTTTAAAGTCGTAAAATCGACTTTTTCTCACAAAAATGAATTCACCATCTCTATACTAGATTTCTTATTTTAAATCTTTTTTTTAAAGGAAATTTCTTTCTTCACTACATTTTTATTTAAATTAAATTTTTTTAAATTTTAAATTCAAGTTTCTATTGAGTTTAATTTTATAATCAAGTATAAATTTCTTATTTTAATTTTTATGTTCCTCCTTTTTCTTTTGAATTCCATGTACTTATTTTTAAAAATTTTCACATTTATTTTATTGTAATAATAATAATAAAAACAAAGGCGACTGTTGTCACCTCCAACACTCACGGCCGCTGTGTAAGCATAACAGCGGTAAAAGACGACCTGCAAACTACACCATGCTCCTAATATTGTACATAAAACATCATCGCAAATGATTTCATACATCGTATTAATTTAACTAATTATATTCTTATCTCATCAGTCACTTGACTTAGTCTTTTACCCTCTAAAAATTAATTATCTTTGGATTTTTTCGTTATAGTACTTATTTGTACGCCTTCCGGAACTAATTCCGATAGGCTATTTCCAGGAAAAAATTTTTTTTTTTTTTTTCTCGTTTCGTTAATTTGAACGTTCGGAACTTCAGGTACATCAAAAAAATCGACATTTTTTAGGAGAGCGAAATAACATTATGTTAAATCGAAATCACCATTTAAAGTTAATAACAAATGTTTACTCCCGAGCTGAAGTGTTTCTGAATTGAGGCAAAAAATTTTAGTTCCGAGAAATAAAAAGTGGAAGTTTACAATTTCAAAGTAACAGGAACCTGAAAATGAAAAAGGCTCGGTTGATGATCACGATAAAAAGTGCAATTTTCAGTTTGAACAAAAAATAGAAATTTGCTCCCGAGAAATTGATTTACTAAATTGGGAGAAAATGAGTTTTGCCTAGAAAAAGTAAACCAATTCCGAGTAAATCATTCAAGAATTTGGCGGTTCTAATTTCATGGTTTTTGAAAATCGTTTTTAGATAGCGACTAGAGATCTATTTTTAAATTTTTTAAAATGATAAAAACTTGCTCCCGAAATATGAGGAGGCTGAATAAGAATAAAAAAGTTTTCATAGAAAAAAACCTTATTCTGTTCCGGGAAAATAAAGATTTAATATGGCGGTATCGCACTGTAACTGTTATCGAAGTTATAAAAGTGGCTTTTGGTGTAAAATCAAGATTTAACATTTTATATTGGAATTTGATTACGGTATTTTGATGCGAACAGCATGGCATCTAGTTTTATTTAAGAGTTTTTTCTTTAAAAAAAAAGTATATTATTATTTTAGAGTATTTAAAAACTTTTAGGAGTAATAAAAATAAGATTGCGAACAAATCCTTTAACAACATGTACCTGATTTTTTAATAATTTTTAATGCAAAAAGCTCATTTTTGCAAAAAATGTCGGTTATCTAGCTTTGTACTGCAACCCTTTATTTAAAAAACGTATAAACTATATCTTACAAAAAAACAACATATTTTCATATTTGCATTTTGTGTTTTGTTTTCCATAAACCCCCAATGTTTTTTTTTTTAAATCTCTATAACTTGTGACTGAATTGAGATATTCATCGTCTTTTTTTCATTTCAATAGCGCTTATTATCTTCTTTTGTAATCCGCAAAAAAATATAAAAAAGGTGTAGTCGAGAATGACGCGAACTCGCGAACTCGCGAACTTATGGCGGTAATGCAGCACTACTGCGCTTGCCCTTTTATTAGTGGTAGCTTTCTGGTACTGGGTCGCAGAAGGCTCATAGACTCAACGTTCTTGGCTAATAACAGCTTTTCTAAGCGCGTCATATATTTGACATTGCACGACGCATCTTATTTTGACTCTAATCTTAACTATACATAGTAATATATCCATTTCTTTGTTTCCAGAAGATATTTGGTAAAATTTGGATACGCTTCTCTGAACCAAGAAATCACATCTTCTTATTAAGAAAAAGTTTTACTTCAAACCGTAGACTTTACATCATTTTTTTAAACGGAATATTTCCTTGATTTTGGTGCAGATACAATCATTTCATTAACATGAAGAAGGCTGCGTGTAGTACTCCCGGAAATTCAGGGAGATGGAAAAGGGGATGAACTAGTCGTCCTGACAATATTCGGGACGAGTAGACAATCATATATAGATTATCTGACTACTCATTCCGAATTTCGGGACGACGAGACGCTTCGATTGAAGAAATGTTCTATAGGACGTATTCAGTATAATCATTTCTTTGATCAAGTAGAATCTTCTCAAAAAAATCATAATTAGCTCGCAAGAATTCTTGATTTTTATAAAAATAATAATATATGAAAATACTTTTAAAAAATACTGATTTCCAGCGATAAGCATAAATATTTTTCAATTAGCATAAGTTCTTCTATGACTTTTCTTTGATTGTAGATTTAATTTTCAAAATTTCTAATGTGCTACATATCCAGACATATCTTTACACTGCTCTCTTTAGCTAGGGCTTACTGAAATCTAGAATTAAAAAAGTTCTTCCTTCATTTTTCTTAATTCTGCCTAAAGAAGTGGTGTGACGATATGAATCGAAAATCGCGCAAGCATTTTTGTTGAAAAACCTCTTTCGCTTTTCATTGCTGAAATTCGTTTCAGATCTTACATTTGAAACTTTTAAAATAAAATCTACAAAATATTAATCCCCAATGACAAAACTCATAGAAAGCATCATGCGACTTGAGAAACAGCTTTGCTTTTTAATACTCTTGCAAAGGGAAATAAAAACTTTCAAATTATCTAATAAATTATTGAAGATATTATGCATGTTTTAGACTAATGCTTTATATAATTTATTACTGTTATTTTTCATTCTGCGAATGAATTATGCATGGCTCATGAAGTGTAAGGTAAAATGGGGATTAAATCAGCCGATAAGGCTTGGTTCGACAAGGATTGTCGCGTTGCTAGAAGTGGCATGGTCGTAGTGTTTCAGGCCTTTCAGGCAAATGATAATAATGAGATGATTCGTGCGGCATGTTCCGTTGCTAAAAAGAGATTTTTGAAAAATTTACAGAATAAGAAAAACGATTATGAAAATAATATTGTTGATCAAATAGCTATATTGTATACAAAATGGATTGGTTGTAAACACAAGTAAAACAGACAATTATGATTATCTTGGTGTCATTGATAGTAATTCTTATAAGTTTGTTAATGCTACGAGGAAATTTGTCAGTTCAGCAAATGCGGTAGTTGGTGCTACTTTAAAAATCATAAACAGTTTCAAAATAGAATCTTGGTCAGTCTACATTGAATTGTTTGAAATGCAGCTAGTGTGTTCGGTCGGTAACATGTCCCTAAACACTAATACGCAAACATTCGCGAAAATTCGAAAGATTTATGCAGAACTGTCTAGATGGAGAATGTGAGCAGGCGAATTACAAAAATATAGTTTAATTTTTAATTAATCTTATCATGTACGCAATATTACCTCATTTTATGTATCAGCAACAAGGGAGGAACTGGGTTGTAGGTGGTCTGTAAATGAGTAACATTATTCTCTAATTCCATTTGTGAACAATTTATTGGAAACCAATTAAAAAAGGTAAAGCCAAAATTTAAAATTACATTTCACGTTTGAGTAACTCCGTATTACATGCTGCAAAATGCCCTGCTTTTTCTTACATTATCACCAAAATGTCAAAATCAATAAAAATGGACTTGAATGCCATATACCGAGCAGCTCTGATCTGATTCTTTATGCAGTCTCACCCGAATCTAACGATATACTAAAGTTATCTCAAGTTCAGAAAAGAGCACTATTGAAAATTATTTATAAAATCGAGGAGAATATTACAATTCCTTTTGTTTGTAACTAATTTTGGAACAAAACTGAAGGCGAATTTCAGAAAAAAATATTTCAGGTTGAAATTCTTTATTTTACAATAATTACTTACGGCTTTATGTTTTTGCTTCAACTTTAGGTAAAAAGTTGCAATTATTATTTAATCCTAATGTTACAGGGCGCATTTTATTCATTAAGAGATTCTCTAGAAATCTCACTGGTATGTTTACATTAAACAAATTTTATTTAAGAAAAGTATGTTTTATAAAATGAATTATTTTATAAGTCCTAAATAAAAAAATTTAAAATAAAAACCTACGGAGGAGACTTGCACAGAATCTTGAAAGAAATAAAATAAGCCATACAACATCAGAATTAAGTAAGAATTGCAACTTTTACCTACAGAGAAAAAAACACAATATTAAACCAATTTTTCTTCAAAATAAAATACGCCCTATAACATTAGGATTTAATAAGAATTGCAACTTGTGCTTAAAGTGAGAGCTAAAACATAAAACCCTAAATAAATACTGTAGAATAAACAATTTCAGCCTGAAATATTTTTTTCTAAAGTTCGCCTTCAGTACTAAACTTATTTCGTGTTCAAAAATGAGCAATGTAAAATATAATTTATAAAATCGACGAGAATCGTTAATTAGTTATTTGTTGATTGTAACTAATTTGAAGGAAAATTGGTTTAATATTAGTTATTTAGAGTTTTGTGTTTTTTTCTCTGCAGGTAAAAGTTGCAATACTTATATAATTCCAATGTTGTTCACAAATGGAATTAAAGAATAATGTTACTTATTTACAGACGACCTACAACCCATTTCTTCCCTTGTTGCTGATACATAAAATCAGGTAATATTGCGTACATGATAAGATTAATTAAAATAAGTAAAGTTTTTTCTGAAATTTTCAACTTTTTACTCTTTTTTCACTTAGTAAAGTGACAAATAATGCAAGTTAACAAATATAGTTCTTTAAAGAATTTATTGTTGTTTTGTTACTATCATCTGTTAGAAAAGTGCTAAGAAGTTGCGGTTTTTTCTGTATTTTTATTGTGGATTATTTTTTCTCTTTTTCCCAAATTGAAAAAAAAATTAATTTACAGAAAGAATTTATCTCACATAAGAGAATTAAAGTCATATATCAAGTTGACGAATATTTATTTTATTTTAGACAAATATATTCACGAAAAAGAAACAGATTCTTTAAAATATGTTTCTCTCTAATGTTTATTTATTATTTGTTGATAACCAAAAAGCAACAGCGAAGTTAAACATTTAAGACAAAGCTGAAACTTTTGAGCACTTATCTAAGAGAAGATAGTTATAAGCAATAAAAAATTGTTCAAATAACCATTTTTATTAGCTTGCAATAATGATTACAATTACAAATCACTCAAGGTACCTATAGGGTTTCGAGGTTGCTGAATTCGAATCCGTTGTCCGTTTGGTCCCATCAGGTTAGGGTAAGGTTAGTTCAAGGTCAAACTTACAAAATTCATCGATAAGCATTTAAGTCAAGGTACCTATAGGTTTTCGGGGTTTCTGAATTCAAATCCGCTGCCAAGGTCAGTTCAAATTCAAAGTTGCAAAATTTATCGCTAACCAATTAAGTCAGGATACCTATAGGTTTTCGGGGTCGGTGAATTCGAATCCGTTGTAAAGGTCCGTTAAAATTCAAACTAACAAAATGCATCGCTTACCAATTGAGTCAGGGTACCTATAAGTTTTCGGTGTCACTGAATTCAAGTCCGGTGTCTGTTTGGTCACATCAGGTCAGGGTCTAGGTCAATTCAAGGTCAAACCTACAAAATTCATCGGTAACCAAATAATTGAGGGTACCACTAGTTTTTCGTGGTCGCTAAATTCGAATCCGTTGTCCGCTTGGTCTCATCAGGTCAGGGTTAAGCTTAGTTCAAGGTCAAACTTACAAAATTCATCGCTAACCAATTAGGTCAGTCTACCTATATGTTTTAGTGTCGCTGAATTCAAATCCGTTGTTCGTTTGCTCTCATCAGGTCAGGGTCAAGGTCAATTCATGGTCAAACCTACAAAATGTATCGCTGACCAATTAAGTCGTAGTACACATAGGTTTTCGGGGTCGCTGAATTCGAATCCGTTGTCAAGGTCTGTTTGAGGTCAAATTTATGAAATTCATCGCTAACCAATCAAGTCAGGGTACGCGGGTATGGCTTTAAGGTTACGAGATAGTGATAGTTTTGCATCTCCGAGAGCACCTATCACAAGGACAATTACTTGTACCGAATATTTTGGGTACAGTCGTTGCAGCTCTCTTTTAAGGTTTCACGTAAATCTAATTTCTTTTCACGTTTTAACGACTGAATTCTACTAATTAAATACCAAATATTGCTTCACGAATTAATGCGTAACGAATTTCTCATTCAAAAACTTGTTTCTTATCTTCAAATGTCGTCTTGATTTTTTCCGCAGTAATACCTACACTTACCCTATATTAATAATAATTTTGAATTCCAATCCAAAAATATGAAGTACAAATAGTACAGTAGGGTAAAGGAACCAGTTGACGAAGACAGAAAATTTATAGGCAAGTTTATTTTATGTATGTACTTTCACACATAAAATTAAAACTTAAGATAAAAATGGCGATAAAAAGACCATTTCGAGGGTATGGCGCAAACTGGCAACTTAACCAAAAAATTCAAATTATTCTAGAATAAACTTTAATTAATGACAGGTAATAATTAAAAATAACACATAAAAAAGAGAACACTGGCAAGTCGATAATTAAATAACAAATATTAAATACGTAGCTTAAATTTAAAAAATTATAAGTTCTTCTTGTTTTCTTTATTTAAAAAAGGAAAAGATTAGTAATGCTCTAATAATTCACAAGCGCAAAAATCCCGGAATTAATAAATATTTGAAATATAATAATCGTTAGATACAACCATAAAGTTTAATTTTGAGTTAATCTAAAAAGTACTCTCGCAATTAATAATCGACAATCGGTTCATAAACGTAAATGTCGAAGGCACCATTTCGATTTTTCCCAATCATTGTAGTAACATTTTAGATTATAAAGAATACATAAATAAAAAAGTAACTGAATTTGTGGTGAAACAATTTCGATCTCACCCACGTAAGAAAATGACGACTTTCCGTCAATTTCATAAAGGAATCTATTACAGATATTAAATTCGGAATGAATTTCTCTTCTCAAAAAAATTAGTTTTTTAGAGTTTGTAGTTTAGAGTACCTACATTCTTATAGTAATGATTTTATTTTAATATTGATTTCATCAAAAATATTTCATGTCAAAAATATCTAGTGATCCTCGACAACTGGTGCACTCTCGGTTACTGGTGCCTTCACGCTATCAGTTATTATAAATTGAAATCTTGTAGAAATTATAGTTTTGCCTCAGTTATAAGTTAGAGAATTAATTAAAATCTCATGGGTAATTAAATTAGGAGTACTGATTTCAAATTTCTTACTGCACTTCTCATAGAATTTGATCATGAATTTCTAAACCCGGTTCAAGAGTGATCATTTGAAAACTGGTTGGTCAGCTTCTGGAGCTTTCAAGTCGCATAAAATGCATTTATAATAGAATAGAGGATGAATCTCTGGCATTGAAACACTTTAAGAAACTTGTATATTCTTGAAGAACTCTCTCTCTCTCTCTCTCTCTCTCTCTCTCTCTCTCTCTCTCTCTCTCTCTCTATATATATATATATACCTGTATTTGACCTTGAAATGCCCTTAAACTTGACGCGGTGAATGTAAATGGACGTCGGATTTCGATTCAGTGACCCAAAAAACATATGTAAAAGGTTTTTGAAGTTTGTGGAACGGCTTTTCCTATGGTTGACCTTGAAATGACCTTAAACTTGAAGCTTTGGAGGTAAATGGACCTCGAATTTTGATTCAGTGACCCAAAAAACATATCTGAAAGGTTTTTGAAGTTTATTGCACGGCTTTTCCTGTATTTGACCTTGAAAATTTTTATTGAAAAACATATGTACATTCTTCAGTAAAACTATGCAAAATACAAAAAAGGAAAGTTAAGTAACTATATCCTTAATTATAGATTTTATACTTTCACAGTGACACATTATGAAAAATTAAAATTGAAAATTTTAAGCTTTTTCAATTTTAATTTATCATAATGAGTCATCGTGAAAGTATTAAATTTATGATCGAAGAACTCTACGGGGAGAGTTTTCTTACTAAAAATAACACTTTCAGTAAGCTCAGGACTTCTAAAGGTAAGCTACTTACATCTTCAGCTTTCTTAAAACGGTGTAGGGACAGTATCATCGTGCCAAAATTCTTACAGTTAAAAAATCATTTAGGAACATCCAAATCCAAATCAATTCTACATGAAACAAGTTTGTTTCTCCCGAAAGAAAGAATACAACATACCATGTTACGCCAGGCTCAATTTCCCTCCTCAAACTTAACAAAACAAGAAAAAGCAGCAACTGAAGAACTCAACCACAATGAAGATACCATAATATTACCCGCAGACAGAGGCAACACAACAGTAATAATGAATAGAGAGGACTATGACATCAAAATCATGGAACTTTTAACTGACGATACATATGAAAAACTTGAAAAAGACCCCACAAAAACAATAGTCAGCAAAACGAAAACCCTCCTAAAGAAATATGAACTTGACAGCGTAACAATAGCTTAATTATTACCTACTAATCCCACCTCTCCAAGACTTTATGGACTCCCAGAAGTCCACAAAAACAACATTTCACTCAGACCGATCGTCAGTGCAATAAACTCACCAACTTACAACCTAGGACGCTTTTTTGCCAAAGAACTGTATCTTTTCACAGGAAACTATCACGCACGTCCAAAACTCTTTTGACTTTATCAGAAAGATACAACAGATCCACATTCAACCCGAAGACATCTTAGTGAGCTTCGACGTAAAATCTCTTTTTACGAAAGTACCAATCTCTGATACAATCGATATTATTAAATCCTTTGCAAAATTTCCTTCCGATTTCATACCTTTGATAGAACACTGTCTCAATAATACTTACTTCTCCTTCAATAAACAATTTTATGAACAAACTTCAGGAGCAGCAATGGGATCTCCAATCTCACCTGTAATAGCCAACATCTTTATGGAAAAACGTAAAGATCCGTTAAAAACCAGAGATCGCAAATTTGGACGATTACATTACACTCTCATGAATGAGAATGTAATTACTCTTTTGCGTAGAGTAAGAGAGGTATTTGTAAACATGTTTCCACTGGGAATTGACGTAATAGTAAACATTTTTCCCTCAGTAATTTTGAGTAATAATCAAAAAAAATTTAAGGAAATTATGATTTTTAAGCTTTGAAACCGATAATTTACGCTACTATATTTTCCATGGGGTCAGTTGAGGTAAGTCAAGAAAAATCTGTTGTCAGATTTATCGGGCTATTCAGGCGTAATCAGCCAACCAATTTTCTTGTTAGATACAAAGGAAAAGAATAGGATTCCGGGGTGTTTCATTTCCTGATATTTTTATTTTACGCTACGCCCTAATAAGTATACTTGGCGTAATTTTTTTTTACATACAATTATATTAAAATTATTTTAAAATGTAATTTTAATTATATTAAAATTATAAAAATAAAATTTTACATACAATTACATACAATACAATACAAATAAAACATAATTTTATCCTTCTATGCAGGCCTCGGACTCACCACACTATTGCCATTATTTTACACTTTTTTTAACGATGACACTATTTTACTACTATTTCGAAAAAAATTACACTAAATGGACTATTTTCTCACAATTTTCTACTAATGCCACTATTTCTTTACTTCTTTTTTTTTTTTTTTGTAATATTTTCGAACTTCTTAGCTAATTAGCTACAAATTGTCTCAATGGCTGATTAGGAGCCGTTCGAAATTACGAATTTCTAAGCCAAAAAGATGAGCTTTTAAAAAAGCAGGTGAATTTAGAACTATATAGTTCAATTTTCGACCAAAAAATGAATTCTCAAAAAATTACGTAAATTTTCCACAAAACAGTTGAATTTTCTACCAAATTTTTTAATCTTCGCCAAGAAATGTGATAGTTGATATTTAAACCAAAAAATATTTTATGTTTAAATTAAAAACAGTTTAATACAACCCAAAAATATGCCTTTTTAACAAAATATTCGAATCCTAAACTAAAGCAGATTAATTTCCTACCAAAAAATGCAAATTTTTAACAAAATACATAGATTTTCTACCAAATAGTTAAATTTTAAGCCAAGAAGATTAACTTTCTACTAAAAACACGGATTTTCGACAAAATACATGAATTGTGAACCAAATAGTTAAATTTTCTACTAAAAAAGATACATTTTGAGCAAAAATGGAGTAGTTAAATTTTCAGTTAAAAACATTCATTTTGTAACAAAAAAGGAGAATTTAAAAAAAAATAGTAAAGTTTTCAAATGAATAAATAAATTTTAAGGCCATGTAACGAGTATACCAGCTGATCAAGTTAGTCTTGAGATCAATATTTTTTCACCCATATTTAAAAATAAAAGTTAAAAATTCTTTTTTTCACATATTTTAAATTATTGTTTAAGAACTGTTATTTCGCATTAAAAACTGAGTAAGAAAGTATTATACAATAATAGGATAAATTGAAAACTGCGCGTTTTATGGAGGTTCGTGTATTACAGAAAATCGCTTTTTGCTACCAAGGTTATTTAAGCATTTTTGCACTTGACTTTTGTTAATTGTTTACTAACTTTAGGCAGTTTATAAACTTCTCAAATATTTGATTAAAAAAGAATTATTGACCAGAAATCTGTTTTCTTCAAGGAAACATTGAGTTCAACGAGTTTTAGCTTGAAGATGGTCGAGGTTCACCGTACGACTTGGTACGACTTGGTACGTGGACACGATCATGAACATGAAACCTCATTTTTGATGCATTTTAGTTTAACAATAAAGGAGAATAAGGTCTTTCTCAATAGTAATGACAGAAGTATTTTAGATTTTTTATGATTTAAAAAAATTGCTTACAGTTTAAGAAAATATTTCTGTGTTGGAAAGATTATATTCTCTGAATTAAAAATTAAATTAATATTTTAAATTAATTAAATTATAATTTTCCTAGAATTTTTCACGCTTGAATCAGTTATAATTCAAATGTATCTTTAATTCTCGAAATATGAAATATAAAACCTGTCAATTATGTACTTTGAAATAACTTCCTCATTAATTTCAGATGTCATGCAGAAAAACGCCGCGCTAATCTGGCGCTCAGTACAGAAAGCGGAAGCATGAAAAGGATTCAAATGTAGAAAAAGAATCTGGTTCCATGAATAGGTTCGTAAGAGCAAAAATGGACGTAGTAAACCTTATAGAAGAACAAGTGTATGAAATTGATGGGACTTAGAAAGTCGATCAAATTCTAAAAGTTCAAGACTTTCAAGAAATTGAAGAAACTGAGAAAATCGTTCAAATTCCAAAAGTTCCAGACATTGAAGAAATTGAAGAAAAAGATGAAATCAATGAAAAAATAATTCAGTCTCCATTTATACGTAAGGTAATATTTTTAAACATATATTCTTTTAATAGAAGATGTCTTGAAGTTTCGGTTTTTAGGCCATTAATTTATTAACGTACTTTTGGAATCCTGATGTGGCCGTAAGTTTTGTGAGCGAAACGTTGAAATAACGTAATTAATAAATCATTTTTTATTAAAATTCACCTTCTTGGCTGAAAATGTTTAATTTAGTAAACTTAACTGTGCGTAGAATTCTTAAATTCCCAAGAATTTATGTTGAGCAAATGCTCTCGAGAATATGCTCAGAATTTAAGCTCGAACAAAGCATTTATAGAGCATTTAAGAGAATTTGAAGCATATATTGTTAAAAACATATATTAATATATATAATTAAAAACTAAAGGTTAACAACCACCGCAGGGTCCCACTGGGAGCAACTGTCATCTAAAAAAGTAGTATGCGAAAATTATTATTTTACATATTTTATGAAAGTGATATTTAATTCCGAAACTGCAAACTTGCAAATACTGGGAGGTTTTAGGAGGTTCGAAGGAGGGCTTGAAAATACTGGAGGTCGTAGGAGGCTTAAAGGAGGATTTGTAAAATACTGGGAGGCTGTAGGAGGATTAAAGGAGGACTTGGGAAATACAGTTGAGATTATAGGAGAACTACAGGAGAACTAAATTCGGAATGCTTAGGCTTTAAGAGAATTAAAATAGGATGTGCATGCTCAAAAAGGCTCAAAGGAGGTTTTATCTAGAATTAGCAGGTTTAATGTAGGCTTACAATTTTGACTCGGGTGGTCAGAATACACTGTGAAGATTGTGGGCGATGGACGTAAGTTTAAAAATATTATATATGGTTTTCTACTACACTGTTTTCCTTTATTTGATATAATTGAATATATTATTTACATTTAATATTTATCAACGCAAGTACTTGTATTATACAAAATTCATTACAATTTGCAACTTTATTAATTATAAATAGCATATACAAGGATTGAAATATTAATTTTGCCATGCCTGCTCAGAAACAAGTTTGACCTTAAAGTTTCGGTTAAAGTTTGTACCTTGAAAATTCTGTTTTAGGAATGCTTCCAAAGTATTTTTTCCGAATATGAAAAGAATCGCTAGGCACCCTTTTAAAATAACTCGATATTTGCTTGTTTTTTAAATCAATTTTTGTCATTTTTTTCCTAAGAAGCATGTAATAAGTAAAGTGTTCTCTGATAAAAAACTTTACTTTTTCGTCTGAAAAAGTTTCTATGTGATTAATATGGATTGCCTTTCCTCATTTTTCTTTATATTATACGTTCTGAGAAAGAAACTCTCTTTTACGACGTCATAACTACAGTCCATTACATGTTTTAGAGAAAACTTTACTTATTACTTATTCCAATCGAAAAAAATCACATAAATTGATCAAAAAGCAACAAATATGGAGTTATTTTAAAACGTAGTTCTGAGGAGGCGTGAGAACTATTCAGACAATTTTTTGAAAAAACTGATGGACATAATAAGATAAATGTTAAACTTAGTAAAGTTAATTATTGACGGCTTGAAGCCGACAGATCTATCAAAAGCGAGGAATACTGCCTTAGAGGAACTAAAATATTTTGATGATAAACCGGAACTGACCAAAAATGTTGTAAAAAATTAGTAAGTTTTCTTTTCTTTTAAATCCAATTAGTGTTTTCTTGCATTTATTTTTCATTTTTATACAAATTTTACTCACAAATATTTACAGAAAGCTTCATTGGTCTTGCATTACGATAAGGACTACGTAATACGAAAAACTGCCAACGTGATATTGAAAAAATTCTAATCAAGAGAATTAGCGATGCAGTTTACTGCTGTGAAAAGGGTGCCAAAACGTAAAGATCCGTTAAAAACCAGAGATCGCAAATTTGGACGATTACATTACACTCTCATGAATGAGAATGTCAAAATATATAAATTATTTTTCCCGTAAACGATATTTCAACGGATTTCAAAAGATTCCAAAAGATTTGAAAGTATGTCAGCGGATTTCAAGGGGGTTAAACTGTTTAAAGGTATTTCAAAGGACTACAAAAGTATTTAGAAGAAAATAAAATAACTAATGATATAATGTGTATAATAGTATAAAAATGAATTTCAACAGCCAAAACAGGTGTCGATTAGCATATTATTTTCAAGTAATTAGAAGGAGGAAACTGATATAAAAAATTCTTTGTACCCCCCCCCCCCCCACACACACACACGCAAGTAAGGATTCGTAAGATCCGCCCCCCACTCCCTGGAGAAAAGTGAGCTACTGAAGATGAGTAGAAAATTGATAATTCAGTTAATCGAGATAATTACTAATTCGTTAGCGAAAACCGCTAATTTTTGTAACATTAGTGAAAATATGTGACTTTATTCAGGATTGGTTATATTGTATAATAACCCGTAGGGGCGACATCTCCTAAAAATAACGTATTGGTCACACTTCATCCAATGGATCCCACGCAGAAAAACGCAGTTGCCATTTGCGTTCTTTTTTATGTATCGAGTCCTGTAGCCAGGAACCGTTTGTTCCGCGGAAATAGGTCCCCGGAATTTTTTGAATGGATATTGTGCAGAATGGTCTCCTAAATCCGACGGTATGAGTCGCTTCCGTGAATTTAGGTCGTTCTCTAGATATTGTTAATTAAACATTTTTTCATAAATTATGCGATATCTCCTAAAATTATTAAGATTTTGAGAACATTGTTTTTGAAACTATTAGGTCTTATCCGAATCAGCCATTTTTGTCGTGTGCAATTTTTGGTCTGCCTCATAGTTTTTGCAAAAAACGCAAAAAAAAGCATATTACAATGATCGATTTTTATGCATTTTTTATGGATCTTTTGCAGATTTATCTTCAGAATTAGTTAGATTGTGTTAAGACAAATAAAAATTCTTTTGCACATTTTTGCATCTGACCCATAAAAAAGCCACAAACAAGTTTTGCAAGAAGGTTACTTTGAACCCGATTGTTTTGCCAACATTTATTAAAATTTTCACATTTTGTTTTCTCATTCTGGTAAAGAAACCATAGAGGGAAATAATTTGTATAGGACTTTTTTCCTTATCTCGAATACTTATTATTATTATTATTATTATATCATTAAGCCGTTTCCCTTTCGTGGTAGGCGTGAATGGCTCGGTGGTAAAGTAGTGATGAGTGGATGGGTATATAGGTGAAGGGTAGATAGGTATATAGGTTTAAGGAATAGATATTTTAGATTGATCTAGAATTCTCGTGTTACTTATTTAAATAAAATTATTGCAATCTTTGCCAAATCTTCGTAAAATCTTCGTGAAATCTTTTACACTTGTCTGAAATCTTTGCGAAACCATTGAAATCTTTGTGAAATATTTGTAAAATAATTGTGAATTCTTTAAAGATCTTTGTGAAATATTTAAAATATTTTTGAAATATTCGGTAATATTTGTCAAATTATTGAAATCTTTGTGAAATTATTACAATCTTTGCCAAATCTTCGTAAAATCTTCGTGAAATCTTTTACACTTATCTCAAATCTTTGCGAAACCTGTGAAAACTTTAGGAAACCATTGAAATCTTTGTGAAATATCTGTAAAATAATTGTGAATTCTTTAAAAATCTTTGCGAAATATTTAAAATGTTTTTGAATGATTCGGTAATATTTGTGAAATTATTGAAATTTGAGTGAAATCATTGTAAGATCTTTGCAAAATATTTGGGAAATCATTGAAATTTGAGTGAAATCATTGCAAAATCTTTGTGAAATGTTTGTGAAATCTTTAAAAATCTTTGTGAAGTATTTGGTAATATGTGTAAAATTATTGAAATCTTTTTGAAATGAATGCGATCTTTGTCAAATGTTCGTGAAATCTTTTACACTTATCTTAAATCTTTGCGAAACCTGAGAAATCTTTGGGAAATCATTGAAATTATTGTGCAATCATTAAAATATTTGTGAAATATTTGTGAAATCTTTGCGAAATATTTAAAATATTTTTGAAATCTTTGGAAATATTTGTGAAATTATTGAAATCTTTGTGAAATTATTGCAATTTTTTTCAAATCTTTTAAACTTATCTGAAATCTTTGCGAAACCTGTGAAATCTTTGGGAAATCATTGCATTTTTGTGTAATCTGTGAAATCTATCTGAAATCTTTGCAAAATATTTGAAATATTTGGGAAATCATTGAAATTTGTGTGGAATCTTTGCAAAATCTAAGTGGATTCTTCAAAAATATTTGTGAAATATTCAAAATATTTTTGAAATATTCGTTAATATTTGTGAAATTATTGAAATCTTTGTGAAATTATTGCAATCTTTGTCAAATCTTTCAAATTTATCTGAAACCTTTGCAAAACCTGTGAAATCTTTGGGAAATCATTGCATTTTTGTGTAATCTTTGAAATCCTATTGAAATCTTTGCGACATATTTGGGAAATCATTGAAATTTGAGTGAAATCATTGCAAAATCTTTGTGAAATGTTTGTGAAATCTTTAAAGATCTTTGTGAAGTATTTGGTCATATTTGTGAAATTATTGAAATCTTTGTGAAATTATTGCAATCTTTGTATAATCTTTGAAATCTATCTGAAATCTTTGCAAAATATTTGGGAAATTATTGAAATCTTTGTGAAATTATTGCAATCTTTGCCAAATCTTCGTAAAATCTTCGTGAAATCTTTTACACTTAAATTACGAATTTTTTACAAAAAAGTAGAATTTTCTACAAATAGTTGAATTTTCTACCAAATAGTTGAATTTATTGCAAAGTTATTGAATATTCAATCAAAAAGACAAATTTTCTACAATACACTTGAATTTTCCACCCAAAATGATGATTTTTTAACAAAAATTATTAATCTACACTTAAAAACTCAATTTTTGACCGGAAATGGAATAGTTTAATCTTCATTTGAAAGAAATTAATTTTCAATTTTAAAAACGAATTTTTAACAAAGTAGTTCAATATTCAGTCGTTCAAAACTCCCTCTGCCATACTTTCCCCTACTTCCCCTCTCCTCACTTCAACCTTCGCTTCCCCTCCCTTCCCCAACTTCTTCCTCATCTATTTATCACTTCCCCTCTCCACACTACCCTACTTCCCTCCTCTTATTTCCCCTCCCTTCCCCAACTTCTTCCCCATCTACGTATCACTTCCCCTAATTCCCCTCTCCTCGCTTCCCCTACTCCCCTCCTCTTATTTCCCCTCACTTCTCCTACTTCCCCTCCCTAATTTCCCCTCACTTCCCCTCTTTGGAAAAAATTACGACGAACGAAACCCTAAAAATGAGAGTTTTCTCTAAACTCGGGGGTTATTTCAGCTGTTGAAACTTTCAAATCCATAAAAGAAAGAAATGTTGACTTTTTCTTGGAGTCGGTTGGATTGCAACATTGTGTGTAAGGGAACACTGCGGCCTACATAAACCACTAAAAAGGGCGTCAGTCGGTCCCATTCATGTATTGCTGGCGGATTGTCCCATTGTCACTGACACGCGACACTCAAAGGTGCATTCCGCCAGCACCTACCTCCACAATGGCATTTTTCAATTTTCTTTATGCTTGATTTTTGGGCTAATTTGGCCCATTTCTGGACAGTACTACAACAGCGGTGGCTCAAAAATTGCCCAAAAATCGGCTGGCATAAAGAAAATCTTCAAAAACCATTGTGGAGGTACTGAGGGTACTTTTTTTCAAGGCCTGGCGGCGCCAAGCCACTTTCTTGTTCCACGGAAAATTTTTCCATTTATGGACCATCCATAAACTACGTTACCAATTTTAGGCTTTTTTACCTCCCCCTCCCCCGAATGTAACGCAGCCGTTGGCTAAAAACGGATTTTACGCTTATAAATTATTTTAAATAAAATTAATGTAGAGGAAATATTGAATTCAATACGAAACACTTTAAATTTCTGAGATTTCAAGCTGAAATATATTGCATTTTCAACACAATAGTTGAATTTTCAACCAAAAAAGTTGATTTTCAACCAAGAAAAATAACTTTTAAGCCAAGAAGTATGACATTCCTACCATAAAAGATGAATTTTCAATACAAACGGATGAATATTTAACAATATAGATCAAAAACTTTCCAAACATAATTATATTTCTGTATTCAGTAACCGTTCCACCGTTTATATGTAATATGAAATCACATTAGAAATCTCTCTTATTCTTAGCAGACTTCGAGTTTATTAAAGTTTATATTGGATGAAAATTGTGACTAAATGAATTAACAAAATAGAGTTAGAATAATACCTAATCAAATTGTTAATTTTTCTTTGTAAGAAGGTATATTTTCACCAAGTGTTACACATATTTTTTTCATCGAACAAAAATGCTAATAATTTTTCCGTTTTGATTTACTAATTTCAAGAAAAAAAAATTAATGAATTAGAAATGTAGAAAAGTTATCAGCTAACTCAGAAATAATGTCTAATAAAATTATTGAACTTTATGTGTAAGAAGATATCTGTCAGAGAAAAAATGATCCTTTTCATTGTATACGTTTTTTTCATCAGGTGACACTAAGAGAGTTCGAAAAACAAAAGTTTATTGGCAATGCTGCGTACCGGGGATGCAGGTCCAATAAATCAATTTTGAGACATGCATTTCCGAAGGATGAGGGGCAAAGTCGTTTATGGATAAATATGATTAAAAATCCAGATCTTGATTAGCTGACAACAGAGTCATTGAGAAACTATCGAGTTTGTCAATTATATTTTTTGAAGTGCAGCTACACAATAACATCTGTTCGTCGGATATTGAGAAACGATGCTGTTCCCGAATTACTGTTGAATCTCACATAATCTACTGAAAGAAACATTGCCAAGAGCAGCGTGGATTCTTGATAAATATGGAGTTGGAGGAAGCTGCTCAAGCGTATTCATCAAAACAAGCTATAATGCAGTACATAAAAAAGCTACAGATAAAGAACCGATGAACATGTGTTCATGAATTTTTAACGTTTTAATTTGAGAATTAAAAATTAATTTGAGTGTAAAAAGTAGTATTATAAATACAACTATCTACGTTTAAGAACTTGTCAAACTAATTAACTATTTAACCTTTCACCACTTACATTTTTACAATGTTGCTCGTCATTATATGAAATGGATAATAGGTACAGTTTTTGATTTGTGAAGAAATGTATGGATAAAAAATATTCAAAATATTGAATTTCATTTCAAAGAATTTACAATGAAATTTAATATTATTAATATTTTTTACCTACATTTATTACACGTATCAGTACCTGCTCCTTTTATTTTACATTTAAATTTCCCGGCATACGTCGCCATATTGAATTTTAGTTCCGATATGTACGAAAAATCTAACACGATTTAAACTATATTTACAAATTTTAAGCAATTTCCAAAATATGTAAATTTTTGAAGACTTCAAATAAAGGAGCTTTTTAGGAGTTTTGAAAGCTGTAAAGATAATAAAAAAGTTTTATTTTAAAGATTCCTGGAAAAACTGTATATGATTTTTTATTTAAAATTATTCATTTCAAGGGAAAATTGACGACGTTATTCGTTTCAAGATTGTCCTTCGGAGATATAATTCTGAAATTTTTATCTTGAATAAAAGGCAGTGGTTTCAATTGTTTATAAACTACTTATGTTACGAAAAAAATGGGTGAAATATCGAGTTCTTTGAATAATTTGAAACTACAGAGGAAGTCAATGCCAAATAAAGAACAAACACTAAGATAATACAATACATGAGGTTTATTCTGTATTCTCCAAATCAAATATTCTAACCCAAAAAGAATAAGTTCTTATAGTTTTCAAGGTTTTTACCATGAATTATGAAAAAGTATACATGTGGTGAGTGTGCGAAGAGGACAATAATCTACTGTAACACATAAGATTTAAAAAGATGCGGAACTTAGTTTACTTTTTTAATGAAACCAGTATAGACTTCATTTAAGTCGAAATCCTGTTCAAACATAAAAAACTGATTGGTTCGAAGAGAAGTGCGCGCATTCTGTAAACATATTGAAAAGGAAAATCTTTTAGAAAAGGTGCCGGGCTAGGACCATGTGACTTTTTGGATTTATTAGAAAGACATTGACTTCTTGAAGGTTAAAGTTGAAATTCTTTGTTGAAAATTAATTTTATCAATTGAAGTTCCACGTGTTTTCTTGGATATCAATCATTTTCAGTCAACATTTCAACAATTTAGTTCTAAATTCATATGATTTGATTTAAGTTTTCCTCTTTTGTAGTAAAATAATGTTTTTGATTAAAAATTTGAATACACACCGAAAAGCTTATGCAAGTACTTTGTTGAAATTTCATTTCATTAATCGTGTTCAAAATTCTATTTTTGTTGGTATCTCTGACACTATGTGTGTACATATGTATTCAGCATTATTTTATATCAGGACTAATACTCTCATATTGGTTATAAATTGTTGTTTTCAGATCGATTTCGTTGAGACAAGAAAGTACTGATTGACAAGCGACATAGTAAAAGAGATTCGAAAAAACTATAATTTCCTACATCATTTCTAGAACAAGGAGAAAGTGATAATAATTTTCTGAATAATGACATTTGTAAATGGTGTAATTTATTCTAGAAAATTATATCTTTTAATGATTTACTGAACAAAATATTTTGTTTAGAAGAGAATAATTGTTTCAACTATTTTAATTCTACTTAATATTTTGAAGATGTTATAACCATTAATAGGTTATAACGTCCGAGTTTTTGAAATTTTAGTTAATATAAATTTCGATGTTGAAACGATTATTTTGGACAAATGAATTTAGAAGAACATGAAAAAAATCTGCCTCAGCTCAGATTTGAACAAAAGTAATCTTTTTAATATTGAAATTTTTATTAGATAGAAATTAAGAACTCGGATGTTAACATCTAATCATAGTAATAACATCTTCCAAATAATAATTAGAATGAACCTACGTTGATCAAAAAGCAGGTGATTGCAATTCAAAGCAAGTGATACATCGTTCATAAATATAAGAAAAAGCAATGGTCCCAAATTGGAACCTGAAGGAACTCCAGATGAAGGCACAAACGGAAGAGAGGAGTAGCCACCATACCGAACTATATGATTCCTATCAGTAAGATGCGATGCTATTAGCACCAAGAGCTTATGCGGAACTTCCATTTTACAAAGCTTATTAAGTAATAAAGCATGGTCGACCTTATCAAAAGCTTCAGAAATATCTGTGAAAATAACATCAACCTGATCGTAATAGGCACGAAGGTCCTTTATATTCTGCATAAATACAAGTCTATTGGAAGCGGTAGATCTCCGTGGAATGAAGCTATGTTGAAATGTTAATATATTTTTAGCAATAAGAGTATATATAAAATCATGCAGTCCTTCCTTAAATACAGGACATACTCTAGCCTTTTTCCATTCCTCAGGATATGTACCACGTTCTAATGCTAGATTAAATATTTTGGTGAGAATTGGAGTAAATATAAATTCACAATAGCTAACTACAAACGCGGGTATCATATCAACCCCAGCAGTAAGTTTATTTGATAACTTTTCAATTGCTTTTGACACAGTGCTTTCGGAAAATTGAATATTATCACCTAGTCGCCGTTCCTTGAAATTGCGTTGTTGTATCAATGTTTGATTTCGGGAAATCCGATATTCTTTGATTGCATCCGGAATCAAGTTCTTGTTCTTCATCATAAGATATAATCGCATCATTTTTGAGGGATCTTCTTCTGAACGAAATATGACCTTGACAGGACGTGCTAGGTCCAGGGATTGCTGTACAATACGGAAGACACGTATAGTATTAGACTAAATCATTACAGATGGATTAATTATTTCAAGCCAGTCAGTGACTTGAATTATATAATTGCTTAGAGATGATGCATTTGTCATCACATCCTTGTTGGTATGAGAGATCATGATGTTAGTTGGCTTCGATTTTATTTACCTTCTCCACAACATTCATCTATCCTTTGGTCAACAGAACTAGTAGTCTCATCAACGTTTTTTTCCAGTTCGGTCAAACCTATATCAATTTGTGACACCATAGTAGAGACATTTTCAATTTTAGAAGATAGATAGTCAACAGAGATACGTGTTTTCTCAAAATCTCTTTTCAGTTCTGCGTTCGGTTTCCAGGAATCTTGCAAAGGGTTAAGGTTCTTCAGGCTCATCATTCACACCGAAAGTTCTGAATTTTTTCTACTCTAATCTACATTTTATTTCAAATTTCAATTGGCTGTGAAGGACCAGGCACTCGAAGGACTAGTTTGACAAAAATTTATTCAGGGCTGGTTGGCCAACTTTGGCTGCTACTGGCAGCAAAGGGAGTCGATACCTCCATTCCGTTGACTTCTGGTTTACCATATGGATAGGTTGTTTCGCTCAAAATGTTCATTTTAGTTTTTTTTTTTTTTTTTTGATTTTGAAAATGCCATAACTAGTCACCACTTAAGAAATAATCAGGAAATAATTTACACTTGATAACTTTTGATTTTGTGCACCTCGATCACCTTTTATTATGCCCCGAAAATGCCCTAAAAAATGCAAAATGGCAGTTTTCTATCAAATTCATGCTAAAGAAGGCATTTTTTGGAATTTCATCAACATGAATTATTTCTTATCGCTGAGTGGCGAGCTTCCAAGTATTTTCAAATGATTTTAAATTTTTGAAACAACGATTATTTGCTTAACCCATTTCTTCCGTCTGTAAGTCGTAAAAAGTTATTGCCTCGCGGAATAATTGATAAATGTCTAAAGAAGTGCTTTCTTTAACATATTTGGTAATTATTCAAACAATTTCCATTTGTTTAAACAATTCTTCCTCCTTAAAATTGTAAAAAGTTATTATTTTCTGAAATTATTAGGACAATTTACGAATGTTGAAAGGAATAAATTTTCTAAGGATATTTAATAAGTACTTAAAATATTTTGATTTGTTTAAATAATTTTTTCTCCTGTCAAGCGTGAAAAGTTATCATTCCTTGGAATAAATGACGCAATTAACATATGTTGAGGGTAATATTTTTTTCTTAAGGATATTTAGCAACTTTCAAAATAATTTTTTATTTGTTTGAACAACTTTTATCTGTTTAAACCATTTTTTTGTGACACATGCATGGTTTCAGCCCTTTTCGACGCCTATCAAGCGGGGATAAAGCTCTACTTCTTACTCCCTAGGGAGTAAAAAATACTTTTTAAAATACCGAATATTTTCATAAATTTCCGCAAATTTTTAAAAACGAATATTGGGTAATTTATGGTAAGTTACTATATTTACCGGTACAATTACCATAAATTAACACAATATTTCATAAATTTTCGGAAATTTATGGAAATTGTTGAAAATGAATTTTGGGTAATTTATAGTAAGTTACCATATTAAACGGTAAATTTACCATAAATTACCGAAAAATGTCATAAATTTCCGGAAATTTATGGAAATGTTTAGAAATGAATATTGGTTAATTTATGGTAAGTTACTTCATTTACCGGTAAGATTACCATAAATTACCGAAAATTTGCATCCAGAAATTTATGGAAATTTCTAAAAATGAATGTTGGGTAATTTTTGGTAAGTTGCCATATGTACCGGTAAAATTACAATGAATAACCAAAAATTTCCGCAAATGTATAGACATTATAATTGAAACCAGGAATTTTTTTTTGAATTTTTTAATATTTGGAATAAGTTAACATAAATTTCACGCTTTTTTATTCAAAATCTAATATGAACTGAAATCATGACTGTATTTCGAAAAATGTCTGAAATCATCTATTTGTTATAAAAAATGATATCCATATCATAAACTGACATCGAATTTGACCTATCACTTACGATTACGCGATATTTATTGATAATAATAACAACAACGGTAATTTTTGTTTGGAACGTTCCAGTGGAACGTTCTCAACCGGCGGACATTTTACACCTCCTGGGAACCTTCCTGGAACGTTCCGTGCTATTAGGGATGTGTAATAGGGTGGCCCTTATTTTTCACTTTTCGAATTTCTCTGCTCTCACCCCCCAGTTTTGTTCGGATATCAAATGAAAGAATCTTCAAATTGAGAAAAATCGGTTAATATTCAGAGGTGGCGCAAGGACCATGAAGATTCCCATTGATTTAACATGGAAAAAAGTCAGCTTTTTGCAAATATAATATTTAAAGGCGATAAAATGTTGCAAATAATTCCGTGTTTCAGTATATTGTTAAGAATTCATCAGAGAATAAGAATCTATCATAAATTTTGAGATTCAATAATTTTAAGCCTCTCTTGTGGGTCCCCAAAGAAAACCCCATAATTAAGTGAAAAAATTGAATTTAACGTAATATTGCAGTTTATTGACGCTTTTTAAAATTTGTTTGGAAATAAATAATCATTAATCGGTAATTTAGGAATATCCAGTAATTTATTAAATAATATTCAATTGTTTAAACAATTATAATTTATTTGAATATTTGTCTTTTTCAGTTAATTCGCGAAATGAACGTCTTGAAGATTAATTATTTTTGTTCAAAATGCATTTCGTTGGCTGGAAGTTTAACTACACAATTGAAAACTCACTTTTTAAAATTAATTTTTAAAGTTGAACATGCAACTATTCCATTTTTGGCAGAATTTTTTCTTTTTAAGTTGTCAATTCAACTATGTACTCTGGTTAAAGTTGAACCACTTTGTTAAAACTTAATTTTTTTGTTTAAAGATTCATCTCTTGTGTTGAAAATTGAACTATTTTATTGGAAATTAATTTTTTTGGTGGAAATTTAATTTTTTTAATTTGAAAATTCAATTACTGGCATAAAATTTGAACCACTTTGTTCAAAATTAATTTCATTGTTTGAAGATTCATCTCTTAGGTTTTTTTAATTAGAACTGACGTTTTACCTGAAAATGTAGCTTTTCTATTTTTTGTTGAAAATTGATCTTTTTAGTTAAAAAATCGTCTTTATTGGTAGAAAACTAATCTTTTTGGTTGGAAATGCACTGTTTTACAAAAAATTCGTCTTTGGCTTGAAAATTTACCAATTTGGATGAATGTTTTCCTGACTTGACTGAAAAAGCTTTATTTGTTAAAAAATCGTCTTTTTGATGAAAAATGTTGAATTTTGGTTTGAAAGTTGAATAAATTTATTAGAAATTTTTTTTTAAAGTTTCATCATTTTTATTGAAAATTGATCTCTCTGGTGGTAAATTTGTCCTTTTTGTTATTCTTTAAGGTGACCTCTAAAAGCCTGATAACTCCACCTTCGCTTCCTGTGTTAACTGGCGTTCCGTCACAACCAACGACTGCTGGGTTTTCAATCTTTGCTTGTTTCTGCTCGAAAAATTCACATATACCTTTGCGAATACTCGATGAGTGACAAAGATGGAGTAAAATGATGCAGGTATTCGTCACCTGGTTGTTTGATGAGAGAAATATCCTCTTCTTCGATCCTTTTTCTATGCCAAGTGTTGTCCACTTTTTTTTTCTTGAATGAGCGTTACATTCTTGCGGCCATCAAAATAAAGGACTCGAATTTGACTACCGTAACTGTGACATATTTCTTTTTTACTTTCCTAGTTCCTTTTTCTCCGAATCTTCAACTTATCTATAACGTCTGGAGTGTAATTTTTATTAACTATCCCAGAAGGCTCCAGAGCCAAATTGAAATTCCAATTTTTTGTTTTTTCTACATTTGATGATCTTCATTCCTAAAAAGGACAGAGGGATCAATAATTTATTTGCTATAGAAAGAGCAGGTTGAATTGAGATAAAGTGATGACACGCCGAATTCAGAATAATTCTCTTTATTTTTTTATAGCTTTTAGGCAGAAAGCGGAGAAGTTGGCTGGTGGCTAGCGTTCCAGGATGGATTCGAAGCGAGTCGTTGTGGTGACACTACTTGTCGCTGAGTACCAGCTGAGTCACTTTCAGCTATATAATGAGGTAACTCCTAGTGTCAAGTATATGTTTTTATTAAACACGTATATATAATATACACACAAACAACATAATAGAATATATATTCCCTGATTTTTATGGAGCCGTACAGTCTTAGCATGTATTGTTTTCCTTATATTTTGTGTATCCATGCAAATACGTATTCGTTTTAAATATCAAGAAGATAATTCAAGTTAAGATGTAGTTTTGAAGATACCAATGAATAAACATTTACATTATTTACATACACACTCATATATCAATAATATCATCATTTAGTTATCATTACCGTTAGATTAGTGAATAACGAACAATATAACTGAGAGAACTTTTAAATTGTTCATATCTACAGACATTACGTGTGTATGCATTGACATATACATACCTATACTTCAATCACAACTATAAAAAGTTAGTTATTAATGTAAAAATTAAGAAAGCAGAGAAGAGTCACTGGGCAACTTGAGACTTTAATGGTACACCTAGCTCGAAAAATTTTTTACGAGCGTGCCTTTGCCGCCTATGACGTACGCAACGTGTGAGTCATGGGCGTACCAGTCTCGCTGGTCATGTACGCCAAGCGTGATTCATGGACACCAAAGGTACTCGTACACAAAAAGATGACTCAAGCAAGCTCGTCAAGGCAAAAGCTAGGAAATTTGAATTCAGTGAAAACAATGCTTGAATGAAACTCCAAGGAGGGGACCAACTTCAATTTATTCGGCTTCACTACCATGAAAATCCGCACCGGCTGTTCGAACTTCGAAGATATACTTTTCCTGCGGATAAACCAATAAAGATACTTGCAAGACGGAACCACTTTCTGCCTATTCCAATCCAAGAACAAATTGTATTATCAACATTGGGTGGTGATGTCTTTGCAATAGTCGAGAGTAGTAATGTTCTGGCTGGAATATATGCACATAGTCCTCGCATTAACAGTGTAGGACGGGCAAAAATAAACATGGCAAGCGGCACGATTACCTCCTTGACCCTAGATGAAATTAGGGAAACTCCAGTAGGCCCCCTTCGCCCAATCACATTTTATTATGTAGTAGAGTTTGTAAACCAAAATACTGCGCACCATTAAACAGAATGTAAAACTAAAATATAAAACTTTTTATCTTCTGGAGTCATCCTAAAATGTTACAAGTGGATTGTATTTAGAAACAATAATAAAAGGGTGACGTTTCATGGTTCTCGAAACTTTAATCTTTCGACAATGCACAGCGAGTCTTTTTTAGAACCAAATACAAAAACTTCAGTTCCATTCACTTACGCAAATAGTTTTTGAGATAAATAATTATAGGGTTAAAATGATTTATCTGCAACAATTATTCAATGAAAAACCACCCTGATGTAGATAAAAAAATGTCGTGAAATTATTTAGCTATATTAAACATTCTTATTATACCCCGTCAATGTGCTGTCAATACATCATTTCTTGTATCACATCAGTCATTATTATTGGAATCCTAATTGGCTTTCAATTACACGAAATAGTTTTATATCAAAAATTTGAATTCTTCAAATCAAATATTGAAAATATTGAACACGTTTTAAGTTTGGGTAAGGTAAATTGAAGAAATAATTCGTCTTTTCTTACGGTCATATAAAATTAAAAAGAGTCATCATTCAACTAATAATTATGAATCAATAAATTGTACCTAAGTTGGAAAAATATTATTATCATTTTTGAAAGACGATCGATCATTCCAAAGCAATCATTAGATTGTGAAACAAAAACACAAGTCAAAATGAAAAGAAAATTCCAGTAAATTTGTAAGTCAATGATAATGTCATTAACTTACTTAAGAGGACGATTATTATATTCTGATGTTGTTTTGAATTGATTTTTTTTCTAAATTGAATGTCACTTAATTCAACAAATCTAATAACTAAACCTTCTTCTAAACCAATTTCATGAAAAAATAAGTTATGCAAATTGTAGTTAAGATACCTCTCAGACCAAGCAGGTTAGAGAAAAAGATCAATTTTGTCATTTTCATTAGCATATCATTCTAATTATATCATATAATAATAATATTATTATTATGAGAGAAGTTTTAGGCTCCGGAAGCTACGATCATGGTTCCTTAAAGCAACCAATCCCGACGCAACAACCAACTAAAGGTTGTATATCGACATGTGCTGGACCATGCTCCTAAAATCACGTTTCCTACTCGAGGACCAAAAATCGATATCGAGAAAGTGAGACAATCATGAACATCAACGATCATGTTGAGGAATGGATCTTTACGATTCTTAATGGATATAACACTTTTCGAAAAATCAAATGATCTACTCTGCCATATTGATTCAATAACTTTACCTCAAGAAATATGTGTAAATTACTCTGACCGGGCGTATATAAATTTTAACTCCAGATATATAGCCGTAGATGAGTCTTAAAGAACCTGCATCTTAACGACTAAAGATCAGTTTTTGGAATGCAAGTACCTTTAGCAATATTATTTATGCAAGGAAGATCTTATTATTCACGAGAGACCGTCCAGTAAGACTTGAGAAAGTGAGCTGCTGCTTCTCCCTGCACAAGACACGTTTAAATTCTGCGATATCAGAATTTCATACCAGATCGACTCATATTTGATCAAGGTGAAGAATTTAGCTGGATGAAATGACTCTCGCCAAGGAGCACTTAGCAGAAATAATCCGCTGAATGCAACTAATAATAAAAATTTAGTCATCAAAATTCGAAATAGTCCAGCTAGGTCCAGGATGTATATTGACAACAGAGTCCTAAATTTCAACCAGTCTTTCAGTCAACCTGCATTCTACGGAGTTCATTCATGAGCCAACTGTACGTTTAGACCAAACAAAAATCTCATCTGCCGTTGGATCAAATAACAATAAGGGTAACATCACGGAATTAATGCGTATATGATCATCAGAAGGAGACGTTACCTGCCGACAAAAAAAAATGTAGAATTTTCATGGGAGACCGAGAGGAAATTAGAAACATTTCGTAATCACAAGGCATTTCGCAAAAATCGTTGTACCCTTACTCAAGGGTCTTATATTGGATTAGGTTCAGTAACAATCCTGAGGTCAATTACCTATTTTTTTCTCTCTTAAATGTATAGTATTATTAATATAGTACTAGTGACGCGAATGCAAATCAGATCCCTTGCAAAAAAATCATCCAGCGGGCTCCTGAGAGAGCAGCCAATACATTAAAGGTATCGGAAATATCTCTGCCGATGGTACAGCTGCTAGTGCAAAAGCTGTAACTCATGTTAAGTAATTAGTGATTGTAAGTGATACCTATAAAAATAAAAAATAAATAAAATACCTCCAAGTGGTGAAATGGAAGAAGTCCAAAATTCCGAAAGTGGAAGTGTAACATTTAGAAAAAATTCACAAAAATGTATAATATTCTCTATTTTTACTTCAAAAAACTACACAGAAGCAGCTAGGATTGAATATAAATTACGTTTCTTTTTGACCCGTATACGTCTATACAAAAAGTGTCTAAGCCAATGGTAGTTCAAGTCTTGACACGTTCCGAGAAGTTATAACAAATTCAGTGATATCGGCTCTTCAGGAAGAAATAGCAAAACTAAAGCGAACAATAGTGAAAACTAATATTGCTCTAATGGGCTCTTTCGAAAACTGCATCAACCATGACTTGCTATCTTTGGAAAGCCACACCGAAAGAGGTGATTGACTTAGACAGTATAAAAATGAAAGTTGTCCTTTGATTATGGATTGGCTGCACTAGATGCGCGGATCCATTTCATGGAGAACACACTACATATAGCATATTGCCTTGAATTTAAGAAATGGCGAGTAGATTCAGATTATTTGAACGAGAAAAAAGACATGACAAAAAAACGGATATGTGAAGCTTTTAGAGAGAAAACTGGGTTGATAATCGATGCCGTAAAACAAGGTTCAGTTACATCCAATGATGGGAATACTGCAAGAAGATTTTTTTCTGATCCTGAATTAACGGCAGACATTACCAGAGTAAATTTAGAGTTAATAGAAAGATTTGTTTACATTCTACACAAGTTGACATGTTCAGAGGCAACAGATTTGGTCGAATTTCAGAAATATTCTCTTGATACGGCTCAGCTCTATGTACGTAGGCGCCCATGGTACTGAGTGCTCCCAATTCGGCCTCCCAATTGCACTGCGCATGCGCTGGATCGGCAGTTGCATTGGCTGCAAATGGCGCGCTTTTTTAAAACTATTACATATGTAGATCAATATGTCGCTACAAAAATTTCTTAGAACAATTGTTATATTATCAGACATCTAGCGCTGATTGTTCGAAGCTTTAGGAACAAGTGAAAGCGAAATTCGTGATTTTCACTTATTGACAGCTAAACCTAAAGCAGCCTTAGTGAAAAAATTCTTTTCCAGAAAAAAAGTGCTAAAGCTTTGAATTTATTCAATTTACTTACAAGATTAACAATTGTTCCATTCTAACAAATATAATTGAACATATGTTATTTTCAAGAATATCTGCAACAATTCAGATGATGAAGGAAAATCCGAAATTTAGAAACCATTAATTCCAACATTTTCTACAAAAATGGTTTATAAATATTATAATTGTTCATGTTTTATATAAATTGTTACTGAAAATCACTCTGAAAATAATTTAATGTATTTCCAGATAAGAAAAATTTTGTTTCAACAAAAATTACAATATTTTTTTTAATATATGAAAATTTCGTGATATTTGATAATAAATAATAACAATAAACAATAACAATTTCTTATTGTTCATTTCACATAGTATTAGTGACTGCAAATCACTAAATTAGTAGTTTAAAAGTCTACTATTATATTTTTGGTAGAGAATTCATCTTTTGCAGATAAAAATTTAATTATTTGGTTGAAAAATTAATTATTTTGTAGAAACATTCAATCATCTCTTTTAATCATCATGTTTCGTGGAAAATTTAACTGTTTTGAATAAAATTTATTTTTATTATAAAGAATAATTTTTATATCTTTTTTCACTTTTCTTTTTTTCACTAATGAATGCAAAATTAGATATGTTAATCTTCAAAAGGGAAAGCATACATATGTATGTGTGTTTATTTTATTTTTCTATGTTTTTGTGTATGTATATGTCTCCTTTTTTTAATTGCAGTTATTATGTTTTGATTATTTAACTTGCATACGAATTTTTAATCAGACCTTGTAGTTTTCCTATAAATGATCCCTGATGATGGGGTCTAAATTGGACCCGAAACATGTTGGTCCCTGGTAGTATAAAAAGGACGGCGAAAGAAAAAAGTGAGTGGTTGGTTTTTGGTTGACTTTTTCTCTTTTTCTCCCTTTTTTCTTTTGGTTATTTTTGTCTCTGATGAGCCGAAAAGTGAGATAGTTTGGAATTCTGTGTTTTTTTTTTTAAATTGTGAATCTTTTTCATGCTCATTTTGCATAAAATTATTCATGATAAAATAGATTTCTTTTCAATCTTATGTTCAAAACTATTTTTGTTTGAAATTTAATTATTTTTGGTTGAAAAGTTTATTGTTATATTTTTGGTTCAGAATTAATTTCTTTTGTTTAAAAATTAAATTTTGTTGTTGAACATCCTTCTTTTAGGATAGAAAATTCGTCTTTTGGTAGAAAAGTAGTCTTTTTTTGGTTAAAATCTAATTCTTTTGAACTAAAAATCTTCTCTTTAATTAAACATTCTTTTCGTTGAAAATTTAACTATTTTGTTAAAAAGTAATCTTTTTTATTGAAAATTCAAATATTTTTGAAAAAGTACAAGCGTTTTTGGCCGGATATACTACTGTTTGTTGAACATCCTTCTTTTTGGATAGAAAATTCTTTTTTTTTTTGTAGAAAAGAAATCTTTTTTTGGTTGAAATCTAATTCTTTTGAACTAATTTGTTTAAAATGGACTATTTTGTTAAAAAGTAATCTTTTTCTTTGAAAATTCAACTGTTACGTTAAAAATTTAACTATTTTGTATAAAAAGGCCAAATTTTTTTGGTCGGAAATTCGTCCTTTTAGATTGAAAAGTCTACTATTATATTTTTGGTTCTGAATAGTAATCTTTCTTGGTTAAAAATTCAATTTTTTGTTGAACATCCTTCTTATTAGATAGAAAATTCATCTTTAGGTAGAAAAATAATCTTTTTTGGTTGAAATCTAATTCTTTTGAACTAATTTGTTTAAAATTGACTATTTTGCTAAAAAATAATCTTTTTATTGAAAATTTGACGGTTACGTTAAAAACTTAACCATTTTGTAAAAAAGTCAAATTTTTTTTATCGGAAATTCGTACTTTTCGATTGAAAATTCGTCTTTTTTGATTGAAAGTTATTTTTTTTTGCAATTGAAAAGTCTGCTATTATATTTTTGGTTCAGAATAGTAACTAAAGCGTATTTCAGAAAAAATAATTCTTCCTCTGATCTCTCTGTAGCTCAGTGGTTAGAGCACCTGACCGGAAATCGGTTGACCTGGTGTTAGAATCCCAGCGGAGTGAAAGGAGAAGATCTTTTTTTCTGAATAAAATTTCATTAGTTTAGGATATTTCAAAAACTTCTAAGGAATTTTCAAGAACTTTCTAAAATATCAATGTATTTCAAAATATTTAAAAGGATTAGAAATATTTGAGGGTATTTTTAAATAATCCGAGGAATTTTAAATTGATTTCAATAATTTAATGGGATTTTAAAGGATTTGAAATATTTGAGGGTATTTTGAAATATTCCAGGATATTTGTAATACTTTTCAATAATTTACTACGAGTTTAAAGGATTTTCAATATTTCAGGGTATTTACAAATGTTCCAAGAAATTTGTAATAGATTTCAATAATTTGAAGGGATGTCAAAGGATTGTAGGGTATTTAAAAGAATGCCATGGAATTTTCAACAGCTTTAAAATGTTTCAAGGGATTTCAAAAAATTTCAAAGGATTTTAAATATTTTATGGTATTTCCAAAAATTATATGAAAGAGGGACCCGAAAATCCGCCCATTTTTTTTAACCGTGGAATATTTTTAATCATTTAATATCCCTTCAAGTTATTAAAATCAATAAAAAAAGGTCTTGGAATCTTTCAAGATTCCCTAAAATTTTTCAAATTCTTTTTAAATCTTTTCGAATTCCTTTAAACTTTTTTCAACTCTTTAAAATTACTTTGAATCTTTTAAAATACCCTAAAATACTTTAAATCCTTTGGAATCCCTCAAAAAATTTGTAATTAATGAAAAATTTCTTGAAATCTTTTGAAATACTCTAAAATCTTTAAATCTTTTGGGATCACTTCAAATTCTTGAAATCAATTAAAAATTCCTTGGAATTGTTTTAAATTGTTCTAAATTCAAATTCTCTGAATCTGTCTAAATCTTTTGAAATCCCTGGGAGTTTTTGAAGCTCTTGACAATTGCTTGCAATTTTTATAAATATTCTAAAGCATTTAAACTTATTTAATATTCGTTCAAATTATTGAACTCAATTCAAAATTCCTTTAAATCTCTTGAAATACCCTAAAATATTTTAAATCATTTAATATCCCTTCATGTTATTAAAATCAATTAAAAATCTCTTGTAATCTTTTAAAATCCCCTAATTTTTTTAAAATACTTTGAAATATTTTTAAATTCCTTTCAACTTTTTACAGCTCTTTAAAATTACTTTGGATCTTTTCAAATATCCTAAAATATTTGAAATCCTTTAAAATACATTAACAAATTTGTAATCAATTGAAAATTCGTTGAAATCTTTTAAAATACTCTAAAATCTTTAAGTCTTTAGGAATCACTTCAAATTCTTGAAATCAATTACAACAGATATGTGTCCCGTCAGATCATTGCTTAGATCGTCAAATCTAGAGGGCTTTTCTGGTTATAGTAGTCATCTGGCTCGTATCTTATGACCGAAATAGTTTCAAAGTATCAATCCCAAATATTCTTTTGCACATTTTCAAAAAAGCCAGGGAGCTTGAAAGTACCAAATATGAAGAAGGTACAAGATAACAACATATGAAATAAGGCACTCATCAGGTGCTAGCTAGCCAGTCATGACTCGAATATTTTTTTGCACATTTCCGAAGAAAATCAGGGTGTTTAAGAGTAGCAAAAATGAAAAGTGAACACTCAAAAATCAATTTTTTTTTTCTCATTATCTAGTCAGTCTTTTTGGGTCTTAGTCTCGTGCTCACTAGCTTATCAACGCCCAAAATTTGTCTAACTCTTGAATCAAAATATTTTTTTGCACATTTCCGAAAAGATTCATGGTGTTTGAAAGTATCAAAAATAAAAAATGTACATTAAAAGCAAAGATTCTTATTCCTATGATCTGGACAGTCTTTGAAATAATTTTTAACATAAACCATTTAGAATAGGTTTTCACAAGATCGACCGACTAGCGCTAGATTAGCTTGTCCAGACTGAAGTTTGATCATACAATAACGTTTCACTTCTACTCAGTGCCATAAAATACCATCTTGACAGCGCCATATTTGCAGTCAAAACGGTCTATCATGACCGAAATAGTTTCCCGATCATTTTCTATACAGGGTGAATTACTATTTGTACGAAATACTTGACAAATATTGCATTGCAAAAACGGAAAGTGCGAAAATATGTGGGCAATTATATTGCTTTTTCACATTCATTCCCAATTCCGCTTTACACTTTATCAAAATATTGTCTGACCTTTTGAAATCCACTAAAGCCATTGAAGTCCTCGGATATCTTATAAAATCTGAGATCCTCAAATTTAAAAATCTAAATCCTAAATTATTTTCAATCTTCCGAAATTCCTTGAAACTTTTTCAAACTATTGAAAATTCCTTAAACGTTATTCAAATACCTCGAAATCTTCAAATTCCATTAGAATACCTACAAATAATCAAACTCTATTCAATATCACCTTCCTAGATGAACTATAGGAAAGAAAAAAATTTGTCTTTACACAAAATCCTATAATATTGACACAATATTGAAATTTCAGAGCGAAGTGTACACTAACGAAAAGTTGTTTGACAGCCTGAAAAGAAGCTTACATAAAGTGCGATCCATTAATAAAACAGCAGATATACCCCCATTTCGCTTCACTAGTATTTTCGATGAAACGACTGCAGTGTGCCCCATTTATTTTTACGAAGGCTCTTTAGATTATCCACCTTGCTCGGAATCTGTGTTTTGGTTCATAGTTGATGAAAGTGGTTGTATAACCGATGGTCTGGTAAGAATCTATATTTATACTAATTATATTATACTATTCACTATTTGCTATGACTATATTATTAATATTATAATAAATATTTTTAAACCCTTTGATAGTTAATATAAAAAATATATAAATAGATAATATAAATAATGAATAATAATCAGTAGTGCAGCAATTCAGATTTCATATGCAAAGACAAGATTTTCATAAAACATCAATTTCGAAAATTTTCGAAATGTCAATTTTCTACTTTGGTTGTCAAGAAGATGATTTCTGTTTCATGATAAATAAATAATAATAATAAATCACTTCAAATCTTTAGAAATTCATGCAAATCTTTCAAAATCCATTGAAATCAAAATATAATCTTCGAAATCCGATTAAAATCCCTCAAAATCCTTCAAAAAACGTGAAAATACTTCAATTGTTCTTGAAATCCTATGAAAGACTTTTAAATTGTTTGAAAGCCCATGATTTCTTTTAAAATGTTTTGAAATCTCCTAAAATTCCTTAAGTTTCCTTAAAATTCTCTAAAATCCCCTGAAATAATCGAAAGCTCTTTAAATGTCTTAAAAAAACATTAAAAATCCTTAAAATCCTTTGATTTCAAAGGATTTTAAGGAATTCACAAATGTTATGAAATCCTTTGAAATCCCTACAAATCCCTTCAAATCTTTGAAATCCAATTAAAATACCTCAAAATCCTGCAAAAAACGTGAAAATACTTCAATTTTTCTTGAAATCCTATAAAATACTTTTAAATTGTTAGAAAGCCTGTGATTTCTTTTGAAATATTTTGAAATCTCTTGAAATCTCTTACGTTTCATCAAAGTCCTCTGAAATCCCCTGAAATCATCGAAAGCTCTTGAAATATCTTAAAAAGGCATTAAAATCCCTCAAACTCCTTTGAAATCTTTACAAATGTTATGAAATCCTTTGAAATCCCTCCAAATACCTTCAAATCTTCGAAATCCTATTAATATTCAGCGAGATCTTTCAAAATTCGTGAAAATACTTAGGTATTTCTAGAAATCCTATAAAATCCTTTTAAGGCGCGTGGCTCCTTTTGAAATGTTTCGAAATATCTTAAAATCCCCTGAATTCCAATTAAATCCTTCGAAATCCTGTCAAATCATTGTAACTTCTTTAAATCTTGAAAAAATTAATATCCTTTAAAATCCTTTGAAATCCTGGAAAATATTTTGAAATGTCTTTCAAAAAATTGAAATCCTTCAAAATCTTTGAAAACCTACTGAAATTCTTTGAAATCCCTTGAAATGCTTTAAAAAAATCGAAATCCCACTAAATTTCCTTGAGATCCTTTAAAATTCGTGACAATACTTCATTATCTTTTAAAATCCGTTCAAATACTTCAAAAGCCCGTGACTTATTTTGAAGGATTTCAGAATATTTGAAAATCGTTTGAATTCCACTAAAATCCTTTGAAAAATACAACTGCATGATTCAAAATTAAACTATTTTGTTGAATATTAAACTATTTTGTCAAATATTCAACTATTTTGTTTAAAAGTAATCTTTCTTTTTCCGAAAACTTCTATTTCTAGAATGAAGTCATCTTTATGGTAGCAAATTCTTGGAATTTAGCAAATTTATAATACCTAGCACGAAATTTCATAAATTTCCTAATTTCAGAAAATAATGCAGATAGTTTTCAATCTTTATTTCATTATTTCTTGAATCATTATTAACAGACGTGAATGTTTCTTTCATGCTATAATTACGCAATCACTTTGAATTTATAACATAAACTCCGAAAATATCAAGCAATTACGATGTTTCTCCCTGAGATTTTCATTTCCTTGTCACTCAAGATTTACTTGAATTTTTTATTGCCTTGTTGTCAAGTGACTATGATTAACATTAAAATAATATGAACCAATCAGATTTTCGCTAACTGTGTTTTATTTGATCAGCTGCTTTTAATGAAAATAATTTTTACTGGAATCTTTGTTACCTAATATTTGTAACAAGTCGAAACAATTAAAAATTCATATTCATCATTAAAAAATTATATTCCATAAAAATTTTGTAAGTTCAATTTCGAATTGAAATAGAAAAAAATCAATTTTTTTAAGTCTCTCTCATATTCAAATAAATGCTACACAACTTTCAATAACTACTTTGCTTTATATTCGTTCTTCTAAATTATACAAAAATTTCATACATTCTTTTTCATGTTTACACTAAAAAATTAATTTGATGTTTGAATTATTTTTTCTCGATACTTTGAAAATAATACAGACTTCTCAATATTATTTTCACATTTATATAAAGAAGTAATTTCATCTGCAACTCAAATTAAATCTTTTTCATTATTTTTCTAAATAATACCAAACTCTTCTAAATTATTTTTCATATTTACATTAAAAAATTGATTTCATTTTTAAATTTAATAAAAATATTCCTTTTGCACTTCAAATGATACAGACTTTAAATACCCTTTTCATGTTCGAATTAAAAGATTAATTTCATCTTAACTCAAATTTAATCTTCTTCATTATTTTTATTAATAATACGACACTTTTCTAAATTCTCTTTCATACATAAAACAAAAATTGGTTTCATCCTTTACTTCAATAAAATCTTTTATATTTTTTGAAAACAATACACACTCTTCAGGATCTTTCTCATTTTTAAATTAAAACATTATTTTGATCTTTAAATCAAATCAAATTGTTTTATCTATCTTTATTATATTATTTAATAACACCAAACTCTTTTTAAATCTTTTCCATATTTAATTAGGAAATTTTTATTTTACAGTTAACTTAAATAAAAATTAATAATATTTTCTTTAACTTTTTTAATTACCTTTCTTTGTATTTATCATATTTATTTAGGACATTAAAATTACCAAGTTTTTTGAGTTGATGATCTAATTTCTTTTTAACTGTTTCTAAATATTATTGATTAAATAGAATATAGATTTTGTTCTTGGTTTCATTTTTAAACATTAATTTAATGGGTTGAAGATTTTTAAATATGTCGAAAAAAGAATCTCAAAGATCTGAAAAGAATTTTTTCAATTTTTCATTTGAGAAGATTGGAAAATTTTAGAAAAATTCATATCAATTTAAAAGGTATTAAGAAGTTTTTAAAAAAATTCGAGAATAATTTGAAATTTAAAAAAATATACAATAAAAGTGATTCTTTATCTTGCAAATTCATTTGGACGTAATATTTACCTAAGATTTAAAAATATTACAAAAGATTTATGCAGCTTTCAAAAGATACAAAAATAATATTAAACTGAAAATGATTTTAACAAATTTTTTCAAAATGTACATTTATAGAGATTTAGAACAAAAAATGTAGAAGCTTGTTTTAAAAACTTGAAAAGTTCCAAGAGAATACAATTTTTCAAAGATTTATAGGAAGATATTATATAATTTGTCATTTTACAGAATTTATTTTAAGAATGTGTTCGAAAATGTTTTACATACAACAAAAGATTTCATAAATTTTCTAAAAAGACTCTGGAATATTTTCAGGGCATCTTTAAGAATAATTTGATTCATTTCGTAAATGAAAATGGCTCAAAAATTGTCTAGATACTGTTTTGAGAGATCTAAAATGTTAAAAAATCCTCTTGAATTTTCAAGAGAAACCTAGGAAAATTATACTATAGGTATATACTATTTTTTTGCAAGTTAAACTCCTTTATTAAAGATTCAGTTTTTTATTTGAAGATTCATAATTTTGGTTAATGATTGAACTATTTTAGATAATATTTAGGCATTATTTTTTTAAATATAACTGGTTGAAAATTAATCATTTCTGTTGAAGAGTTATACAGAATTATATAGAATTTATCTTTTTGTAGGAAACTGCAACTATTTGGTTGAAGATGAAAGTTTTCGTTAAAATTTTGATTTGACATCTGGTATTTTCAAGCATCATTTTTAATTCTCTTGAAAATCTCACTGTTATTATATTCAGTACAGACTACCCTACAGATGATCTTCCCTATATTACTTTGAAAATAAATAATAAAATAAACCAAAAAATACATATTTATTCAAAAATTTTCTTTTCCATTCAAAATTATTTTTCCCCTTAAATCAATAACCTACATGAGATTGATGATCCTAGCATACCTAATGAAGTTGTATAACGATATATTTTGAAAATGTCGCAATCATTGTTGTTCAAAACCTGATTGACTTTCCTTTACTTGAAGTTCTTTGATATCATCAATTTGAAATTTGAAAAATTAAATCTCCTAACAATTCCTTCCAGAAGAAGACATATAGAAAGCAGTTTCTTCCAAACTTCTAAAAGTCCTAAATATCTTTTGAAAAGGCTCGAATTTTTCCTAATATTTTGTAAAATCCTGTCGAATGAAATTTTTTTTTAATCTTCTTGATTATTTTTCAACACATCTGAAACATTAAAAATCTTTTCAAATTTTCTTGAAATTTTTAGAAAATATTTGGAAGATTTCAAAACAATTTTTTTACATATTGAATGATTTTTCAAAATTTCAAGAAAAATTCGAGTTGGCTTAAAATATTTTTAAAAATTTAAGAGATTTTGAATAGATTTAACATATTTTCAAAGTTGGAAGCATTTCCGAAAATTTGTCAAATATTTTTTATTTCTTCCAAAATTCTAAAAGTCATAAATATCTTTTAAAATAGCTCGAATTTTTCCTAATATTTTGTAAAATCCTGTCGAATGAAATTTTTTTTAATCTTCTTGATTCTTTTCCAACACATCTGAAATATATAAAGATCTTTTCTAATTTTCTTAAAATTTGTAGAAAAAATTTGGAAGATTTCAAAACAATTTTTTTACATATTGAATGATTTTTCAAAATTTCAAGAAAAATTCGAGTTAACTAAAAATATTTTTGAAAATTTAAGAGATTTTGAATAGATTTAATATATTCAAAAACTTGGAAGTATTTCCGAAAATTTGTCAAATATTTTTTATTTCTTCCAAAATTCTAAAAGTCCTAAATATCTTTTAAAACGACTCGAATTTTTCTAATATTTTGTAAAATCCCGTCACATGGATTTTTTTTAATTTTCTAGATTCTTTTTTCACACATGTAAAATATTCAAAAATATTTTTTAATTTTCTAAAAGTTCATAGGAAAATTTTGAAGATTTTAAAACAATTTTTCTACATATTGAATGATTTTTCAAAATTTGAAGAAATTTTCAAATCAGCTAAAAATATTTTCAAGAATTGAGCAGATTTTAAATAGATTTAAAATATTTAAAAACTTAGAAGTATTTCCGCAAATTTGTCAAATATTTTTTGTTTCTTTCAAACTTCTAAATGTTCAAAATATTTTTTTAAGAGGCTCGAATTTTTCTTAATATTTTGCAAAATCCTGTAGAATATTTTTCTTTTTTATCTTCTAGATTCTTTTTTAACACATCTGAAATATTAAAAAATCTTTTCTAATTTTCTTAAAATTCTTAGGAAAATTTGGAAGATTTCAAAGCAATTTTTTTTTACATATCGAAGCATTTCCGAAAATTTATCAAATTTTTTTTTTCTTCCAAACTTTTAAAAGCCATAAATATCTTTTGAAATGGCTCGAATTTTTTCTAATATTTTGTAAAATCCTGTAAAATGAATTTTTTTTCAATCTTCTAGATTATTTGTTCACACATCTGAAATATTCAGAAAATATTTTCTAAATTTCTAAAAATTCCCAGGAAAAAAGCTTTGTAATATTTTTGAAATCATTGAAAATTTTGTAAAATCTTTTAAAAGTTTTTAAATCTTTAAAATTTTGTAAAATTTTTTAAAAGTTTTAAAATCTTTAAAATCTTTGCGAAATGTTTTGATATCTTTTGAAATTTTTGAAATCTTTAAAATCTTTTGAAATGGTTTGAAATATTCCAAATCGTTGTGAAATCTGTGAAAGTTTTGTAATATTTCTGAAATCATTGAAAATTTTGTAAAATCTTTTAAAAGTTTTTAAATCTTTAGAATTGTGTAAAAATTTTTAAGTTTTTAAATCTTTAAAATGTTTAAAATTTTGTAAAATTTTTTTAAAGTTTGAAAATCTTTGCGAAATGTTTTGAAATCTTTTGTAAATTTTTTAAATATTTAAAATCTATGTGAAATCTTATGAAATATTTCAATTGTGACATCTCTAAAATCTTTGCAATCTTTCTGAAAACTTTGACATTTTTTTTAAATCTTGGTGATATCTTTTAAATTTGTAAAAAAAAAATTTTGAAACCTTTCAAATTTTTGTGAAAGGTTTTGAAATATTTTGTAAATCTTTGAGATCTTTATGAAATATTTCGAACTCTTTTATAAATCTTTGAAATCTTTGTGAAATATTTTTTAAATCTTTGAAACCTTCTTAAAACTTTGTAGAATCTTTTGAAATCTTTGGAATTTTTGAAATCTTGATGAAATCTTTGAAATTTTAGTAGAATCTTTTGAAATCTTTCAGATCTTTGGGAAATCTTTTGTAAATCTTTGAAATCTTTTGAAATCTTTGAAATCGTTGAAATCTTTGTATAATATGTACAATTTTTGAAACTTTTGTAAAATCTTTTGAAATCTTTGTAAAATCTTTGGAATCTTTGAAATCTTGGTGAAATCTTTGAAACTCTTGCAAAATATTTTTGAATGTTTGGAATCTTTCAAATCTTTGTGAAGTGTTTGTGAAATATTTTGAAATCTTTTGTAAATTTTTGAAATATTTTGAAATCTATGTGAAATCTTATGAAATATTTTAATTGTGACATCTCTAAAATCTTTGTAATCTTTCTGAAATCTTTAAAATTTTTTTTAAATCTTGGTGAAATCCTTGAAATTTGTAAAAAATGTTTTGAAACCTTTCAAATCGTTGTGAAATGTTTTGAAATATTTTGTAAATCTTTGAAATCTTTATGAAATATTTCGAACTCTTTTATAAATCTTTGAAATCTTTGTGAAATCTTTGAAATTTTTTAACAATCTTTTGAAATTTTTTAAATCTTTAAAATCTTTGTGAAACATTTTTGAAATCTTTTTTAAATCTTTGAAATCTTCTTAAAACTTTGTGGAATCTTTTGAAATCTGCAAAAACTTTATGAAATGTTTGTGAAATCTTTTGAAATATTCAGAATCTTTGTAAACAGATATGTGTCCCGTCAGATCATTGCTTAGATCGTCAAATCTAGAGGGCTTTTCTGGTTATAGTAGTCATCTGGCTTGTATCTTATGACCAAAATAGTTTCAAAGTATCAATCCCAAATATTCTTTTGCACATTTTCAAAAAAGCCAGGGAGCTTGAAAGTATCAAATATGAAGAAGGTACAAGATAACAACATATGAAATAAGGCACTCATCAGGTGCTAGCTAGCCAGTCATGACTCAAATATTTTTTCGCAACATTTCCGAAGAAAATCAGGGTGTTTAAGAGTAGCAAAAATGAAAAGTGAACACTCAAAAGTTAATTTTTTTTTCTAATTATCTAGTCAGTCTTTTTGGGTCTTAGTCTCGTGCTCACTAGCTTATCAACGCCCAAAATTTGTCTAACTCTTGTATCAAAATATTTTTTTGCACATTTCCAAAAAGATTCATGGTGTTTGAAAGTATCAAAAATAAAAAATGTACATTAAAATCAAAGATTCTTATTCCTATGATCTGGACAGTCTTTGAAATAATTTTTAACATAAACCATTTATAATAGGTTTTCACAAGATCGACCGACTAGCGCTAGATTAGCTTGTCCAGACTGAAGTTTGATCATACAAAAACGTTTCACTTCTACTCAGTGCCATAAAATACCATCTTGACAGCGCCATATTAGCAGTCAAAACGGTCTATCACGGCCGAAATAGTTTCCGGATAATTTCTACACAGGGTGAATTATTACTTGTACAAAATACTTAACAAATATTGCATTGCAAGAACTGAAAGTAAGAAAATACGGGGGCGATTATATGGTTTTTCCACATTTATTCCCAATTCCGCTTTACACTTTATCAAAATATTGTCTGACCTTTTGAAATCCATTAAAGCCATTGAAGTCCTCGGATATCTTATAAAATCTGAAATCCTCAAATCTGAAAATTTAAATCCTAAATTATTTTAAATCTTCTGAAATTCCTTAAAACTTTTTCAAACTTTTGAAAATTCCTTAAACGTTATTAAAATACCTTGAAATCTTTAAATTCCATCAGAAGACCCACAAATAATCAAACTCTATTAAATATCACCTTCCTAGATGAACTATAGGAAAGAAAAAAATTTGGTCTTTACACAAAATCCTATAATATTGACACAATATTGAAATTTCAGAGCGAAGTGTACACTAACGAACATTTGTTTGACAGCCTGAAAAGAAGCTTACATAAGGCGCGATCCATAAATAAAACAGCAGATATACCCCCATTTCGCTTCGCTAGTATTTTCGATGAAACGACTGCAGTGTGCCCCATTTATTTTTACGAAGGCACTTTAGATTATCCAACTTGCTCGGAATCTGTGTTTTGGTTCATAGTTGATGAAAGTGGTTGTATAACCGATGGTCTGGTAAGAATCTATATTGGTGGAAAGATAATCAATTTAGATTAAACTTCATCTTTTTATTTGAAAATTCATTTCTTTTTGGTTGAAAATTCATCGTTTTAGTTGAAAATTCACGTATATTGTTAAAAAATTGTCTTTTTGGGAGAAAATTGATCTTTTTGGTGGAAGATTCCACTATTTTGTTAAAAATTCTTCATTTTTGATTGATAATTCATGTATTTGATTGTTAATTCGTCTTTTCTGATGTAAACGTAATATTTTTAGATGAACCTTTATGTTTTTAGTTGGAAATTCATTTTTTTTGTTTGAAAATTAATCTTTTTACTTGAAAAATTTACGTATATTGTTGAAAAATTGTCTTTTTGGGAGAAAATTTATCTTTTTGGTTGAAAATTCAACTATTCTGTTAAAAATTCTTATTTTTTGGTTGAAAATTCATGTGTATTGGGTTGATAATCCGTCGTTTTTGGTGAAAACGTAATCTTTTTAGATGAAAATGTATCATTTTAGTTGAAAAATCATTTTCTTGGTTGACAATTCATCTTTTTAGATGAAAATTCACGTATCTTGTTCAAAAATTATCTTTATGGTAGAAAATTTATCTTCTTGGTTGAAAATTCCACTATTTGGTTAAGTATTCAACTATTTTGTTAAAAATTCTTATTTTTTGGTGAAAAATTCCACTATTTGGCTGATCATTCGTCGCCTTTGGTGAAAATGTAATATTTTTAGATTAAACTTTATCATTTTAGTTGAAAATTCATTTTTTGGTTCAAAATTATTTTTTTTAGTTGAAAATTCACGTATATTGTTGCAAAATTGTATTTTGAGGAGAAAATTGATCTTTTTGGATGAAAATTCCAATATTTGGTTGAAGATTTAACTATTTTGTTAAAAATTCTTCTATTTTGGTTGATAATTCATGTATTTGGTTGGTAATTCGTCTTTTTTGATGAATATGTAATATTTTTAGATGAACCTTGATGTTTTTAGTTGAAAATTCATTTTTTCTTGTTTGAAAATTAATCTTTTTAGTCGAAAAAATTTAATTATATTGTTAAAAAATTGTCCTTTTAGGAAAAAATTGATCTTTTTGGTGGAAAATTCCACTATTTGGTTGAGGATTCAACTATTTTGTTAAAAATTCCTATTTTTTCGTTGATAATTAGTCTTTTTGGTGGAAACGTAATCATTTTAGATGAAACTTGATCTTTTTATTTGAAAATTCATTTTTGTTGTTGAAAATTAATCTTTTTACTTGAAAATTCACGTATATTGTTGAAAAATTATCTTTTTGGATGAAAATTCCACTATTTGGTTGAGGATTCGACTATTTTGTTAAAAATTCCTATTTTTTGGTTGATAATTAGTCTTTTTGGTGGAAACGTAATCATTTTAGATGAAACTTGATCTTTTTATTTGAAAATTCATTTTTAATTCATTTTGCGAATCGCAAACATGTCCAAAATCAGGTAGTTAGTCGTCGTAGGTTGGAGAATCTAGTTATACGGTCAGTCCTACCAAACTTTGCTTGATGATGGTAGGTCGGGGGAGAGGGAGCTACGAAAATCAAAAAATATAATTGAATTTTGAAAATTTAGCTGGAATAATTGAATTTTCCCAAAAATTTGGTCGCTTATTACATTCTCATAAATGAAGGCATTAGATATGTGTGAAATTGACCCAACCCCTCCACCGTTTTTGTCAAATGTCCACGTTTTGAGACACTTTAAACCCGAAAAACAGGTTTTTTTACAAATGTCTCTGTATCATGTTTGTAAAACTGTGTGTATGTATGCATGTCTGAGAGCACGACAACTTTCGAAAAAATTAATCTTTTAGATTGGCCTTTGTTACACTCTTTTAGTGTCAAAAACTAAGGGTCAAGCCAGCTATTTTGGATAAAAATTCAAAAAGTTAGATCATTTTCAAATTTTTAAGTACTTTTTCAATAGATTTAAAAATTCTATGCACAGCTATTCGCAGTACTCGGTAAGACGAACAATTTATCTTCACGATTTTTTTCGAGAAAAATAAAATTATTAGTTATAACATTTGCAAAATTCAAAGAGAAAATCTAAAATTAAATTCTTGAGCCTAACAACGCACGATACGAAAAAAAATTAAATACAAGAAAAATGTTGATTTTTGAAGGCCCTACAATCTTAACATACCAACTATTTAAATTTTTATGAAAAATTGAGAATTCAAATTTTGATATAAAAACATCAAAAATCAGAGAAATTAAATTTTTATGCAAACGAAAGAACCTACGAAAAAAATAAAGAGAAAAAAGTTGTTGACCTGGAGAAAAGGTAAATAATTTGCTATCAATCGTTCTTTGATAGGATACGCAGCTTATGTTTTAATCATAAAAAATAAGATTGAATACGAAAAAATTTAATTTTTGAAGAAACGACACAAAAGGAGAAAAAAATGGCAAAAGTTGTTCAACAAAAAAAGATTTGAAAATTTGTTATAAACTTTTGATCTGGAAATACATTCATAATAAAAAAATAAATTTTTTGGGATAAACGACACAAGTTACAATAACATTTTACTTAACCACATTTTTCGCTTCAATTATATCTGCAAATTTGCTTAGATTCACTGCTAGGATGCGTAATTTTTGTTTGAATCGTAAAAAATAACATTAAAAATACGAAAAATGATTTCGTGGAAAAACAACACGAGTTGTGATAAAATGTTCAATAACAAAATTGTTTCATTTTCATAGGATGAGCACATTTTTGGAATTATAAAGGAAATACAATAAAAATACGTCAGTTTCAATACCAATGCATGTTATGGATTTTGATAATATAAATGTTTCGAAACGATACATTTTTCAGTATATATATAGAACGATTTTGGACAATTTAATTAGAAAAAATAATTGAATAATATTGTGTAATTTCTAAGGCGAAGGTCTAAAAATTCAACTTTTTTTTTTGAAATTGAAGAATCACGAAATTGGATTATTTCGGATTAAAATTTCGAAAATAGGACAATGTCAAAACGTTAAAAATTGAATATTTACGATTCGAATTTTGGAAAAAAATTTAAAATTCAGAGGAATTGAAATTGTATTATTCATAATTAAAAGCGTTCAAAATTTAAAAATTGAAAACTTTTAAATTTGAATTATTTTAAATTCAGAGCAATTAAAATTTCGACAATTTGAAATTTGAAAATAAATTGAATCTTTCAAAGTGAAAACTTTTGAAATTCTAGAATTTTAAATTGTTATTACATAACAAACATATAATTCAACATTAAAGCTGATGAGACAAATTTTTCTAAAATCAAAAAATGAATTGAATTATTAAAAAAAAAAAAACGTTAAAAATAAATATTAATTTTAACTGGGAAACACTAAAAATGAACAAATGTCTACTCTGAAAAAATTTAAATTTCAATATTGTTGAAAATTCATCTGCAGGGTGTCGTCTTGACTGGGAAATGACCGGAAATTTTATTGACCTTCTGATCGTAGCAAAATTCAAGTTTTCACTATTTTAATAATTTTGGTAATAATAATAATCCATTATTAAACAAATTTTGAAATATTTTAAAAACATTTTCAGAACAAAAAATGAAATATGTTGAACGATTTCGCACAATTTAATTAGGAAAAAGAGTTGAATTGTATAATTTCTAATTTGAAGTTCAAAAATGAAACAATTTTATTTTTAATTGAAGAATCACAACATTGAATGATTTCAGATTAAAATTTCGAAGATTAGACAATTTCAAAACGTTAAAAATTGAATATTGTAAGATTCGAAGTTTGGAAATTGGATCATTTAAAATTCAAAAGAAATTGAAGCTGTCTAATTTTTAATTAAATCTTTTTTTACACTGAAGCCCTAAAATTAAAAATATTAGCGTTCAACATGAAAATTCAGAACTCTAAAATTGCAGCCATTTAAAATTATTGAAATTATTCAATTACTGAGGTATCAATTTCAGTTAGTTTGATTTTTATCTACTTTGATTTTAAACACAATTTTCAATTTTTTAATTTCATATCGCTTTATTTTTAATGCAATATCTTAAAATTGCCCGATTTTTAGTTAAAGATTTAAACAAATAAATAATTTCAAATTGAAAAATATTTGATTAGAAAATTTTAAGAATGTACAATAATTCCAAAGGAAGATTTGAAATTAAAAAATTAAAAATTGAGTTAAAAATAAAACAAGATAAAAATTAAACTTTCTGAAATTGATACATCAGTAATTGAATAATTTCGGTAATTTTAAATGAAAAATGTTATTCTAGCTTGTGTCCTTTTTTCCAAAAAGGTAATTTTTTAATTTTCAATCTATTTTTATAACAAGAGTTTATAACATATTTGAAGATATTTTTTGGTAGAACAACTTTTTTTGTAATTTTTCTCATCTCTTGGTCGCTTTTCCAAAAATTTAATTTCTTAATTTTTAATCTTATCTTTTGCGACTAAGAGAAAGTCGACAGGTCCTATTTAAGAGCAACTTTTGTTCATTCACATTTTTCATAGCATGCATCGTTTGTCCAAAAATTTTATTTTTCAATCCCTAACATTTTTTTTACGAATAAAACAGAAACTATGCATCTTATTAAAAAATGATTAATAGAAATTTGTAGCTCCTTTTCGGGGTAACAATTTTTGTTGATTCATTTTTTCTGTACCTTGCATAGTTTGACCGCAAAATGGAATTTTTGGTTTTTTATTATTTTTGGTGCGCTCAAAATTTGAATTTTCGATTTTTCAAGAAAAGTCAAAAGGTTCTTTTCATAATCTTGTAGGACTTTCAAAAAATATAAAGACGAATTCGACGACAACGAAGACAGACAGTTAAAATTTTCAACCAAGAGAGATACATTTTCCACTAAAAATAAAATAGTCACATCTTAAATTAAAGAAATTAATTTTACACCACAAAAAAAAGAATTTTTCAGAGAATAGTTAAGTGTTTAACCAAATAGATGAATTTTCAACTTAAATCATGCATCTATGTCTAAAAAATAATTTTTTAACAAAGTTGTTTAACTTTTAACTAGGTAGTCGAATTTTCAAAAAAAAACGAATTTTGAACAAAAAACATGAATTTGCAACTAAACAGGGTAAACTTTTAGACAAATAGTTGTATCTTCAATTAAAAAAAATAATAATAATAATTTTCAACCAAGATGGAAATAGGTACATTTTCAATTTTTAAAAAATATTAATTTTTACGAAAAGAATAAAAAGATTGTTCAACAGAATAGTTAAATTTTCTACTGGAATGATGAATCCTTAACTAAAACACGTAGTTAAATATCCCGTTAAAAAATTAATATAAATTATATAAAGAAAACATTAACTGTCATTTTCAGCGATGAATATTAAAAAAATTCAAAAAAACTAAAAATAAGGTCTGATAATTAGAGGGCTTAAATTTTCCAAGAAAAAAAAAAAATTTTGAAATTGGTTTCTTAAATTTCCCGGGGCATATGTGAATATATCAAACTGTGAAAATAGTAAATTTCAATTGGATTTTATTTTTATTGACATTTATAATTATTATTATATCATTAAGCCGTTCCCCTTTCGGGGTGGGATTGAAAATTGAAATCACCGCTTAATTGAACTAAATTATAAAAATTTATATATTTTTTTAAAGCTAGAAAATAATTTATTTTGTTTCGTTATAAATATTTTGAACATCAATCTTCTTTCTGAAAAATTCATCTTTTCTGTTGATAATTTAACTATCCGTTCAAAAGTTTATCTTTTTGTTGTTGAAAATTTAACTCCTTGGCTAAAGGTTGTAATAGTTTGTTCAAAATTGATCTCTTTTGTTTGAATTAAACTTTTTCTTGTTGAGAAGCCGTTTTTTTTCATAAAAATTAATTCGTTCATCTGATAATTTTACTGCTCAATTTTTAGTTAGAAATGTATCCTTTATAGGTGGAAAACTCATGTATTTTGTTGAAAATTCGATCCTTTGGTTAGAAAATTAATCTTGTTTGGTTGAAAATTCAACATATATTTCAACTTGAAAACTTAGAAATTTAATGTGTTTCATATGGAATTCAATAGGGTATGTAAAATAATTTTATTTGAAAGAATTTATTTCTCCATCTTTACCCTATTTTCGTGAAGAATTACCCTTTTCCCCATGTTTTGATAGAATTTTGAGCTACGTTCCTTTTTTTTTTGGGGGGGGGGCAAAATCGCGTTTATCAAAGAGGGTTGACCAGGGTAAAAAATATGCTAAAACCCCTTACAGGTGATTTGAAGAGCTCCGTCAGTCTTTCGTTTACATCTTTGCCCCTTTTCTGCCGTATCAACATGTAGATAGTTCCTATATTGGGAAAACTTCTCAATAGTTTTTCTATGAGGATTTTTCCAAAATATCCTGTGCCACCTGCCAAATAAATTATTATCTTAACTTACATTATCATTTGTATAAAATTTATATACGATATTATACACTGAAACTTGGATTCAAGAAACCCGGATTTACGACGTTCCTAGAATTTATTATTCCGAGTTCTGCGAAAATATAAATTTAATATATTAAAAATAATTTTTTTCATACAAATGAGCAACAAAAGTTTATAATTAATTCGTAAAATAGAGTCAATGTCCCAGTCATTTAGTTTGAAAACAAAAAATTAAAAAATCGTCATCTTTCGTATGGTTGAATTCTACTGTTTTTGATTAATATTTTATCGGTTGAAGTTTCTTCTCTTTGGTTGAAGATTTAAATTTTGTTGTAAATTTGTCTTTTATTGTTTTTTATTTTATTTTTTGTTGAAAACTGTGCTTTTTTCATTTGAAAAAAATACATGATTTGTTCAAAATTCGTCCTTTTTGGTTGAACTTAACGGCTTTTAATTTACAAATATTTTTATGTTGAAATATCAACTATGCCATTTTACTTTTTTTGTTGAAAATTTATGTCTTTGATTTAAGGTAAACTATTTTGGTGAAAATCTGTTTTTTTTTTCATTGAAAATTGATGAACTGAAAATTTAACTTGTCCATTTTTTGTTAAAAAATCGCCTCTTTTAGCGTAGAAATGAACCATTTGGATCGAAATTCATGTATTTTGTTGAAAATTCGTCTCCTATGAAAATTCATGTTTTTGGTTGAAAATTAATTTTTTAACTTAAAATTGAACTATTCCATTTTTAATTAAAAATTGATCTTTTTTAATTACAAATTCAACTATTTGTTTGAAAATTTATCTTTTTTAGTTAAAAATGCAACTATTTTATTGAAAATTCATGAAGTTTGTTGAAAAATCGTCTTTTTTGATAGAAAATTAATCTATTTGTTTGAAAATTCATCTTTGTAGTTGAAAATTCAAGTATTCCAATTAAATATTTTTCATATTAGTTGAAAATTTATTCCTGTTGTTGAAAATTTGTTGTTGTTTTTTTTGGTGGAAAATGAATTTTTTTAACTGAAAATTGAACTATTTTGTTGAAAATTAATGTAATCTGTTGAAAAATCGTCTTTTATGGTAGAAAAATAATCTTTTTATTTGAAAATTAATCTTCTTGTTTGAAAATAAAATACTTGGTTAAATCTTAAACTCTTTTGTTAAAAATTCATCTTTTTGGTTCAAAATTCAACTATTTCAGTTAAAGATTCATCATTTTAGTTCAAAATTCATCATTTTGGTTGAAGGTACTGTTTTTTTTTTTGAAAATTAATTTTTTTAACTGAAAATTCAACTGTACCATTTTTTGATGAAAATTAATCATTTTTTAGTTTAGAAAATCAACAATTTTGTTCAAATTCAGGTAATTTGTTTAAAAACGGTCTTTTTTGGTCGAAATTAATCTTTGTGGTTGAGAATTCAATTATTCTAGGTAAGAATTCATCATTTTATTTGAAAATTCATAATTTTTGTTGAAAATTAATTTTTGTACATGTATATTTAACTACTATTTGGTTGAAAATTCATGAATTTGGTTGAAACATTGTCTTTTTGGTAGAAAATGAACCTTTTTGTTTGAAAATTGATCTTTTGGTTGAAAATTCAAGTATTCCAGTTAAAGATTCATCATTTTAGTTGGAAAATTATCTTTTTGGTTTAAAATTCAACTATTCCAGTTGAAGATTCACCATTTTAGTGGAAAATTTAACTATATTATGTTTGGTTTAAAATCTAGTCTGTTTAGTTAAAAATTCAACTGTTTGGTTGAAAAATTGATATTTTTTAGTTGAAAATTCAACTGTTTGGTTGAGAATTCATGTATTTTGTTGAAAAATCGTCTTTTTTGGTAGAAAATTAATCTTTTTGGTTAGAAATTCAACAATTTGCTTAAAATCTCACCTATGTTGTTGAAAATGCAATATTTTTACTTAAAAAGTTAGGAATTTGAAGCGGTTTAAATTGAATTTTACCTAAATATGCACTGAATTTTAAGTATAAGAAGATAAAATAAAAATTTGTTTGAATTACTATTCAAATTCATGGACTTTAGAGATAAATTAAAGAAATGATTAATCATGTTTTTAGTACTATTTAATTATTTTTGTAACAAAGGAGTTCAACTTTCAACCCAGATGTTGAATTTTTTGATCAAAAAGATGAATTTGCAACAAATAAAGATTTAACCGAAAATATGAATTTTCAACAAAAAGGTTAACTTTTTAACAAAAAAGAGAAAATTTCAACCGAAAGGATTATTTTTCTTCTAAAAAAGACGAATTTTTAACTAAAAATATCAATTTTTAACCAAAAATTTCAACCACTTTTTTTTCAACCAAATCTTCAGGCCAAAAAGACGATTTTTTTCAAAACAGTTGAATTTTTAACCCAAGAATATGAATTTTCAACCGAAAAGTTTATTTTTAACCAAATAGTTCAATTTTCTACGTAAATATTAAAATTTGTTGGTCACAATAAAAAAATTTGGAATCAGAAAGTTAAATTTCAATTTAAAAAATTGTTTTTTTAACCAAAAAAAAATATCAATTTTTAACCAAAAAAATTAATTTTCACCTATAATGATGATTCGTTCGCGACAAACAATTTTTTAACAGAGGAGTTCAACTTTCAACCCAGAAGTTAAATTTTCGATTCAAAAAGATGAATTTGCAACATATAAAGATTTAACCAAAAATATGAATTTTCAACAAAAAAGTTGATTTTCAACCAAAAAAAATTATTTTTCTTTAAAAAAAGACGAATTTTTAACTTGAAATATCAATTTTTAACCAAAAGTGTACATTTTCAGGTGAAAAATTAATTTTAAAGTAAAAAAAAAAAACGAATTTTAAACAAAATATTTAGGTGTTCAACTTTAACGTTGTTCAACTTTTACCCAGGTTGTTCAATTTTCAACAACAAAGAAAATGAATTTTCTCATTGTCAACAAAATAGTTGAATTTTCTACCAAAATAATCAAATGTGTAACCCAAAAAACAAAATGTTTACCAAAACTGTTAAATTTCAATTCAAAAATTTAATTCTGTACAAAAAAGATAAATTTTTTTTGGTTGAAAATTTAACGTTTTTATTTGAAAAAAAAAATATTGAAAATTCGTCCTTTTTGGTTGAATTCAACGGCTTTTAATTTAAAATATTTTTTGGTTGAAATATCCACTATTACATTTTACGTTGTTGAAGATTCATCTCTTTGGTTCAAAATAAACTATTTTGGTAAAAATAATTTTTTTTCGTTAAACATTGATTAACTGAAAATTTAACTTGTCCGTTTTTGGTTAAATATTCGCCTCTTTTAGTTTAAAAATGAAGCATTTGGATGAAAATTTATATATTTTATTAAAAATTCCTCTTTTTTGGTTGAAAATTAATCTTGATGCTTAACAATTAATCTTTTTGGTTGAAAAATAATTTTTTTGTCAAGAATGTAACTAATTGTTTTTTAATTTGTTTTTCTTTTTTCTTATTGAAAATTGATCTTTTCAGTTGAAAATTCAAATATCGTATATATCAGCAAAAAAATTGTATTTTCAAGAAGCAACTTTATCCACGAATTTTTAACCACATAGTTAAATTCAGTAATAGAAAAAATCAATTTCAGTCAAAAAATTGAATGATCCGAAAATTGGATTTATCAAACATTAAGTAGATTAATTGCAGTTAAAAAAATCAATTTTAATCAAAGGAAAACGAAATTCGAAAGAAACTAGTTAATTTTATCATGAATCTTTAATACGAATAGTTAAATTCTCCATTTTCATTTACCGTACTATTGTTAGTGAACTCAAAAAATAAATCGTTGTATCAATTGCTATAAGTTTGTATAAATTAATTTTCTACCAAATACACAAATGATAAAACAAAAATGTTACTTTTTTGATCAAGGAAAATAATTTTCCACTTATATAATTAATCTTTAACTGAAATAATGAAATTGTCATTTTCAACAAATTTGTAGCTGTTTTTTGAATGAGTAACTTATGTCTATTCATTTTGTTCTTATAGC